>OY735204.1:14304122-14329122 GCA_963457665.1 Thysanoteuthis rhombus
ATCCATTAGAAATTAACAGCCTACAGAACATGATAATCCAATGCATTCTCCAGAAACAAAACAATCTCATTTTAAAAATGTCAATGAAAGATTAGTAAAGTTTTTCATTTCTCTTAAGTGGTATAAACTGATAGAATTAAATATTTTGGACTTTAGATTTCACTGTAAACGTACGAAAGATATTTTGAGTCCAGCGTCATTGGGAGACAATGAAGTTCAATGAGGCCTTGGAACATGAAAAGGTTTTCCATCGCTTTTTGATGGCCACGTTAGTCTTTCCAATCTCCTTGATCTGTTTTAAACAAGATTTTAGTAGGATAGAAATATACTTGGTTTGATTCATTAAATAATCAAGAAATTTGGCGTTCTGAAACGGAAAGTATTCCTAATGCATATCTTATCGTGCTAATTGCAATATAATTTGGTTCAGATTGTGAATTAAGTAGCTAATAAATAAACACAATGGAATGAAACGAGATTCTACATCATTTGATAAAACCTATTCGTCCGGTCTCAGATAAGAACAATAAAAACTACAATCTTTCACATTCCAACCAGGAATGTTTTATAGACGGACAAAGCATTCCCTTATGTCATAATGATCACTATGAGATAACATTTAACATATATAATAAATCATACATATATATATATATATATATATATATATAATTTATTATATATTTGTGATATATTTGTGATATATATATATATATCTATATCTATATATATATCTATATCTATATATACATATATGTATATATATATATATATATATATATATATATATATATATATATATATATATATATATATATATATATATATATATATCCAAAACAGTTACATGGTAAACTACAGATGATCCCAACAAGGAAAATCTACCGACAATACCATATCTACTCCTGTGTAAAACATAAAATACTTTGAAAATCTTACATAAATTGCATTAATTTAGAAATAATTGACTAAAATGACAAAAGTTTAGAAAAAATCTTTTATAACAGTAAAGCTTACTAGATTATATGCATGCATGAGTTTTGTTATTTGGAAATCCATCTTAAATGACCCCCGTTGTTATGCAGAGAATGAGACATTTGGCCGGGACAGTGTAAATAGAATAAACACTCTCCTTAATAATGCTCACCTTAGGGACCGTAACATAGATACATATTTGTCCATAAACAATAAGATTTCTCACACAAGTTGATTAGACATTTTTCTGTTGCTTTTATTACCATAAAAGAAAAACTGCTGCAGGGGAACAAATTAATTACGATAAATAATATTTCTTGGTAAGCGAAGAATCACTTTGGGATGGCAAGCCTTCGGCAGAGCAAGCTCAGCTTTCAAAAACCAGATGATCCCAATAATCCTAAAAAGAAGAGTATACAACCAATGTATTCTCCTGATAGTCACTTATGGATCTGAAACATGGAACTTAACCAAGAGATAGACCTGCAAACTGAGAAGTATGCAACATGCGTATGAAAGAATCATGCTCAACCGCACATGGAGAGATCACAAGACAGCAGAGTATATAAGGAAGAAAACGGGTGTCCATGACATCATATAAACAATTAAAAAACTATAATGGCAATGGGCAGGTCATGTTACAAGAATGAAAGACAATCGATGGACATCACGTCTCACAACATGGATCCCCAGAGATCACATAAGAAACCGAGGCCGACCAAACACAGGATGGAGAGATGAACAAGACAGATTCAGGAAATACTGGCTCGGCGACGCTCATGATAGAGAACTGTGGCGAATCCTGGGGGAGGACTATGTCCAACGATAGACGTTAAAAGACTGATGATGATGATGATGATGATGATGATGATGATGATGATGATGATGATGATAACACGCTGAATATCATTTTAAAGATAACATTATAAATACATATATATATCCTAAAATGCCTGCGAACATTGGAAAAAAAACTTTCATAAGTAGAACAGTTCAAACAACTTTATACAAATTGAAATGATGCAACCAACACAGGGTAACATTAATGGCGTTAAATTCAATAACTGATACAAACTCAGCTACGATGTAACAAAAAACTCGGAAAAGACCGGTGACGGTTAAAAGTACTCGGGATAGATAAAGATAATCCAACATAAATTTAGAAAAGAAATATCCTGTTCATATTCCAACAGACACGAGAAAAAACAGCAGGAAACTGGTAAAAAAAATTTTCGAAAGATGAGCAGACATAAATGACTATATCTATTACAAACACTTTTAAAGTAAGGAACGATACCTGAATACACAAACATGAGCGCGCGTGTGTGTGTGTGTGTGTGTGTGTACGTATAAAACAATAATTATAGAATAAAACAATATTTTACTCGAGGAGTAGAACGCAGAATAAAATACTTTAATTATGCCAAACAAAGCAAGCTATTAATTTATAATATATATATATATATATATATATATATATATATATATATATATATATGTGTGTGTGTGTGTGTGTGTGTATATATATATTCTGTGTGAAGCTCTAGAGATCTTCTGTTGGCCAAAAATCTCGTAATTTCTTGTAACTGTGTTTTTTTTTTTATTTTTTGGTCAGCGTTTTAAGAAGAAAAACATCTAATGATAAAGAGCTTACGCTATGGCTCGGTTCTTGAAGGAAAATCTGCTGCCTTGGTCGAATCTTTGACGCTCAACAACTGAGTGTCCAGTGGAGAGGCATTAAGTGCCAAGTCTTCGATATACCTCGATGGTAGGTTGGACCAAGGCTAACCAAATTTAAACAGTTAAACAGAAAAAATACCGAGCTGAGAAAGGCTAGAATGGAATGTTCACCAACCGTAACGTATTGATTATAATAAAGGTTTTGATATTAATTCGAACAATTCGTCGCTTAGTTCGAATAGTAGTCGCTGTCAACGTCATTTCGGGTGAATTATGCACCAACTCATCGATTCATGTCGTGGTTAGGCTCTTGTAAACCAAACCTGAAATAAACCCTGGCTGCGCTTGAGTCAAATCCGTAGCTTCAATAAAATCTAAACGGTAAACAAAAAACAATATCATTCCAAAACTACGTTTTCTTTTTCAGCTCCTTTATTCGTAGTTCCTGTAATAAAACAAGAATCTAAGTAGAGAGAGTGAATTCGTCATCAGTTTTTGCACAACACTCATTTGATCCGTCATGACGTCACTGGTTTTGATGAGACCATTGTCATTGTTGTGAAAAACGAAATTAAAGTCAAAACTCAATAGTTGGAGTTTTACAATATTCCAAAACAGAAATTCAATGTTTACAAAAACGTACCGAGAATTCGCAAATGCATGCTGATTTGACATGACGTCATGGCTTCGCTAATTCTTTTCCTTCTCTCAATTCCAATGTCTGCCAAATTGACAATAACTCCAAGCATTAGGCAACAAGATTATTTTTAGTGACTTATATGAATAAGGATTCATTGAATTTCGCGATTAACTTACGTCAAGTCAGAAAAATCACTCAATTCACAATTCTACCAACAATCTTTCATATAACCGTATATACACACACACACAATATATATATATATATATATATATATATATATATATATATATATATATATATATATATATATATGTATATATATACATATGCAGTTGAAACTCTAGTATCATCACTGACTACATAATGGAATGAATGATAGTGACATTCCTTGCTCAGCGTTGCCAATTTAGACATTTTCCATCTAAATCTCGATTTTTTGTTGAGTCTAAATAACTTCAGTAAAACGAAAGTTATGCACAACAAATACGTTAAAGACAAACATACAAGAATCCAAATTGAAAACGCTGACGGGAAAACGGTAGACTGTTACATCTACCGAAGGCAACAAATCTCAATGAAACCCTCAAAAGATGAAAAGGGTGGAGTGAAGAATCACTCTAAGATAGCAAACTTTTGGTAGATCAAACCCAATCTTCAAAAACAAGAAAATCTATTTTAAAAAGAAGATATACAGCCAAATGTCATAGTCACCTATGGAGCTGAAACATGGAATCTAACCAAAAAGTTTACCCTAAAAAATATAAGATAAGATGGTGTGACGAAATAAACAAGTTGAGGTAGAATTGGCTCTGCGACGCCAATGATAGAGAGATCTGGCGAATGTCAGGGAGGGTCTATGTCCAACAACGAATGACGAAAGACTGCTGCTAATGATAAGGAAATGTCAGAAACTGATATTTAGATTATTATTGAGAAAATAAGTAATATTTCTATTCAACTTATACTGATAGAATTAACATGTTTAATGAATTAAATAATATTTCAATGAGATAAATGTCGGAGATTAAATCCGCATTCAATTCATTATGTAATATACTTTTATATATTACCATAATTTATATATATATATATATATCTTTGGAATCTTGGCGTTTCTATGTGTTTTGAGATGTTTTTGGCCCAATTTCATTTTAAAACTTTAAAATAAGCAACATTGCCATTGTTGGATATTATCTAGAGGAAAGAACCAGCGCACTTAGGTCTGACTTTCAGCTTTGTTTGTTTTTTTCAGCGACGTAATGACAAAACCGCGTACAATGGAACAACTTTAATCGGGGAATTAGTGTACGCGTTGAAAAAATTCCTACGCATGAAACCGTGGAGCGAGCAAGCTAACTAGATTTAATTCAGCGTTATAAACAAAAGATTCGAAATATTGGCACTTGTGGAATGTCATACCCGATACATAGAAACTGAAGTGTTACCATGGCAATCCATCAGCGAATAATTCAGTGGAGTGAGTGTTTCAATATGGCCGACCAACAACGAAGATCTGTTGACAATCAGAATGAACGAACAGCAGTAAATAGATTTTTTTTTTATCAGAGATGCAGACAGAAAGCATCTCTATTTGTTAGATATGAAATGTCGAATCTTAAGATGATGGATGATTTAAACAACAAATAATAATAAATATCTAATCAAAATATGATCCATTTAAAGCAATAACCTTTTTCCAAAATACATTATAATGATACTAAGTTATTACGTATCAGATTATGAACATAAAAATGGTAAATATCTAAACAAAATATGACTGATTTGAAACCATAACCTTATTTTCAACGGTCTTATAATAATGTAAATTTTTCTAGGTTTCATTATCAGTCTTTTGTTGTCTGTCACTGGACATAGACCTTCCCCAGGATTCGTCTCACCTCTGTATCAGGAGTTATACATTTAGTAAAAGCACGAATTATAGTTTCCCCATTATTGAACCTCTTATTACGGATATGAAGGTCAAAATGTGTTCAAATATGATAATCTGCGGGAGAAATGTCAGATGAATAGGGAAAACGCTGCAAGACTTCATTTATAAATTCTATAAACTTGGAAACAGTCAACTGAAATGTGTGGGTTCTGGAACTAGTCATTCAGTTCATGTGAGACAAACAACAGCGGAGGGATTGTATGTGTACGTCTCTTGTGTGTGTACATACGTGTGTGTACGTGTGTGAGAGAGAGAGAGAGAGTCAATGAGTCAGTGAAATATAAACAGCGTATGTGTATTTGTTTAGGAAAAAAGAAGGGAAAAGTGTGTAAGCGAGTATAAAAGAAATTGATTAAGAGAGAGTGTGTTTGTCTGTACAGGTACGTGTTCATTAAAGATAGTGTGTGTGTGTGTGTGTGTGTGTGTATGTGTGTGTGTGTGTGTCTATGCTTTATTGAAAGACTGTACATGTCTGCGTGAGTTTGCGTGAGCGTGCGCCTGGCACATTCGTGAAAGCAATATACAATATCTTGGGGTACATGTCATTTTCGTAAGCCTTCAACATCCGTCGTCGTAAACAGACCCTCCCCAAGATTCGCCAGACCTCTCTATCATGGGCGTACTTACTGAAATTGTCTAGCTCATTACGCTATCTCACTTTCTGTCGGCCACAATTTTGCATGGAGATTCATTTTGTGAGTCATGATGTCCAATAGTCGTCTGCGATTCTTGCAACATGACCAGCCCATTGCTATTTGTGTTTTCTTATGAATTCAAATATATCTCAGACTCTTATTTCTTTCTACTATACTGTGTGCTCTCATGATTTCTCCATTTGAGGTAGAACAGGATTATTTCATATGCATGTTGGATGTTTCTCAGTTTTGGAATAAATCATTTGGCTAGATTTTATGTTCCAGCTCCATAAGTGACTATCAGGAGGATGCATTGGTCGTATACTCTTCTTTTTTGGACTTGTGGGATTTTTTGTCTTTAAAAGTCGAGCTGGATCTACTGAAAGCTTGCCATCCTAGCGTGATTTCTTCTTTTGAGGATTTCATGGGGATTTGTCGTCCAAGGTAGATGTAATGGTTTTCTTTCTTTAGTTCTGTGTTTTCGATTTCGATCCTGGTATCTTTGGCCTCAACATTTTTGTTATACATGGCATTCATTTTGCTGAAGTTCATGAGGAGGCCAACTAACTTGTATTATTCATTTAGTTCGTCTAGCATTATTTGGAGACAACGAAGGTTCTTAGCAAAGCGGATAATGTCGTCAGCAATTCTGAGGTTACAAAGGTATGCGCCGTCTATTCTGAATCTTTTGTCTTCGGAAAATCATTCGCCCTTTTTCCAGTTGGGAGAGCTTATGGTCTTTATGTTGCCAGATAAGGGAACTGCTGAGTCGGTAGATATGTTGTAGCACTCTACACCCTGTTGTGCTTTTTCGTCGAAGGCCTTTTGAAGTCAACATTGCTAAATTAAACAGGTTTGGTTAGTCACTCAATAGAAAACGTCACGCGACCAACATCATTTAGTTACATGTCATGTTCAACATCATCATTGAAAAGTCCAAATCAAAGAAACAAAAAAGTGAACACTTCCACAAGGGGTGGGACCAACTCTGCATAAACTTACATTAGAAATTCAACCCCCATAGAATTTCTATTTTGTTGGGATTGGGGGTCCAATGAAAAAGAAAAACGATTCTTAACGTAAGTGGTAAATGTAATAATTTTCAGCTCTCTAGTTCCATTTGCGTGGCCGGTAAACGCAATACATATATATCCAACCGTCTAGCCGGACCCACTTAAAAACTGGAAAAACCTGTATTGATGTTGATAGCTTTACGAAATCACCATCCGTCTAATTAATAGCGAAACATGTTTAATTAGTCATTCAATAGAAATTGCCAAGTTACCACCATCATTGGCAGAATTTGGGGATGGTCAATTCAAAAATAAGAAAAAGGAATGATCAATAAATGAGTTAATTCTCGCGCCTTTTGTTGGGTAGTGATCGACTGAAGAGAGTCGGAATTTAAGAAAAAAATTCAAACATGAATACTACCGGACGCAAATTGAGGGATCAATTGGGGATGAAATTATATGACAAATTGAACCCTCCTCATACACACTCTAAAAACTCATTTTGGGTAAGATGAAAGATCAAAAACATTCTTTCCTTGACATAATTAGGAATAAATGTTCAAATTTGCAGCCCTCTAGCTATATTGGTGTGGCCTGTACATGTGATAAATACACGTATAATCACGCTACACATACACGCATTGATAAACGGCCAGCAGCCAGTAAGACAGAGTCACCTGAAAACTGAAGAAACCAATGTTGACAGTTTAGGTGACAATATCGGTTGACAGTTTTCAAATATCTGTTAATTTCTTATCCCTTTCTAAAACACCCAACCCCAATATATATCTATATCTATCTATCTATGTATCTATCTATCTATCTATCTATCTATATATATATATATATATATATATATATATATATATATATATATATATATATAAATAAAACATGGAAGTTGCCTGAAGTTCTGATCTCTGGAACTTTATGATATCTTTCGCTCATAGACACTCGAAGGGAAATTAAATTCCACCTCATTCCATTTTCTTGCTTTTCTCGATGGTCAAGTTTGGCTGTTCTGCTTTAGTGACCGTTTATGTTCCTACCCACTATCCTTTGGCCAACCCCAACACTTCTACTGCCCTTCTATTCCTGCCCTTTTCGCAGTCTTTGCCTTGCAATTCCGTTCTCAGAATCTTTCATCTAGCCCCAACCCTTTAGGCGTGAAGTTTTTATGTGTGACAGACAGACGGACATGTTGATTTGAATAGCGAAGGAAAAAACGAGAGATATTGTTTGAGCCAAAATTATAATTTCAGCAACGCAACTCACTCTGCCACGGAGACTAATTTTCTTCATTGAAAACTGTCAACCAAATCTATCAATACAAGTTTCTTCAGTTTTTACATTGATCTGTCCATTTGACTGGCTGACTGATTGGCCAAATATGTATCACGCGTGCAGGCCGTGCTATAGGGCTATTGGAGCTATAGGACTAAAAATGTGATGCCTGGGATAATTATGAAAGACAGAAAAGGGTCAAAATGGATCAGGAAGAGAACTAGAATTAAAGATACTATTCAGATAATCAAGCAACAAAATGGAGATGGGCTAGGCACAAAGCAAAATAAGAGGATAAGAGATGGGGCAAAGGAGTTGCCGACTGGCGTCCATGGAACAGTAAACGCAGTAAGAAAATACAAGACAAAATATGGAGGGATGAGATAAAAAGGTTTGCCAGGAAGACAAAGTTAGTGCAATCGCGGTCATCATGGGAGATTGGAAAGACCTTTGGCCAGCAGTGGACTTTTGATAGCTATTGATGATGGAGTCTACAAAGACGATTTTGCTTTTTATCTTCTTAGAAATCCACTTCCAGAATAGTTTTTTGGAGTTTGGTTCGATTTACAATGAACGTTTATGCTAAATTGGTCCTTTCTTTTGAGTCTGGGATTACTTAGACCTGTGTTTTTGGAAATTCGGAATTTTTTCTAATGATCAGTGCCAGACAAAGGACGAGGGAAATAACTATTTGCAAATATTTTGATTGATCATCCCTAACAAAGCATGCTGCCAGAAGACGTTGTTCATTAGATGGTCTCTATGGAGTGACTAACCAGACCTGTCTTCATTATGTTTTTTCCTTGTTTCAAAGCTGCTGCTTTCTTGACAATATGAAACAATCGTGGCATGATCTTCAAGTGAATAGAGAATTGTAAAGTAGTTAATGATGTGTGTCGCCTGAAGAGAATGTAAAGTCCATTAACGTAGGATGAAGGCTTCAGGAAACAGACATCAATCATATGACGACGAATATAATGAAGCTGAAAATACACACAAGCACACACACACACACACACACACACACATATTTATATGTCCGTGTGTGTGTGTATACATACATATATGTGTGTATATGTGAGTAGGTATGAATCTGTGATTTGCGAAATATAGTGATGAGATCTCTCTAGTATTATAATTCTCTAGCTGTATGTAATGTAGTTATTGAGTTCTCGAAATAAATTATATGAATTCAACTTTACTATCGGTTGAATTTTCTTTTAAACTTCCAATAAATAGTGACGTATATATATATATATATATATATATATATATATATATATATATATATATATGTATTGAAGCAATGGATTCGCAATACAGAGCGTTTATGTATCTGCCCCTGTGGGTTTCCGCCGTCGAAACCTTGGAATTAACAGTTCTGCTCTTCTGGGTAATAAAATTCTGCCCTTTTGGACTACTTTAGGCGAAACCAAAATTTTTCCCAAAAGGGATATAAACGCAAAGTGTTTGGGATTGTGTAGCAAATCCATTATTTCACCATATTCAAAACTCTACACGAACTAAATAACTGTGTATAGAGCAATTTATGATATAAACACATCACACACCTGATATTGAATAATTGATTTGTACTTTACAATATACATATATATATATATATATATCACCTGGTTCATATCTTTGGATCAAAGTTTGTTCTTATCCATCCCTCTTTACCACTGACTCTTCAACGAATTTGATTTATGTCAATTTGTCCATCTGTCTGATGAATAGATAGATAGACAGAAAGGTATGGCCATATTGAGATATGACAATGTGCATTTGTTGCTGTCATGTAGCTAGGAATAGATTGTTTTCTGGTAACACTTAGTCGGGTATATTCATACATATATATATATATATATATATATATATATATATATATATATATATGTATATATATATATATATATATATCTGTATATATACATACTTACACATAAACATAAACATACATACACATATACATATGTATGTTTTTTTTCAAATACATTTCATGATTCTATATTGCACACACACATTTATTTATATATTTATTACGTGAATTCTTTTCCACAAGAAAAACAGGGAATAAGTGAACTCTTAAAATATAATTCAAGTCGTCTCGTCTGCTTCATTTGCATTTAAGAATATTCTTTTTAAAACTTCTATATAAAGTGTCATGTCAATAATACCATGAAGCGGGATTTATATTCTGATGCAATTGGTGCTATTTTCTGATTGCTTCTTTGTAAAATGAATCGAAAATGTCTATAATTCCCTGAAAACTTTGCTTGTGTGGCTAGGAGAGCGATATTCGTCCGTAATTAATTCTTTCTTACCTAATATGGTTAATAATGTGCAAATTTACTATTTGTCCGATCCGAATTAAATGGATTTCAAATCATCACTGTCCAGGTCACAAAGGTAAAATTTTAAGAAGAAAATAAATGACATTTCCTATACTTTTTAGACGGAATTGATTATAAAATAACACTTATTACCTAGGAACGAAAATGTGGGAAAATGTGTTATTTGTCTGTCTTTCTCTCGATGAAAAAAGTTTTGTCTTTCTTCACTTTGGATCAAATTGCATAGACAAGCAAAGTAAGCAAAAAGGTCGTGCTTCTGATACCTTGCAATCTGGTAAAGTGAAGATTGGGTCTACCAATTAATTCGTATTGCCTTAACAGATGCTTTGAAAGAGAAACATGGCACCCTGGTGATCTTCCAAATCTGAGCATCCTAAACTTTTTGGATTGGTGACATACTTTTTGAAATTTATCTTTTTACGACACTTTACTCAAGTCTTGTTAACCAAGCCAAATATATAATCTCATCCCGACTTTCCAATTATCCTAGGAAAAGTATCTTTCGGAAGATATACAAAATTAAACTAAACTTCAGAGACTATATGCTAAAGTATGGCGACATAGTTTCAAAATCTCTATTCTATACCATAGGTCGAACTGAAACAGGAAGCAAAGGTTAGGATTTGTTTTGCCCAGTATATTCTAATAATGACCAGTATGAATATTTTTGCTATCTGCCCTAGGATATTTCCCATAGAATCAAATTGAAATTCTATGATTGGAAAGTGATATTGAGGATTCTCTATGACTGCGAAACCTGGCAACTCAATAAAAACAAGGAGAGGAAATTAGACGCCTTTATCACGTAAAATCATGGGCATCAAATAGAAGGATCTATGTGTTAAGCAAACAGGTCAAGATGAGATCACAACCCTTGTATCAACAACCATTTGCAGATGGCATCTCCACTTATTTGGGCATGTCTTGAGGCCACCAGATCAAGACCAGTGAATCAAGCCATTAAATAGACGACGCCAAAAGGCCAAAGAAAGAGAGATCAACCCAAAATGAGCCGGTGGTAAACAGCGGAGAGGGACTCCGATTTGTCAACAGAAGCTGGAAGGACACCACCAAACTGGCAGAGAACCTTACACCGTTGGGCGCTTTGATTGCCCCATGTGTTGCATGACACCACGGGAACAACTTAATCTGAGTCCTGTCAACGAGAATTCAGTCATGGAAACACATCAATTTTCTATCATAGGAAACAGGAATCGAAATCATTATTTGATTGTTCATTGAAATAATTGCTCTACTTATATTGCCAGTTCAGAAACTAAGGGGCAAACATTACACCAGAGAGATTTAGATTGCAAAAAGGTTTAAAGTTATATTAGAGCTACTGGAAGCCATCCTCATTCCCGTAGCTCCGACGGCAAACCAGCTGATGTATTTCACCCCCCCCCCCCACACACACACACCTGGAAAGAAGAATGTGAGGTCCAGTGTCACCGGAAGCTTTTCCATTATTTTCGATTGACATTGTTCACCCAATGCCTTGGATTGACGGCCTGAGTTAGATTGTAAAAAAATAACATAAAGATAGTAGACAAAAATTATGAATGACTTGCCATCACAGTCTATTAGTGAACATCAAAATATCATGTGAAAAAGACACCATCGAAAAATGATTGATTTTATTTAATCACTGGAACACATCTAAAATGGAGTAAAGGATTGTCTAGAAGTATCAAGACTCTGGGAAATCTTCGAATTATTATTAAACCCGTCAAAATGAGGCTCCAAAGGGTCAAAATGGAGTACTGATTTTCAAGTCCATAGACAAAGCGGTATGGTCAGGAGCGGTGGAACGTACGAACACATAAATAAACATATACAAATGCACAAACACACGCACATTTAAAAAAGATAGAACTAAAAGTTCAAATTTGAAATTTTATTTTTTCTGTTATATGCTGAATTGACTCAAACATTCAAATGATTCAATCGTCCATGCAAATATTACTGCAGAAGACTGGTTTTTATGCAAGCATGGGTTTCGTTGGTAAAGATTTGGTTCAGTGTACATATATTGATGTTTCAAATGAATATAACCCTCTCTTCTTGTCAGTTAGGCGATGGAGGAGGGGGAACCATCTTTTTTTCAGCATCGCTTAGGGCATCAAGTGGCTTCAATCCAACCATATTCTCTTCCTTTTACTCAGGTTGAAGCGTAGACAAGGCCTTGTTTTCCCTGCCCGAAGAACTGCCACCTGATGTCCTGACAACGAAAATTCAATCACGAAAACAAACCAATTCTCTATAACAGGTCTGATTAGTCATCCAATAGAAATTGTCTTTTGGCAGCATGCAATATTAGAGACGATCAATCAAAAAATTGGAAAAAAGGGTGATCAGTGAATAAATTACCCCTATCGCCCTCCGCTGAATTACCGATGTGTCCAAATTTTCAAAAAAAATAGGGATTGAAATTTGAATTGAACCAGCCCCCCCCCCCCGGGCTGAGCGTAGCGAATAGGTGCTTCCGCTGTTTTGGAAGAATTACTCCTAAATGTTTACATGGTTAGAGCCTAATTTAGAAAGTATTTGCAGTGTTCCAGATATGTAAAAATATATGCAAATGTACTGAGATATCATCCAAAATACTTCCGTGTTATCTCTATCTATTCTCTCATGATATTGGGCCCAATCCTCCTCAGAAGCCGTATTCAGCCACATAGTTGATCCTCTACTGAAGCCATCTTTTGCCATATGCTGCCCTGAGCTGCTAGAATTGGACCTACTCAGCCAAATAATCTACCAAGGGGGATCTTTTTTGCCATACGCCGTCCTGACAGCAAAATAAGAAATTGGCATTTATCAACATAAACGTTAATCAGGAGGGAACAAATAATCATAGTGATATCAACGCAACTATACCACGGATGACAATGCGGAATCAACTCAAGTGTTAGCAGTTAGCAAAAGAGATGAACAGCTTTTTTAAATTAGTTATTTGCATTGTGGAGCCAAAACTCATCCTCTTGAAGAAATGAATATTTTTCCAAAAACTGAAGCAAAATAGATGCTGGCAGTGTTCATACTTTAAGTCTTTATGTTGGCTTCTCAAGGCTGTCACCAAAACTGATTCCCTTGTATCACAAATAACATTTGAACCCATAAATTCAGCCATGAGAATGTGAGAATCCTCAAAAACGAAAACAAAAGCAGATGTCGAAATCCTTGCACTCTCTGGAGGTTTATATTGGCCCCGAATCTGAGATTTAATCGGTTTATCCTGTCACGAGTTGGTGCTGCAGTACGAAAGTCTAAAAATCATAATTTCTAAATATTTATGTTTGGAGTTTAATCTAAAAAAAAAAAAAGAGTTGAATATTTGATATTCTGGATAAAAGTGCGAAAATCTTGCTGACAACGATAATTTAGTCATGAGAAAGCGTCAATTCCTAAAAACAGAAAACAGGAATCGAAATCCAAGAACTAAAATTGATTTAAGCAGATTTCTATGCCGAGAGAAATGCAAACAATATTTGAGAGGGTCTGAATAGTAACTCAAGAGAAACAGTTGTATGACTAACGTCTTTTGACAGCATGTCGTGTGGGGATCATCAATCTAAAACTTGGGAAAAAAGGGTGATCAATGAATGAGTTACTTCACTAGTTTTTTGTTGAATCACTAAACAGATTGAATTTAAAAACCAAAACAAAACAGGCGTGGACTCTGCCAGACACAAATGGACTAATTTAGCATGAATTTACATTGTGAATTGAACCCCCCCCCCAAAAAAAACTTTTTTATGGCAGAGGAGGTTTAAGAAAACGTTTTTCCTAGATATAACAAGGAATTAATCTTTTCAGCATCCCCCGGCTCAATAGGTACTGCAAAAACGCATGATGCATACATACATACATACATACATACATACATACATAGCCAGCCAGACCAACTAAGAAACTGGAGAAGCTTATGTTGACAGATTTGGTGTACGGTTTCTTTTAGACATATATAGTGAGGGAGGGGGATGGACACTGATGAAATAAAGAAAGAGAAAAAAGGGGGTCACTGGGTCGATATCACGCGTGACACATACATACATACATACATGGCCAGGCAGGGAGCCAGGCAAAATGACTTGAAAACTCACGAAACCTATGTTGACCAATATTGGCAGTTTTGGTTGACGGTTTGCGACGGAAATCAAATCATTGAATCAAAATTGATTTTCAGAAACGCAAATAAAATTGGACTCAAATCTTTTAGAAAAACGCTTTCTTCGTCAAAACGTTTTCATTTGATGCAGTGCGTTTCTCCGTCGAATAAGCATTTTTATTCGTTGATTTGCATTTGGAAATTGACAAGATGGAGATGGTCTTTGTATTTGGATTAGATTTATTTGTTCAGCGAATGTCAAATCCATTGAAACGATCCAGTGCGAAGCAAAGGTAAATAGATGAGTTTTAACTGACACAGATAGACGGACAGATAGGTAGATAGATATAGATATGAACAGATTGAACGAAAGAGAGAAGGAGAGGCAGAAACAGACAGGCAGGCAAAAGGACAGGGACTGAGACAGAGATCAGCAGACCGAGAGAGTTATGAACAGACGGAGATAGATATGAAGAGATAGAGAGTTAAGAGAAACTATAACTAACCAGTTATCTACCAAGCTACGAAGACTCAAACATTCATACATTCATACTTACATAATCCAATCATCATCATCATCATCATCATCATCATCATCATCATCATCATCATCATCAGTCTGTTAGCGTCAGTCGTTGCACATAGACTTTCCCCAAGATTTCCCAGACTTCTCTGTCATGGGCATCGTGGAGCCAGAACTTTCTGAACTTATCTTGCTCGTCACAGCATCATACTTTCTGTCAGCAACAACCCCAAACCTGATTTTCGGAGATCCATGTTGTGAATTGTGATGTCCAACGGTTGTCTGGCGTTCTTGCAACATGTCCAACTCATTGCCATTTGAGTTTTCTAACAGTTTCTGTGATGTCTCAGACTCCTGTCTTTTCTCTCTGATATACTGTGCTATCTTATGATCTGTCCATGAGGCTGAGCATGATTCTCCCATGTGCACATTGCATGCTTCTCAGTTTGTAGGTCAATCTTTTGGTTAGGTTCCATGTTTTAGCCCCATAGGTGACTATCAATGGGATGCAAAGGTTGTATACACGATATTCTTCTTGTTGTACCTAATTGCGCTCGAAGAACACAAAGGGATGTTCAAGTTGTGTAATAATCGGGTAGGGAGAAAGAAGGCAGAAAAAAGTTAGGTAGTTTAATGAGAGGGTAAGAAGAGAAAGAGGGAAAAACTTGGGTAGACAGGTTGAAAGGAATTGGGTAGTTTACAGTCGGGGGGTTGGAAGATTTTCGCATATGAAACTGATCCATGTTTGTTTAGATAAAATCATGGAGCAACGAAGATTGGAAAAGATAAGTGAAAGAATGAGAAGATTTATAGGCAAAGAATTGGAGAAAAGCAGAAGCGTAAGATAACGGGCAATCTTAGTTGTCAACGCTTGTGGAATTAATACTTATGAATATGCAGGGCAACTAAAAATGACGTGTTTAAATCGGAAGAAGAAAAGGCTTTTAGATCAAGACTAGCCCCCGAAGGATCAAATTCAACCCTTACTTTGGTTCCGACTGCAGATGATTGTCACAACTTTTGTATATATATATATATATATGTATATATGTGTATATATATATATATATATATATATATATATATATATGTTGTAAAATGTATTTATTTGTTAGAGTGAAATAGGCGCCCTGCGTAACTCTGTGATAAATGTTCGCTAATATTCAAGACTTGTCAATCTGTCAGTGAGACTTTAGGGGTGATCTTAGTTGAGGCGATAGGATACAGGCAAAGGGTGAGAGAAGAGCAGAAATATGATATAATGAGTAACAGGAGTAAAATAGATCGATAAATAGGAAATAGTCATAAATGCGTTATATTACTTTCAAATTTTAATTGAAATGACTTCCGGTTATTACATGGTGAATGTATCATTCGATCTAGCGAGCATAAATAGAATAATGAGCTGCTACGGAAATCGAACCTGTGCCAAACTGGTAGCCGCTTCATCGTCACATCGCTCTCAACATTGAGCAAAACAGCCCACCGGTAAGCGGTAGGCCCGAATAACTGCCATATGTCCGTATATTCATTCACTGTCCACATCTGCTCAATCTGTTTCTCAACGCAGGAAATTATATCATAACGAAATGGATATATAATCCGACAGAACGAATTATATATGCATTACTTTGAAACTCTATTTGAAATTACCTTCATCTGGACAGCATAAATGGAATAAGCAATTATAGAAAATGGGCGGTCATTTTAATTAGAGTTTCAAAGGACTATAACGCATTTATGATTATTTCTGTCGGATTATATATCTATTTCTTAATAATATCGGCAGATAGACGTGTAATTGGTTATGTAGTTTAATAAAAATAGAAGAGAGAAAGAGAGAAGAAAAAACGTTAGGTAGTTTGGTAAGAGGATGGGAAGGGACAGGGAACAAAAAAACTCAAACTTGCAATCAGTTGGTCGTAAGTTTAGATCAATGTGGATTTTAAGTATCGGTTAATGTCCCCTCATGTTGGATTGCTTTTGATTTTTTGTTATTGTTACGGTTGAGAGACAAAGACAACTCGTGACTTAGTCTCGGAATCTGACAGTAACGATTCACAAAAACGTAACAATAAAAATCAACTGACATACGTTCAAATTGGATAATAGACTGCAATACTCCAAATTCATTTTCGGATGATCCAATATTTTTTTTTTTGATCTTTGATGTCAACATAATGTTTCAGTCAATTCATTCTACGGCCTTCTCCAGTTATAATATGTAATATCCAAAAAAGAAATTAAACGAGAAGATTCAAATACCGTTGTATTGAAAATACACCACCAGGTCTTAATGGTGAACATCAACAAATGTAGAATATCGGTTGTAAGGAGATGGATTTTAGGTGCA
This sequence comes from Thysanoteuthis rhombus, assembly GCA_963457665.1. Classification (NCBI taxonomy): domain Eukaryota; kingdom Metazoa; phylum Mollusca; class Cephalopoda; order Oegopsida; family Thysanoteuthidae; genus Thysanoteuthis; species Thysanoteuthis major. Next base: position 14,321,645 of record OY735204.1, read on the forward strand.
AAATCAGCTACTGCTTAAGTCCCTGTTCCTGAATGGCTAAAGCAGCCTGGTGTTTACTTTCCCTTTCTGGCTAAAGGGTGGGAGTTCAATTCTCACCGTGGGTTTGCTCTTTATTTTCTGACTGCAGAATTGAATTATCACCGTAGGACTAAGGTCAGGTTCGAACTTGTGATTGAAAATAAAAATGAATAAAAGTAACGATGAACGTAAAGGTTAGCCAAATTAATTTTAAAAAAATGTTATTCTATTTCAGCAATATGTGCAGTACACTTTGCATTAAATAAAGAAGACCGCAGAATGATTCGGCCGAAACGTTGTGTTAAGATCAAAGACGGGGAGAATAGATTGAATTGTCCGAAAATATGTTCGGATGTTAATGACTCTTCAAAAAGTTATAAACAAGACGGCAATACATTCAGAATATTATTACATCCTTATCGGAGAACTATTGATTTAGCGGTTTGTTAATCGATGTGTCAGTCGGTCCGCCCTCTTTTTTTCTCATCATCGATAAATATTGCCATCGATTTTTTGTGCTGATCTCATAAAATATCACAAATATTTATCTTCTGTAAACACACGTTCATAGCAAAAAGATGTATGGCTGTGTAGAGTTTTTCAGAGGATTTGTCTATTATCAATTTTTTTTTTTTTTTGGCTGATGCGAGATGCCAAAACAATACGGGGGTCAGTCAGTCGAGATTCATATGAATAGATAGATACGAGCAAATTGAGACTGATATGTGTATATATATATATATATATATATATATATATATATAGATATATATATATATATATATAAATCAGGCTTGCAGTATAACATAATATAATAATACATTAATAACATAGAGCCATTTCTGATATGTAATGGATTTATTTCATAGAGTGCTCAATACAAACAACTTTTTATTATTGAATTCAAGTTGTTTTAGAGTAGAGCTTGAAATGAATAATAGAATGTGGATTTGCTACACAAACTAGCTCATGTTTCTGCCTTCTTCGGGCCTCATCAGTATAATAATTAATAATAGTGTATATCGTTTTATATTATATAGAAACTATTATTTGAAATGATTTCCCGTCATTACTCTGTTAACATTTCACTTTGAGTAGACAACTTAAAAAGAATAAACAATCAAAGAAAATGGGGATTCTGCAAGAATCGAAACCTGCAAGTATATATATATATATATATATATATATATATATATATGTGTGTGTGTGTGTGTGTGTATATTATTATTATTATTATTATTATCATTATTATTATTATTATTATTATTATTATTATTATTATTATTATTATTATTATTATAATTATTATTATTATTGAGGGTTGAGTTGTATACGAATAATGAATTCTCTGTACAGAACAGATGTAAAAAGTGTACATAGAAAATTCAGTTCTTTGTGGTGACTTCGAGTTTCATGCCGGTGGTGTAATCTTCAGACCTATACATAGGGTGTTTAATGTGACTGGTGGGGGTGCAAATGGTATACGTTAAATTCCCAGGTTGCAACTAAAAATGCTTGTTTCCCCCAAGAATATATCAACACTGTAACCCTCCATGAATGTAATTTGACAATTACATAACATCAAAAATTAACTCAGCTGTCACTAGTCTTGAAACTAACAAATTGTTGTTTTCTATTGGAAAAGGCCTTTTTTCCAAAACTTAACTTTATAAACTGAAAAATATACAAACAATACAACTATTGGTAAACTAAAAAAAGGATGGTAAGAACAGCAGCGTATCAAAATGACCTCGTGATGTACACAAGTTGGATCCTCGCAGCAGTCCATTTCTTGGATCATTCATTCCATTTATGCTGTCTAGGCCAAAAAGCGTATTCACCTAGTGAAGAGATGATGTTGGTTCGAATAGAGATTCAAATTTCAAGTTCTGTCGCTCTTACCGTTAAGTTAAACATCCAGGCGGAAAGGCGAAAAACAGTTACCGAATCGGTCGTAGGCTTGACTCCTGCAGTAGCCCTATTTTCTTTAATTACTTATTCTATTTATGCTGTTAGGGTCAAGAGATGCAATTTCCGTTTCAAATAGAGTTCCAAATAATATGAATCATTCATAATTAATCTGTCGAATTATGTATTCATTTGTTAATGATATAATTGTTTACGTTGAGAAACAATAGTGCAGACATGGGTAGTGAATGGAAAGAAATGATAACGTGGGAAGAAAGTAATTATTTAGGCCTACTTCTGTTTAGCTCAGTAGTAAAAGCAACGCTACGTTAAAACAGCAACCTAATATACATACATATATATACATGCATGTAATTAGATATGGATGTATGATCTAACTGAATGATTATAAATTGTGATATATTACAAAGAAAATTTTTTTTGAAATGATCTCTCGTCATCACACTGTTAATGTATCACTTGGCCGAGACAACGTAAAAAGAATAGACAATTAAAGGAAATGCAATTTATAATCCTTCTCTCGAACCATATATCCATTTCCTCATACTTAACTGTCGCATTGAAAAAAATGAATAAAGAAGATATAGACCGAGAATTAAAGAGACGAAAATTTACCTTTGCATTACTGATGGCTGATTATCTCAACGGTAAGAGCAACGCTAAGTTGAAACGGCTACTTTATCGGTCATAGGTTCAATTCCTGCAGCAACCCCATACATTGACCGTGCAATGATGGTAGGTAATTTCAAATAAGAATTTCCATATAATATAAGACTATATATATATATATATATATATATATATATATATATATATGGATTGTATGATGTTTTGGTCTCCTGTTTTTCCCTTGATAGATTGTGATGTCTTGTGATCTCTCCATGGGAGGTTGAGCATTTTTCCATGTACACGTTTCATGCTTCTAAGTTTCAGAATCAATCCTTCGGTTAAGTTCTATGTTTCAGCGCCATAGGTGACTATCAGGAGGATGCGTTGGTTGTATACCATTTTTTTTTTTAGAAATGATGGGACTTATCTTGTTCTTGAAGATTAAGCCGAAGACATGTCACCTCAGAGTGATTCTTTGCTTGATTTCTTCTTCTTTTGAGGATTTCATGGACATTTGTCGCCCTAGGTTGATGTAGTGGTCTACTTTCTCCAGTTCTGCGTTTTCAATTTTGATAGTTAGACACACAAAAAATAGAATTGAAAAATTCTATGTTGACGCTTACAATCTTGGTTGATTGTTTTTCATCTATACGGCTGAGTCTTTAATCTACATTCAAAAAAATGTACGTCAACGTTCTCATTCAGCTTCAAAATATCAAAAAATATTGAAACAATATTGAGCATTGAAAAGATATGTGAAAAAGATAAATTCTTTGATCCATATTCTGTCAATTTTGAAGGTGTATACATATGTTAAAAGGAACTTTTTTAAATGTATCGGGTACTTCTGCAATGTATATCGGAGCATAACAAATATAGATATATTTACTACTGATATGAACGTTCTACCTTCATATTTACGTATCAGTGATGAAGTATATACCATTGTCATTCTGGTAAGTGATGCAAGGTCATTATGAAGTCTGCCTACTGTTTATAAGATAGAAGTTATGAAAAATTCAAATTTCATTTCCATACATGATGAGATCAACCTAATAATAAGTTAAGTGAGAGAAGTCATCATCAAACTCCAGTCTAAACCTGGAGCTGACTTTAACAAGAACAAGAACAACAAGAACAACCCTCATCAAATATAGGGCAGTGAAAATCAACAATCCCCTATCCTGATATGAAATCAAGACCAACTGATTCGTAGCCGTATCTCTTACCAATCGTGGTAAATTGACAAGTCTTACTCATCTACCAAAATTGATGTAAGAAATACGCAAGGATTTATTTCCTTCTGATATGTAGATACATTTATAAAAACATTAAAATTTCCTTTTCATGATTTCAAAATCACATCCAAGTGATGGGTAGCCAGCACTAAGCTAAAACTGGCAAGTCATATACTTCCGAAAATATATCTCAAAAATACATTTATACTAAAAAAAACAACATTTTTATAATATTTATTAAATATACATATCTAATACAAAACTAAGTAATCATCATCAGTCGAAATAGAGGTAGAAGCGGAATTTAACTCTGCAGTAGCCAGGCTTTTTACATTTCAGATAGGTTTAGCTGAGTGGCACTTTGATCCCGAGCAAAGTGCTCAGATACATTGGTCCGAGGCAGAAGTCCCGACCCATATGCAAATAATCCCATCATTTTCAACGTGCACAATACTAGTAGTATATTGATGGTTACATTAAAAAATTAAAATTTCAAAATTATAACAGTACTTTTATAGATAGAAGTTACTGAAATATAAACTACGCAAGGACTCGTCATTACAGCCAATAATTGAACAACCACTGCGTCGAAATTCCAAGTCATGTAAAAAAAATTCTATTGCAGAATAGATATGGTCAGAATAAATTCTATTTATGACATCACAGACGTTTTCCATTGGATAACATCTAAAATAAAGAGAAGATAGATATTATCATTAAAACCGTTAAAATAAACCCCATCCATAAAAAAAAACGATTCTTTCTTCCAAAAATCAAAATAACATTTTTAAAAGATGTGTAGTGGATCACTGGTACCTATTTTCAAATCTGTAGCCAAAACGAGTATGCTGGAACGCACGAACACATGGACAAACGAGTGAATGCACGAATATGTGAACCTGCGAACACACGTACATATAGAAAAAAATGGATAGAACCCTTAGCAATCATTGATGGCTGGGTTGTTCAACTTTATTTTGACCCTGCAATCGGTATCAAGTTTTATGGTTGAAATGTCGCGAATAAAAGCTGTCAACTCTACAAAATACAAGAAAATGCTTTCGGGGAGAACATCGAATTTGACAACACGACATTGTAACGTTTCTTCAAATTGTAATGTTGGGTAAAAAGCACCTTGAGATTTCGAAACCAATTATCTTACGACCACCAGAAAACACACACACACATGCACAAACGCACACATTATATATATATATATATATATATATATATATATATATATATATATATATATATATATATATATGTATATATATATTTGTATATATGTGCAAGATTCTCTCTTTTTTAAATATATATATATATATATATATATATATATATATATATATATATATATTTAAAAAAGATAGAATCCTGTAGACGTGTTGAGCTTCTTTATCGTTTATCATTTCTTTATATTTTCAAAACACATCTTTCAGCCATTTTAGAGACTCATCAGGTTAACATTTTTCAGATGATTAAAATTACTTTCATGTCTATGTGCAACTATCTGTATCAGATATTTCTGAATTGTTATCCTTGAATATAATACATAAGGATGCAATTATTCTCAATTGTTACAACGAAAAGTTCCTTGTGTATATACGTCAAAAATTTGCGTAAATGTATTTTACCGTGTGTGTTTCTAGTGGCGCCTAGTGGTGACTATGGTATTCATGTGTGTATTTGTGAGTACGTCTGAGTGTGTGTGACCATGGGTATTATAGCAGGAGCATTCGTTGTTGCTAAGTGTTGCACTGGGTAGATCACGTGCTATTTTCAGCGCGTCGTTTGAAAGAAATAGCGTAGTACGTGTCCACCAGTTAGTTTAAAAAATGGTTGAGGTAAAATTCTGATTAACGTCTTCACGACTTAGCCATTGAGGGAATTTCTTTTTGGTTTCCGATGAAAGTAAAATAAACGCTAGTTGTGCTTTGATATTGCACATATACGTATATATACGCAGACACATACTCGCATATACATACATCTTTCTTAAGGGCAGTTTAATTTGGTCTTGTATCTAATTATTTTGTCCTTTCATTTCCAGCATAGCATAGTCATCTGTTTGATAGAATGTCATTAACTTAAATAATTCATTATTTCATTGTAAAATGGGGTTTTAGACTTATTAGTTTCTATTGCCGTTTATTTTCATATTACTTTTGAGCAGTGATGTCCTGTTTTTCAATGATTGAGTGCAGCCAATGTAGTTATCGTGACAATTGGAACGCTCTATCAAACAGATAAGGTCTTTTTAAGTTACATGATAGATTCCTCTTCATTTTGGAAGGTATAGTTGAGATCTTGAATCAATACGACTTTCCTTTGATTAGAATTCTTCAAACACTATACTTTCTGTTATTGCATTCTGTGACTCCTAGAGGAGTATAATTTCCAAAATACGCAGATGTGAGGATAAGCTTTAGATTATTAGGCAGGCGTCTACATTTAATCAGTTTAGCTTCATTTAGTAGTTTTTTCAAACTATCATTTCTTTCATGTTGATTTAGATTAATTTTTTTTCTAAAAATAGCTCCAGATTGCATTTGTTGTAAGTAAATCCATAAACTCGAATTGAGGCTTCGCTATTTCTTTTTATTTTTTCTTTGAAGGGGGGTTTCACCTATTTCATTTTTGGTATTTGTTCGACATGCACTAGACCCTCGCTTATAAAAGATATTGAGTAATCTCAATAGTAGAGGGTTTGACGTAATTCTATAAGAAGGAGAAAACGTTCGAATTTCCAGCCTCCAAGCTCCATCGGGGCGACTACTACGCGTAATCCATACATGTACATTGCCACCATTTAGACATGAAGACAGATAGACCAACTCAAAGACTGAAGAAACCATTGTTGACAGTTTTGAATACTGATTTATTGATGGTTTCGCATTAATACATGTGCAAGTGACACAAATGTCCGACCTTTATTATTGCATATCAATGATAAACTATACACCACTGTCATTTTGATGAGTTATTTTAGGTGTCAAGTCTTAGGCAGTAATGTCGTAAATAAAAGCAGGATTTTCGTCCGAACAAAATACAGATAAAGCATTTTGGGTGATCTGCAAATTGGACCACATAACATAGCCATCTAGATGTATATAAGGAGTCATCATAAATTCATTGTATAAGTTTACCTTATCATAACTTTTGTTTTACAGGGTGGTGCAGAAGTCACAAAGGGTTTTAAAACATTCATATCTTTTTAGTTCTAATCATTTCTTAAAATTGATTTTAACAAATAAGATAAAGAAACTTGGAAAATTTGATTGGCCTATACAAGGAAAACAGTCCATTTCAAATGCCTGACATTTTCAACTTCTCAAATTCTTGCACTTTAAAAAACAATTTGCGAAATATTTGGGCTGGACGTGGTTTTTTCTATTCGTTGGTGATTACAAACGGACTTTAATTCTCAAAAACCTGCAAATCAAACGACAAAAATGGCGCTGTCCACACAATCAGTTAACGATTAATTGTCCTTGGGTGAACCATGAAGGAATTCAAAGTAAAATTATTTCATTTTAGTTCGATTCTCTGTTGTGTACTTTTCCATGATGAATTCCCAAGGACTCCTTTATATATCTGAAAAGAGGAAAAGCAAAGAAATAATAAGAAAAAGTTGTAATTGGTTTAAATCCCTCAGTGACTTTTACACCAATCTATACATAC
>OY735204.1:14331622-14386915 GCA_963457665.1 Thysanoteuthis rhombus
CCTTCAATGGCATCCCATTGAGGACTGAGTAATCCCATGGGTGGGTTTCTGTTCACACACACACACATCACACACATACGAAGATCGAAGTACGTGATACAAATTTGTTGTAGAAAACGATGTGTTCACTATCTGAGGTAGAAGTAGCAGAAAGACGAAGAGGAAGAAGTCAATTGATTATCATACTTGTAAAATATTGCAATTTAGAAATATTCTGCAGGTACCATCTTCCATAAGAATCGTAAAAGGCTATTTTTGGATCAGGACAGATGTCACCCACGCTTTTTAATGGCGTTTTAAGGACATCTTACCTCTTGATAACATCACACCTCTACCTTGCTTCCTATTTCTGTTGTTCAACATAAGTTGAATCGACCGACAAACCGACCGAAATGAGCGTTATAGTGATATGTGGACCCATCTTGACAGATATGATATAAAATTTTGCAAATAAAATTGCTATTTGATTTTTATGATTCGATATAAGTCAGTCGCAAAACTAGTACACAACAATAAATTGAATTTCACTGTATCCTGTTGCTATGGAAATGCCTATTAGTCGTTGTTGACTGGCAAATTAGTGGAGTGACACAACTAGTGTTAGTAGTAAACAAAACAAAGAGTAGAAGAGAACAAATAAGTTTTAACAATGTACGTTTTTATGACTGAACTCAAATTAGTTTTGGCTTCTATTTATACGCTGTGTAAGTGGCCAGTCCAGACGCCATATCTGTTGGTTACAGTATTAGTTTCACTTAACGTTGTTTCAGTTGTGGTTTTCTAGAATTTGCCGATGACGTTAATCGAGGATTTTCGGTATTTGACTTTTGTGTGGTGCACCAATTCTTTACCCAATTAAATTATATATATACATATATACATATATATATATATATATATATATATATATATATATATATATATATACATATATATATATATATATAAATACATATATATATATATATACATATGTATTTATATATATATATAAATACATATATATATATAAATACATATATATATGTGTGTGTGTGTGTGTGTGAGTGTGTGTTAAACTCGATACCCTACTCATGGCCAAATAGATACCAATATATATATATATATATATATATATATATATATATATATATATATATATATGTTTGCGTATTATATTCTAAGATTATGTAGAACATTGGACTGATCATCATCAGCAGCAGCCTTCTTTTAACCTTCGTCAGATATTGCCCTCCCCCAGGATTCGTCAGATTTCTCGATGGTGGGCGTCGCCAAGAAGTCGTCACGCTATCTTATTGTCTGCCAGTCACGATTTGGCATCTGAACTCTCGGGATCCATATTGTGAGTCGTGATATCAAGTAGTTATCAGACAATGTTGCATCATGGTCTGCCCATTGCCATTCGAGTTTTCATATCTGACTCCAGTTTTTTCGCTAATATACTGTGATGTCTTGTGATGCCTCCGTGTGATGCTATGGATGACTCTCTCTTGAGCATGTTGCACAGTTCTTAGTTCAGGAGCCAATCTTTCGGTCAAGTTCCATTTTACAGCACCATATGTAATTATCGGGAAGACGCAATGGTTCTTTTCAAAACCCATGGGATCTTTTTGTTCCTAAATGTAGTACTTGCTCTACCAAAAGCTTGCGAACGTAGTGTGATTCTTCGCTTGCTTTCTTGAGATTCGTTTAGATAGATAAATGCAATTGCTGCTAATACTGATGATATGTATATATATATATATATATATATATTGCCTTATATATATATATATATATATTGCCTTATAAATTCAATAATGTGCTTAAGCGATATTCGATATATATAGCAACGATGGAATTACCAATAATGTTTTTCGCAGAACAGCGAAAGTGTTTTAGTTTCTAAGCAGAGTAACAAAAAGTAGAAGTAATGATATGTAAATAGCTGACTTTCACTTGTCAAGGTTGGCAATGAGTGGAACAGATTTATATCCAACTGACAGAGTGGTATTGTAGTTAGGGAGGAGATCTTTTGCCCAATTGCTCACTTGCGAACTATTTTCTCGGTCCTCTTTGATAAAATGTCAGTGAGGAGTAACTTTTGTCAAACCTTTTTGCAATAAGTCAGAACACACAGAGAAATGGATTCATACTTACCCCAAGGGTATAAAGAGGGATATGCACACAAGCTGACATAGTCACAATTTGAACTCTGACTTATCCAAGCTGATTATGACCTCGCAACACAAAACAAACGCTGCGAACGTAGTGTTTATTTCTAAGGGTGGTGACAGAAATTACTAAGAGTCACCGGGGATTCACATAGACCTCATGTTCATTTACCATTCGTTATCTGGACGAAGTATTTTTTTCAGTGTTACTAGAGAATAAATGACAGATCTAGAAAATATATTTCTAGTACCATTTTGACTTTCTAATATAAGGAAGACAGCCCCTTGAGTTGCTTTAGTTTTATCTTTGTACATTCATTGTCCCTTATGAGTAACATCTCATTTGGCTATAACACATGAAGAAGGCAGTAGAATAGATTGGTCAACACGTCGTGTTAACAACACAGACAATAAGGCGTAAGGACGTCTGAAGAACTCTTTGGATGTATTTGCAGTTGTTTTTTTTTTCTTTTTTTCACTTTATTCTTTCTTCCTTTCTTTCTTCCTTTACTTCTTTTTTCTCCTTTTTTCTCCTTTTTTCTCCTTTCTTCCCCTTCTTTCTTTCTTTCTTACTTTGTTTCTTTGTGTTTTGTTCTGTCCTTTTGTTGCACTTCATATCTAGACCCTTTTCAAAAAATGTTATTATGATTTGGGGGAAAAAAGAACGCGTTTTTTTTAATCTTTTGGTGCCTTATTTTGATGAGTTCGATAATAACGTCTAGATCATCAAAAATCAAGATGTTACTAGATGGGTTTTTTTTACACCATTATAGATGTTTTCCAGTGGAAAACGCCAGTGATATCATAAATAGGATTCATTCTGACTATATTTATTCTTTGATGGGTTTTTTCATGACTTCAAGATTGGACACTACGATTGTTCAATTATCAACTGTGATGACAAGTTTCTTACTCTCCGTCTGTGGTCTTTTTTATCCATTCTTTCCATCGTTAATCTCGTCTTTCTTCTCGTATTTTCTCGTTCTCTCCTTTTCTTTACCTCTTATCATCTGTTTTTCAAATGCCATCTTTTGTTGATGCTTCTTGTTACATTCAACTTGATTCGCAGCCGAGTAACTGAAAAAAAAGGTCTATATACAGATTTATCCAAACATCCAAAAGTAGATGATTCAAATGAGAAAAAAACTCGCGTAGTTGGAAGTTGGACAAAGCAACAAAAAAGAAATACCATTAATTCATATATGGGAAACATTTTGAGCTTTAACAGACCTCCCGATATAGTGATGATGGTTTGAAAAGCGTTTGCTTTTCACTTTAACTTTTCGTTAAAATGTAACGTTGGCATTGTACTATCTTGATTACTTCTCATTTTATATACACGCATATGGATTTTTTTAAAATTGAATGGTGGTTGAGATAATTGTGTACTCCCATTGAGTAGTATTTGAGGTCATATTACAGGCAGACGACAACGAATTTCCATGTAGTCCTCAAAAACAAAAAGAAAAGAAATCAAACGATAAATCACTCTAGGTTGGATGGTTTCGGTTGAGAAAGCTCAACTTTCAAGGGTAAGAAAATTAGTCCAATTAAAAAGGGATTCAACCAATGTACCCTCCCGATAGTCACTTATTGAGTTGAAACATGGAACCTAACCGAAAGACTGGCACTAAAAGTATTGGTTCCGTGATGCCCATGATAGAGAGATCTGGCGATTCTTGAGGAAGGTTTATGTCCAATGACTGACTCTAAAATGCTGCTGTTGCTACTAATGTTGTTGTTGTTGCTGCTGCTGCTGCTGATGATGATGATGATGAAAGACATTGGGGAAACCTCTAGGGATTGATGTATATCATTTGAAATATTTTTTAAAGATAATTTTCACTCATATGAATGCAACAATTTTTGGAATGCTCCATTTTGTTGACAAAGTTAAAAAAGATATTGTTCATTCATGACGTGAATAGAAACTGTCACGTGGCCAAAATCTTTTGACAGCATGCCATGTTAAGGGTGGTCAATTAAAAAAAGGGAAAAAGGAGCGGATTTTCGAAAAACACTGCTGCTAAAAACGAAATAGTGTACAATCTAGCGAAAACTTACATTGCAAATTGAACCTCTTGTTAAATACTATTCTTCTTCATTTTTAGGGGGGGGGTAAAAAGTAACGAAAAAGGAAGGTTATTTTTACATTATAATGTTGTAATTTTTAAATTTCCTCTCCTTCAACTCCATTGGAGTGACCTGCACACGTGATATATACATACATGGCCAACCAGTCAGCCAGCCAGACCAACTTGAAAACTAAAGAAATCTATGTCAGCAGTTTTTGTTGATAGTTTCTGATATCTTCCTTAACTTTAAAATTGATGTCATCATATCATGCATATGCCTTGTTTAGAGTCTGCCCTAAAAGAGCTAAAGGGCGGAAAATTTAAACATTCACTCCTTTGGAGTAGAAAACACTTTTTTCGTTTTTTCAATCACCTACTAAAAATTTTGCTATAGTGGTTTCAATCTATAATGTAAGTTTATGATGAATTTTATGTGTCCGACATGCTTTTTTTACATTTAGATTCGGACCTATTTACTTATCACCACCCAACAAAAGTCGAGAGAAGTAACACTCGTTGATCACCCCTTTTTCCAATTTCTGTGTTCATTACCTCTTACCGATGTTGGTTATGCGACGGTTAGTATTGAGTGACTAACCAGACCTGTTATACTTCTAAAATGTTTTGTTGCTACTATCGAATAGATGCCAACAGGTCCTACACAAGGAAAGGGAGAATAAGGCTTGGGACCTGTTTTCAACCGTTGATCCAAAGGTATACTGATTGTAAACATTTCCCGATCTACACCAATATGAGTTGGAAGGAGGACGTTAACATGATCCCTTTCATCATGATTGAAAGGTTCACTTCATCATCATATCCCCTTGAAAGGGATCACGTTGACATCCTCTCTCTTGAACCAGTCTGGGGAAAGGAGTAGGTTTTCAAAGTGATCCATATCTAGAATTACCAATTAAGAGATTTTTTTACCTAGGTAAAAAATCGATGTTCCTTTTAATTTCTACTAGTCAGAGTGTGGGGAGGGCAGGGGCCTGACGGTTAGGGGCCAGGGGGTTAGGGGACAATGTTGCCTATAATTAGTAGTAGTGAGTACGCACAAACATCTTATATAGGGCAAATTTTCCCTGTTACATGAGTATGTGTGCACTGAATGTTTGCGAAAATGTAAACTTGAAATTGTGTCAAGATAATTTCGACAAAGCCTATATCACATGATTAATAAAACTGAGTAGGCATTTTTTGATATGATACAAGTGATTGCATTCTACAAAGTAAGGAATTCTGTGGAGATTTCATTCCTTTACTTTTAACTACCTGGTTTAGTTTGTTCAATTAATTAAAACATTAATGAGTTTTTCCTTTTTATGTGATGCACTTCCGAAATGAATTAGTAGCAATAACATCCATCATAAATGTGGTAACTGGTAAACCGACAAAGTAGCAGAAACAGCTAACCAGAGGATTATTTTCAATATGTGTAATTATAAGATATAATTGAACAACCGTGGACAAGGAGGATGATGAAAGGTTCTATTTTTTTGCATGTGTACCAGTTCATGTGTACCAGTTCATGTGTTCCAACGCTCCTGGCCGTGCACTTTTGACTATGGACTTGAAAATTATCATCAAGTACTCTATTAGACCTGTGCTAAAATTTCATTTTTTGAAAACAGGGGCTATTCAGGCAGGTTTAATTATAACATTCAAATTCTCCAAAATTTGAATGTTTCTAAAAGTTTTTTTACTTCCTATATTCTAGTTGTTTTCACGTGGTAAACGCCTCTGATGTCATAAATAGAATTTATTCTGACCATATCTATTCTTCAATGGAAGTTTCTTTTACGAGACTTCAAATCAAGGCGCTATGGTTAGTCGTTTATTGACAGCGATGGCGAATTATTGATATATTTATGATTATAAGTATAATCATTAATATCTATCTCAGGTAAATAACCTTCTGTAGGAAAATTTATTTACTTTGTCTACTATTTGCAAAAACGTACGTGCCTATACACACTCTCACAGCTAAGTGAAAACTACGATCTGAACAGGGGTTAAAAAGAAATTTTCCTCCTAGGTCCAACATGCTTTTCGAAGAACCACGCATCAATCGATGAAAATAATGCGTCTTTCTCACTCTCAAGATGAGCCACGAAAAACTGTGCAATTCATTTCATTACATGGTCACAAAAGAGTTGTACATTTGGAGTTGATTTCAGAACTCACAGAGTGCTGACCCTACAAAAGATATGGTTAAATCATTCAACGTATTCATTTTTACCTCATTTTAAATGAATCATGTTTTGTGCGCATCATTTTTTTTTAGTGCGCTGGTTGGAAAATATGCGTCTGCTTGCACATGCGCGCTGCTCTTAGGGAACAATGGTGAAGAGATATTTTCTTCACCAAGGTTCTAAAATGTTTTTCATAGAACCACGCCTCAATCGACTTTCAGAAGAAAAAATGCGTTTATTTTTCTCTCTAAAGATGAGCCACGTCAAACTGCGCAATTTCCTCCAGTATGTATTAACAAAATGTTGCGAATTCGGATGTGATCTGAGAATTCGCTTACCATGCGCTGTGAGCCCGAGAGAGCAGATGCCTTGCGTCGGCGACCAGGGGCACATGTTCTGTGTTAAGAGAAATCGAGGTCATATATTTATAAACACAGGGGAGGCTTTTCCGTTTTCTTTTGCTGTCAGTTGTGTATATCGTCTATTGCAGGTGTTGTGACTTGGGCAATTCTATACCTTCTGCAAGATTCGAAAGACATTAATAGTAAGCGTTTGTTTTCTCATTGATTTAAACACCAGAATGATAAATAGGAAAAGTATGATACATTAACACCGTGGATGGGTTGGTGGATAACATCCTTGCAGAGAGGGGCTTCCACTGCTGCTTTTCTCAAGGAAATGCACAAAATCGTTCAACGGAATTCCTTGAATAGTGCAGTGTTGATTGGTGCAAGTTTTGATGCATTAAAGTCAAGGTATTGCTGTACAAATTAATGTATCCAAGTATAAACTGGAAAGAAAAAACCTTCAAAAGTGCAGCTTTGAACAGTACGGAGAATCTTTGAAAATTGTGGAACGAATTAACCATACCTATCAATATTTACTTATATTTCTAGAAGGAGGAAGGACATATTACCCAGAGATGAGGGCAAAAGAATATATCAGAGCAACATCTCACGATAGAAACGATAGAAGTTCAATTTCATACGGAGGGTGCTGCTCTCGCCGCCATTTGTAGTGTAATCAAGTACTACATCATTTAGATATCAGATGACGCTCTTGACCGTTGATGGTGACGCAGCACCTGACCCCAGGGCGACACGATCGAATGAGTACTTGCAAATAATTATTCAGTCTTTTTATATGGAACATTGAGTTGGGGGTTACCTAAAATTTTATCTTCCTTCATTGATCATCGGGTTCCTGACGTAGAAGCCTGATCCAAGGAGGGGAGCAAAGCCCCATTGATACTCCATCCACCGCAGACGCCAAATCGTGTCGATGGAACTTTTGTTTTGAGCGGTCATTACAAAGCATGACACAGATTAGTAGCCATTGTAAGTGTCAAGACATTAAAAAACTAAATATCACCCAGAGAGTACATACTCCTCTTTGGCCTTTATCACTACCAATGGATGTAGATTTAGATTAAAAGCATCTAAATCTGCAGCAATAAGCAAGGGATGTAACTCTACTTCAGTCCGTCAGTCAGTGAAAACTATCAATGCTTGAAATTCCAGCACATCTAAAAAAAAATTGAAAGAGAATTACTCTGAATCATTTTACCATTCGTAACTATGACGACATCTTCTTAGGATATTTTGAAAACGTGATCGACGTCCAAGATAACAGAATGGTGTCACAAATTTGTATTGTCAGAATTTTATAGACTGTACCAGCATTTCCTTTCTTATTGTCGTCGATTCACACCGTCTTTCAAACGATTATTACCCCATTGACTTCATTTTTCACTTCGTCAGCATCTATCGCTTTCAAGTCGGTGCTTGGGAAATATTTTTCCGCATCGCCAAGAATTGGAGTCTAATTCTGTCTGCTTCGAAATATCTATTGTATTCTGCAAGTTTCACCATTCGCTAAAGTACATTTATTCGTATTCAAATTTTACAGTAAGCTGAACTTTGTAAATGTTAAGAATATTCTACTTCAGTATTCTCTGTGTACATACAACGTAGTCTGACACAAGGCACCAAATGAGGGTCGAGATCATTACAATTGTAATGTTTTGCATCAAAGGCTCGTTGACCATTACACTATGATATATACACTGGGAATTCTGAAGCAGGATAAACTTTATATTCACCCAGTTTAGCTTAGTTTGACACTAGGCAATCCTTACCATCCTCACTTGAACTACTTGCGACTTCACGATCTTGATAATGACTGAAGATTTAGTCAAAGATTCTTGATCTGAATCAAATTTGGGGTCAAAGCCTATATCAGCTCAACTCAAGAATTTGTTTTCTTATAAGAAAACAAGAAACATTACCGAAAAAATGAATTCGATATTTAACTTGTGTTCAACCAGATTTGCAGAAATGAAAAGTTTCTGCCCATTGCAATATCTATGGTAAAGTGGTCCGTGAAGAAAGTCTGTGTCCAACGACCGACAATAAAACACTGATATATATATATATATATATATAGTGTCATCCACAGACAGCTGAGGTAGGATCGAAACCTTAGCTTCAGATCCTGAAGCTGGTATCCTCCCTCTGCGCCACGGAACTGGACGGTCAGAAAAAATGAATTTAAGCGATATATTTATTAACGCATCCCCATCCCCCAGAGTGCCCCATTTTATGTTTGAAGAGTATGTATATATATATATATATATATATATATATATATATATATATATATATATATATATATATATATATATATTATATATATTTATATATATATATATATATATATATATATATATATATATATATATATAGTTGGACTCACCTATTGACAAGAAATCATCATCAGCATCTTTGGCCGTTACTGCTGGACAAAAACCTTTCCCATCTCCTTCCATGACACACATGATTGTGCTGCTGTTTGCCATTGTCTTACCGGTAAACTCTTCTATCTCACCTCTAAGTCTTGTACATGGTCTTTTCATACTGCGTTTACTGTGCCATTGACATCAATTGGTTAATCTGTTGTCCATCTTCCTCTCCATTTGCCTTGTACAACTCGATTTTCATTGCTTAATTACTTGTAAGAGATCCTTCAACCTAGTCTCGCTTCGGATACATGTTGATCTTTTTCTTTCGTAAGTGTTATTCCTAACATTGTTCTTTCCATTCCCCTCTTTGCAATTCAGACTTTGTTTTAGGGTAGTTTTGTAAATTTTCAGGCTTTGCATCAGTATGTCATAGCTGGTATTATGCATTAATTTTATACTTTACACTTTATACACACACACATACACACATACATGTGTGTGTATCTGTGTGCGTTTGCTTGCGTGTGTGTGCGTTTGCTTGCGTGTATGTGCGTTTGCTTGCGTGTGTGTGTGTGTATGTGTGTGTGTTGCTTTATATGATATACTCACACAATTCTAGAATTGTTTTTTTTTCTATTCACGTTGTCTGAATTGATGATACATTAACCGTGTAATGACTGGAGATCATTTTAGATAATTTTCTATATAATATAAAACAATTTATAATTCATTCATTCATATATATGTATTTCCAAACACACATATATCCACCTACATACACACACATACACACACACACACACTCACACACACACACACACACATACATATATATATATATATATATATATATATATATATATATATATATATATATATATATATATAACCAGCGTATTCAAATACCCAGGTTGATGCAGTTTTAGTAATATTACAGTTTCCCGTTTACAAAAATTGCTAATAGCTGTTACAGAAATAAGAAAACACCTGTAACAATATGTTTTACTTCACTCTGGAGAAGCTATTATTACAGTGTGTCTTTCAGATGCCTAAACAAACCCTATAGGCCGTAAGTCACTTTGCTACTAGACGTCTATTCAGTAAGAACATATAACAATATTTTTGCCTCCCATAGTACCGGGGCATGTTGAATCAGACTTTATGGTGTGTGAAGCAGCCACCATAGCAGTCACGTGAAATGATTTTTATCCTTCCACTTCCAACTATTCGTTAACTACTTTTAGTTTTATCAATTCGGATAATTCATATCTAAATTTAAATCTGTAGTTTTAGATACCTGCAACTTTTTATTCTTTTTAAGATTTCTTACGGACCACTGATCAAAGGAGCTTCAAACTCGACACTGCACAGTCCTGTTTGCTTTGCCAGACGTGCTGACTAATTTGCATTGTGAATTGCAACTTAGTGCAATGGTCAGTTGTTGAGTTATCTCAGTACTTTCACGCCCAGATTTTTCCAAGAGAGAAAGGGGGAGAGAGAGGGAGAGATGGTTGGGTGGAGAGAGGGAGTCTCATTTTTTTGATTTGATAATTTTGCTTCTGATTCTGATCGCAGAAAAATACTAGTTTTGAACGATATTACTTGATTGTGTGTGTGTGCGTGTGTGTGTGTGATTCAATGTATTCAATCAGAATTTCTTTATTCATAGTTTCCTACGGCTCTCAAAGAGTCACACTGCTGCTAGTACCTCAGTGAGGCATGGCAGTTATTAAGCATAGAGTGAGGATCGATCTCACTATAGTAGTAATGATCTGTCAGGCTAACTTTCTGATTCCTACTCCATAGCGTGGCACCTTTGTCTACCTTTCTTTTGCTATTATCTACAACAGTGGTTCTTAAAATGTGTGCTACAACCATCTCCCAAGTGAGTTGCATGAATTTTTGCAAACACATATTCCCAGCCTTGAACGTGTTCAGTTTGGAATTTATGTCTTTCCCCCTCCCGCCACAGAGTTGCTGATCTAACGATGTTGTCACAATAATTTTAGCAGCAGGTGGAAAGGGGAAGGGGGATGAGCACGTATAGCAATCTGCTGATATAAAATACAACTGAAATGTTTCCGTCTAATTCATTTCATTTTTACTCTACATTAATTTACAGTGCACTGCTTCATTACAAATCAAAAGTTAACTGCTATGTAGAAGCAGGAAGGTGATCAAACTGCAAAATGTACATCCCGGTAATATCAATGTATTCATAACTCAATGGAATAAAGAAATGATGTGCAGTATATGCCGTATATATTTCTTTGTAAGCCGCCATGAAACAGGTCTGGTTAGTCACTCAATAGAAATCGTCGTGTGGCCCGTGCGTTTGGCCCTTTGTTGATCACTAAAAATAGTCTGAACTTATAAAACAAACAGGTATAAACAAAATGATCAATTTAGCATAAACGTAAATTGCAAATTGGACCCACCACTACAAAAAAATTTGGGGCGAGGGGGGGTTCAAAAAATATCTCGTCGATGAAATGTTTGAATTTTCAGTCCTCTAGTTCAATTGGTGTGGCCTGTGTGAGTGATACATACAGGGCATACCAGCCAGCTACACCAACTTGAAAACTGAAAAAACATAAGTCGACGGTTTCCAATAAAGTTTGAGGGTCCCTGATCTACCCACTAAGTGATTGTTCTCGGAGTTTTTAATTCTTTCTTCGCTAGTTAACAATTTCAACTTCTGTTGAAATAATTTAATGTTTCCTTCCCTGGTTGATGTTGTCCACACGATGTCACCAAAAATTCTCAATGAATTTCAATGGCATTTTGTGGAAAGGTGAATGGTGGGTTGAGAAAGTATTGATTAAATTCTGGGTAGAATCAAATGATTTTTTTACGTTTATCTCACCGGCACTCTAGTTATATATAAGTAGATTTTGATTCAGTTCTAATGAGAACATTTCGACTGATTTTTTTTTCAGCACTCGTCAGGTGCATAGTTCGCGGAAAGAAACAAATCCTTTTTTTTTTACTCCAAAAATTGGGGAACCCTTTTTATCGGCGAAGAAAATTGTTGGCATTGATATCCCAACCAGAAGATTCCATTTTTTCGATGGCGTTAGATACATTGACGTCATCATTATGGTGTAGTTCCCTGGAACTGAAATCTGAACCGATCAAACACAACCATTCGGCTGAGGAGCAGATAGATGCAGCTCCCTTCAACTTCCTGGCTACCAACAATACCCTAGGTCAATTTACTAAACCTCACCCCAGAGGAGTTAATGTGTATATCTCTCAATCCAAGTATTGTCTACCATACGCGATATTTATATCTCTCCTTTTGCTATGGCTTTATTAAGTTCATCTAATTTGGCTTTAAGAGAGCGTCTGTTTTCCATTTTATATACTTTTCTGAATTAGCATGGGGTGTTATACACGCAATCTTCTGTCAGGCCCTCCTCCCGTAAGGGACTAACTTCAGTAAGTAGGGAAATAAGTATGGAAAGACGAGATTCGATTGTCCAAACAAAAGTTGGAATATTAATGACTCTTCTCAAATATTTAGACAAGTGAGCAGTTTACCTATCGTCCGTAATGGAGGTGGGGTTGTGCTTTAGTTCCTTCCAGTCATGTCAAACAATTTAACAGGGGAAACAGGCGACATTTAACGCACAAGTAATGATTGGTTTATCTTGAAACCATGCCTTGATTTCGAAAGAGAGGCAATATAATTGAGATTCAAAATTGGAGAGACAGATGAGGGGACCGGTAAGTTCCGTGGTGTGGGGCCAGAATTTAGTTCTCACACTTTCTGTCCAGAAAACTTTTTCTTTCGCTTTCACCCGCTATTTAACCGTGCGAATGAAGATGGAAGAGGTACCTGTCTATTTGTCGGTAGGGCTGTCTATACAATATCTTCGAAAGTCCTCAATGAATTTCGATGACATTTCGTGGAAGGCTGGACCATGGGCCAATGAAGAATTGATTGAATTTTGGGAAGGATCCAGGTTTTTTTTATATAATTACCTTCCCTGAATGATGCTGGCAGAGGTATGGACGATTCCAAAATATCCTTTGAAAACATTGCCAGATAATAGATTATAAGAATAATTGTAATAGGTTTTGAAAACGACACGATGATTTGAGAACGTGCTGGTGTTTTGGGGGGATTTGCTTTCACTTGATTCCTAGCAGAGGCTCCGGTCATTACTGAAGCAGAAAATTCGCATAATAACCAGATTGATTTTCAGAATCATATTAAATTCTTATTTATAATTGCTTGGAACCAATAAAACCATAGGAGAGTGCTCTCAAAATAATAGTGGGACTCTCAACTACCACATCGTAAGTGAATGCTATAAACTGTTTTCTTTCCTAAGAAACCGTTAGCAAACACTATCAATAAGGTTTCTTCAGTTTTTAAGTCAGTCTGGTATGGTTTCCAATTTAGATGTAATTTTTAATTTTTTTGCTTCTGAAAGTCACTCTCAAATTCGAAATTTTCACCACAAAACATCTCATTTGGAAACATTGAAAATGGAAACAAAATCATGAAAATTTTTTTTCCAACTGTGGTTAACTAGAAACCTAAAAAAAGATAGTTTTATTACGGGTACAATTATTGACAAATATTGCCAGGATGCTGTTCACGGTTGTATATATAACGTCGCAAGTTTTGAACAGAGATGAACAACCCCAGTCATCAAAGGTGGTATAGGGTTCTATCCTTATTTGCATGTTCTTGTTTGTATGTTTGTTCGAGTGTGTGTCTTTTCCTGGCCATAATGTTTTGTCTACGGACTTGGATATTAGTATCAGCTCTCTAAGAGACCCCTTTTAAATGTTTTTTTTTTAACTCATCTTGGTACAAAAAATTTGGAGGGCTTTTTTTCTGAAAAGTTTAATGATAAGATATAAATTCTCTATATTTTTCTGTTTTAGATGTTCACCAGTGTAAATGCCAGTGATGTCAAACATGAAATTTATTTAGACTATATTTATTCTTCGATGGAATTTCTCTTACATGACTTCGAATTTTGACGCTACGGTTGTGCAATTATTGACTGCGATGGCGATTCTGTTCTCTTACTTTCCGTCTTTTTTTTGCCTTTTTTGCAACTTTTCTTCCATTAGTATTCCTTTTTATCAACAAACAAATCTAGAATTTTTATTATTTTCTTTCTTCATATCAAACAATGTAAATTCCACTTAGCCCGACGAAGTTTTGATTCCTTAACCATGTTTCACTTTGGTTTGTATCGAGAACATTTTTAAAAATCATTAAAAAAATAAATTTTCAATACAAGATGCATTGTTCCTTCCATTTTCGACCATCTTTCATTGGCAATTGTTCGCATTTGAATATTTTGATTGGTAGGATGGTATTGCCTAATTGAAATGCATTGTGGGAATCAATCTAGACTTCCGCCCGGGAAAGGCTTTTCCTGGAATCTATTTTTTCTAAATTTTATTCCTGAGACGTTTTTTCCTTTTACTTTCTATAGGATATCTTTTTTGTCTCTAGTATCAATCGTTCGCTGAAAACAAACCTTTTCAAATCCAATTTTTCTATTTTTTGTTTCACAATATTCACATTCTCATTGTTAAGCTTAAGTCAAAATTTACCATAACAAGAACAATCTCCATCAAATTTAAGGGAATACAAATTGACAATACTCTACCGTGATTCGAAGTAACCGAGGTATTTTGCTGTTTTTATGCACGTTATAGTGCACATCACCACGGTAAGTGTCTTGTGATTTTCCCTGGATATCAAGTGACAGCTAGTCCCCTTAGTATCCTATTAATATTATTTGAAGCCTTTGTATTTTCATACCTGGGCTCCGGTGATCATCGTTGGAGACTGAATGACAAGTCTCTTCTCAGTAAATAACCAGCAAGATCCTTGCATAATTAATACTCATCTAAAACACAATGAAGACCACTGATGTCTGGTAAGTTACTCAATGAAACTTCGTATGGAAGCATGTAGTGTTCGGGGAGATCAATTAAAATTTGGAGAAGGAGTAATCAATGAATCGATTACTTCTCATGTCATTTATTGGATCGTAGAATGTCCCAATTTTCAAAAATAAACAAAGAAAACTAAGAGAAAAACAAGTGTAATCGCAGTTGGACACAAACTAAACTCATTTTAGTATGAACATACATTGTAAATTGAACCCTCTCCCGCTAAAAACTCTTTGGGGATGAAGTTGAAGAAAAAAACACGTTGTGCCTAGGCATAGTAAGGATTGTGTGCGGGATATATACATACATAAATATCTACATGCATACGGACATAGTCAACCAGCCAAAATCACTTTGAAATTAAAAAAACCTGTTAACATTTTAAGTGACAGTATTGATTGACAGTTTTCAATAATCTCATTATCGTTCCCTTTTTAATACTAACTCGGCAAGCAGCTAAAAGGTTGGTTACTTTACGGTTTCTATTGAGTGACTAACCAGCCCCCATGATTGTGCGTTGGATGGATATTCTATTACGTGGAGATCTCTTTTGTTAACAAGCCCGTTTATCATTGAATGTACCCTAAACCGGGCCACGTCAAAGTTGAATCAATCTCCACGTTTCTCTCTCTGGCTTTCGTCCTGAGCAAGGCGACTACCATTAGCTTGCGATACGGTAAGTGCTGACTGTAATTTTTACACTGGATGGATCTGTCTGCTTATTCTCCATTTTTCAAACTTCTTAAACTTATTGATTGAACATCTTCAAATGTTACCTCAGCCCTTGTGCTTAGAAAGTGATAGAATCAGGAATTATTGATAAACTATTACTCGCTAATGATCACTAATTAATCGAGATCGTGGATGGAACCCAGTCGTGCCAGAAATATGCGTAAACAATTATTAGGGGCAACCAAATAAGAACAGAACTAATTGAAGTTTGTTTCCATATAATTACTTTCAAGCAGACGACATTGCCCTGCTCAGAATATAAGAGAATTCAGAGGGTTGAAAACGAAGCATTTTCCCCGTCCTTGATCAGGCTTTCCCACCGAGGGCGTGGATATTTGAAACTGGGAATCGCTAAAGGATAATGGTGCAGTGCAATTGTTTTATACGAGCCCAAATTAAATGTTCTCATTTGGAAAGACTTGTTACGTAATGTTTCTCAGAACGTACTCAGAAAAAGACTTTGTTGAAAAAAATGTCAACCTAAATCTATTAGCTTATCGTGTAATAAATTTATGTTTAAATTTGGTAAAGATTTGCCATCACGGTAAATAATTGAATAGCTGTAGCATCAAATTCTCAAGTCTATAGACAAAACAGTATGGCCAGGAGCACTGGAACGCACAAAAAACACACAAACGAACAACCATATAAAAAGGATAAAGCGCTTTGCCATGTACGATTTTTCAATTATATATAGGTAAACTGATACATTTAAGTGTAACAAATAATTTTTGACACAACACTTTTTCCTGAGTGTATAAGTAGTCAACCGTAAGAGCGTTGCCATCAATATATATTCTGAATATACCTTTTTGCTTTCTGCCTGGATTTCTATCCTTAAGCTCGCCCCGACCCCCCCAAATGGCAGCGAACGTCTCTGGTTACGGGCCAACGCATGCTACGGAAATTTGTCTGGCATAATCAATGTGAAAAGGAACGAAGACTAAGAAAATGAATAAGAATTGCCTTTTGGATGAAATGTAGACCCCAGACACCAAATTTGATTTAGGTCAAAAGCGCAAGTTTTCAGATAACACCGTACATAATTTTTTTTTTCCTTCGGTGAAGCCTTTTCTTTTTTTCTTTTACACAAAATAAGTAATTACAGAGTTTTAACTCAATCAAGATTGAATTCAATTCAGTCAAAATAAGGACCCCCAACATCCGGACATTGATCTAATAAAACTTTTCTGGCGATTTCAATTGCTTTGAAACGTCAATAAAACAAAGCGAATGATTCAATAATTTTTGAGTAACTTTAGAACTTTCATTCTCACACGCGTGTTGACTCGATTCTGGAAATGCTATATTAATGAAAAGATAAGCGATAACTCATGGAAGGAAAAGTCTTCGGTAAGAACATTGAAAGTCGCAGGAAATTAAATTGAGAAAACGCTACGTCATCAGAAAATTCACACCCTTGATCCGAATCAATTCAGCATTTGATCCAGCAAATAAAAAATCCTGCAGAAAAAAACAAACACACAAAATTCGCCGTTATGAAGACATTTTTTTTCCGAAGTCATTTTCCAAAATTCTTGCTACCCAAGGATCTGCAATTTATCGGAGAGACGAGGACTCAGAAACAACGCGAAGTGGGATTCTCTCTTTCTGTCGGCTGCAGATGTCGAGACGCTGATCAGCTGTAAAATCTGCAAATCTACCCTGCAAGTTGTTATTATGAATACTGTCGCTTTTTCCCGAAGTTGCGAATCTGCAAACTTAATATAAACAGAGATTTGCCATTTCGTGAAAATAGTGACGCTATCTTCCCAACCACGAAGACACCATGGAGTGGATCCAGAAAAAGGATGGAATAAAAAGAAATTTCTCAACAAACAACACACTTCGATCAGCAGTATCGTGGCTTAACCTTAAATGTGGTGACTTCCAATTTCCCGGATCTTAGATTACAAGAATTTTATTTTGTCGAATCTGATCGGGTGATTCAGTATCGCCCGCAAATCAAAGGAAGACAATCTGAGGTCCTTTGTTGTATATCGAATCATTCTTAGAAGCACGATTGACTTTTTTTTCCCCCAAAATCAGTGTGATGGTGGTATGTTTACAATTTACGAAATGAAAAGCATCTGTTTACGATAAGATTTAGTGTTTACAACGTATATCATCTGTGCCTGTGCACGTACGATCGTACATTATATCCGATTTGAACGATTGGCGATTTTCCGCCTCTGATGACCATAAGCATAAACATCCCCTGCTTTATAAACCAGGATCTTTTTTTATTATGTTTTTTTTTTCAATCCATCGGCCCAATTAAAACAATGTATTTGTTTTATTTTAATTATAAAAGTTAATGATTTTCAAAAATTTAGTTCAAATTTGTGAAAACACTTGGTTCTTGTCTTAACATTTTTTTTTTCAAAGTTTACGTAAAAGTAACACATTTATTCGGTAGACTTGGGTTTTTTTCCAAAAATATATGTTGAATCAATTTAAACTACGTTTTTTTTTTTTTTACAAAAATGCACGTAAGTAGATGCATATTCTCAATTTGATTAAAACAGCATGTTCATTTATGTTTTGTGAAAAGAAGTTTGATTCCACTTGATTTTTACGTAAATGTTTTGCGTCACTTTTGAGTATACATACATATAAATAAACACGTAGTCTTATGTATATTCTTTTTTTTTTATTTAAAAAATCTGGGTGATTTGAATGAAAATCAAACAAGGTCCTTTCTGATTGCGTAACAGAAAAAGTTAGCGTATAAACAGCATATATATATTCAAAGAAACAAGAACAAAACTTTATTCAAAGGAAATTATTCACATATATCCATTCACTTGGATTAATTTTTAATGAAAAATATAATCAGAAAAGCGAACACCATTGAATGCAACTGATTCAAGATTAAAATCAAAGCATTCGGTGATTGTTCCGATCTATATTCAACTCTCATTTTCATTCTTCTATTTTGCACACATTTTATTAAACGAAATTGAAAACCTGGAGGTAAATTTACCCAAGGTTGGGAACCCCTGCAATAGACGTTAATGTTTTAAAGCCTTGAACCAAACTTCTTGATTAGACTCCATTGCTGTCAATTGCTCAGAAGCCTCTTATAATTTTGGATCATTTCTAATTACTTTGAATCTGAAAAAAAGACAAATGGAATCATATCAGTAAGTCTTTCACTTTTAGCTTTATTCTCTGTCATATAAAGAAGCGACATTTCAAGTGTAACATCCTGATGAAATGTAATTTTAAAAATATAAATTAAACGAATGAAATCAAGAAAAAATAATAACTCGCTATCACAGTAAATGTTTGAACAATCGTCAAAAAATCCATCAAAGACCAAATACAGTCCGAATAAATTCTATTTATGACATCGCTGGAAAAATCTACAATAGTCTAAAAACATCTAAATTCTGGGAAATATAAATATTATTAATGAACCTTTCGGAATGAGGTCCCCAAAGGTAGAAAAGGCTTCTTTATAAAGAAAAATATTTTTAGAAAGTGTTTAGTGAAGTACTGATACCAATTTTCAAGTCGTTAGACAAAACAGTATGACCAGGAGCACTGGAGCACTCAAACACACAGACGCATAAACAAATATCAAAACACACAAACGCACAAACACATGCACACATGAAAAGCAATAGAACTCTTTGCCTCCTTTGGTGGCTACGGTCGTTCAATGGTTAAGAAAAAATGTCTGAATAAGTTCGAGAAAAATATTATCAAACGAATTTATGAGATTCGCCCTCACAGTCAATAATTGAACAACCGTGATGTCAAAATTTAAAGTAATGAAAAAAAGGAATCCATTTAAAGATGACATTTCATAAGTAACAATATAATTAACACTATTCCACAGTGATGACAGGAACGAAGGCTAAAAATAGATGAATTGATAAATATCCGTACCTTGCATGTGTGCCAGAACTAATTATCGGGAAAAATTTTCTGGAATAATCTAAAAAAGTGGTTATTTTGTCTGAAATTATCTTAAAAAACTAAACAGATCTTTTAATTAGAATTACCTTTTAAAAAAATACCAGCACAAAGTTTAGACAAGTGTCTGTCAAAAATGACGATAAACCCCCCCAAAAGCACTTTGAAAAAAAATGCATTTTTAGGTGGTGCTTAGTAGTGTATTCAAACAGATTTTCAAGGTTGTAGCCTCAAAAATACCCGGAGACTGACACGCATACGTACAGACGAGTAAAAAATGAGAATACTTGGCTGATTGGTCGGGCGGTCTTTTTGTGAGGCTACTGTGATTCGATAATATAAAATAGCAATAAAAAATAATGATATTGTTTGATAATAAAATAATAAATGAATGAAAGAAAAATAATTGGAAATATTTTTAAAATGAAAAGACTCAATATCTGCAGGAAAATATTATTAAACTATTTTCATGAGAAAAAGTATAACTTTATGAAAAATTTGAAAAGAAGAAAGAAAAAGGCAAGTCTGGGTAGTCACTCATCAGGAACTACCACGTAACCAATATCTTCTGGCAGCAAACTGTGTTACGGGTGATCAATTAAAACATTATGAAAAGGGGCTGATCAATGAATAAGTTACTTTTCTCGCCCTTTATTGCATCACTGAAAAGTTCAAATTATAAAAAAAAAAATTTTTTAAAGCAATCGTGAATTTTGCCGGGGATTAATATAGGGACCAATTTAACATGACCTGACAATTTGACCCCTGTTTTTACAGGGGAGGGGTTGAAAAGAAACATGGTAATTGAAGACATAATGAGTAAATATTTAAAATGTTAGCCCTCTAGCTCCATCGATGAGGCCTGTATGCGTGATAGATAGCCAGACGGACAGACCGAATTAAAAACTGAAGAAACTTTTTGTGACAGTGTTCGTTGCCGGTTTCTGAAAACGAAAAGTCGTTTCCCTTCGAGACATTTTCCGATCGAAATTCGATTCCAGGTATCAGGTTTTTGCAATTAGGAAAGTATTATCTTCGTTTCCTGTGACAGTGTCAGGTGGGCGATTTTTGTGTCAATTGGACACCATATAACAATGAAGACAGGATTAACTGACAAAGGATTGACGCCATTTCTGGTCTTTTACAAAGCGACACAGTTCATTCAGATAGTGTGATGGTTAGCACGACTGCCTAAAACACAGGAGGTCCTTGGTTCGATTCTTGGTAAGAGCAAAGAGTACGGAAAAACTTTCGTTTTGACAAATCCCAACGCACTCAGCTGCTAACTGAGTACAGATTAGAAGTATCTCTTCGGTGGACTCATAAGACACGACTCCTACTGGAATGTGGAAAGAAAGAAGACTTCTCTTCCATCATACCAGGAATCAAACCCAGAGCTTCCTGAGTGTGATGCAGACGTGCTATCTATTACACTCTCCGAACGGAATACTTGAAACGGGGTGATCATGATATTATGTCGGTCGAACTTGAGATTTGGAAGGACCACTAAGCTGATGCATGCAATGGGAACTCCATTTGGGACTTGTCTCTTAAGAGACGGGTGTTTTACTTCATAAAGTGGCGCATACATAAACCTTCAGAAGATTTCATTGATATTCTTAGCAATTTCTTTTTATACATTGTGTGAACCATAGCTACAAAACAAGCTGAGGAAACAACGTAAGAAATCCTAGATCCATGCAAAATTGAATCAATTTTTTTTAGCCCATATTCCATCATCGCATGTAACTGGGTAGTGCTAATCTTTACTTGGTTCAGTTGGATGATACTTAAACTTACTTAGTTAGGCAGGGCTATTATAACATCTTGGGTATACTCCCGGTCAGGCTCGTGCAAGCCCCTTGTTTAAAATGGCATCTGGTCCATGATGTTTGAAAAAAAAATAACTTGGTTTTATAAATTGTTTTAAAACCTTTAATAACTTTAGTTCTTTCCTTAGTGATACTGATCTTGACTTGGTTTCATTCGGTGGTACTAATCTTTACTTCTTTCTATTGGGTGGTGCTGCTATTTACTAAGGGGGCCCTGATGGTACCGATGTTTACTTTAGCCTAAATAAATTTCGAAGGCATTTGTTGATACTATTTATCTTTTTATTCTACTTTTTCCTCAGATATAAGTTGTATTTACTTATGTCTCTCCGTGTGTTTGTCGGTAGATCTATCCGTGTGTCAGTCGACACGATATCTCTAAAAAGTCCTTCCGGTCTAGAGAGATCTTGTCATTTTTTTCCCCACATTCATATATTCATCCATTTTATCTACCCAATAACTTCGAAAGTTCGTAATAAGCTTATATTTAGGGAACATTAGGCCAGGGGAAAATTGATTAAATTTTGTGCTGCGTAGATCCAGAAATCTTACAGCCACCTATCCTGTATCGTACCTTCACACAAACTCATTTTAATTTAGTTTTTTTGCAACAATGGCGTTGGTAGAGGTGTACTCTCTCTAGTTTTCTTTTGCATATGTTCCAAAGGCGAATTTCTAAACATTCTTTCATCTTTTAATTCTGTTTTCTTCCTGATAAGCTTTTCCTTTTGCTCCACGGACTTCTTTCAAGATGTGCACAGTCTTTAGAATTATCAAGTCACATCCGGTCTTCCTGCTTCCCCAGAATGATGTATAAACATTTGAAATTAGGATATATATTACTTATGTATTATTGATTTAAACTGACCGACTTCAAACACATGGCAAAATAGCCCAAAACATTTGCTACTATTTTCAGAACTAAGAAGCAACAGACTGATCTTCTTTGTTAATTAAATATACCTCCAACATATCTTGCATGTATATACATATGCATGCGTGCGTGTATACAGGTTAGTGCAAAAGTCACGAAGGTGTTTAAAACATTCTTATTCTTTTCGGTTTTATGATATTTTTTTTAATTGCTTTTAACAGATCAAATATATCAACGAGGGTATTTAATTAACCTGGAAATCTGTTTATTTCAAATGCTAGCCATCTCCAACTATACAAATTCTTGCTCTTTCAATAACATCCTGCGTAATACTTCGAAGGGTATCTACCCCCTTGGATATGTATACGATTTCTGCATTTAAGACTGAACGTGGTCTCTCTTTTTAGGGTTGATCATTAACGGAGTCCAATTCTCGAAGACGCACAAAAAACGACAAATCAAGGACTTAGATGACAGTGTCTGCACGTTCAGATTACGAGAATATGTTTCTTAGGTTAACGTTAAATTCTGTTATGTTAGCTCATAGCTCAGTTGTGTACTTTTCCATGATAAATACCCAAGGATTCTGTAATGAATTGAAAAAAGGATCAAAATAGAAAAAGTTATGCTTGTTTTGAATCATTCACGACTTTAGTGCCACTGTGTACACCATAATTATCCTTAATACATCTTCTGCCTGACTCATGCTTTTTCTAGTATCACCAGTGCCGACCGTGACTAAGCTCACCATTAACCGTCTGACCTTCCTATCTTATATCCCCGTTAAATGTCATACCTTCCACTGTGTTTGCAACCAATTGGACACCAATCGAGTTGACTTTTACACCATCTATCTTTCCTTTTTGCTATGTTTCCAGCCCATTTTCATTTTTGTTGCTGAATCACTATAGTCTGTATGTTGATCTTTCTGTATCTTTTATAGTTATCAATAGCGTTTACGTTGCTCTCTGTGTGATTCTGAGTTTGTTTTCAAATGATTTTTTTCAAATGTCCAAGTTTTGCATCCATGATACTGGTATGACGCATTGGCTGTATACATTTTAAGTATATTGGCAAGACGCTTTTTGAAATATCTCTATTTTTACTAAATGCTTTTTCAGCAAATCATCATATACCGTTTAATTTTGCTTCTGTGGTATTTCTTCAACTTGACTCAAATAAATGTATTCCTCAACTTTTTCCAAATCATCTTACTTTTCTTTTCTTTTTTTTTTTCGGGACATTGTTGAATATCACTTACACGGTGATGTATATGGAGACGAATGCATTTAGGTATTCTTTGCAAGATTTACACTTGTGACTAACTATCCATTTAATTTGCACGCAACAGCCGAATCAATTTTCGTAAACTATACAGCTACAAGTTTGGTTAATCATGCAAAAGAAAACCACCAGTTGGCTAACATCTTTTGGCACGATGTCGTGTTGAGGTGATAAACTAAAAAAATGGAAAAAGGGATGACCGATGAATAAGTAACTTCTCTCGCCCATTGTTGGGTTGTTATCAATGAGAAAAGTCCAAATTCAAAATTTTATACATTAAAAAACGAGCGTGAATTCTGTCTGACATGAACTAAGGAACCAATTTAGGATAAACTTACATGGCCAATTGAACTCCACGAAGAATCTATTCAGGGGGGATTCCAGAGAAACGAAAAAAAGAAGTCTAAACATAATACGGAGTAAGTGTTTAGAATTTCAGCCTTCTCGCTCTGTTGATGCAGCATGATTAATATGCACATGCATAGACAGACAGACAGACAGACAGACAAACTTAAAAACTGAGAAAAAATGTTGACACTTTTCAATGACGGTGTCTAATAGAAAGAAGTTAATCAGAGGAATAAAAATTAAAGATTTTAATGTAAAGACCATTTCCATTCAATGCAGTCGTACATCCATTTACATTCAACCGAATTACGCCCATTCACTGATACGCCGTATAAGAGCCCCAAAAAATTAATCCCCAAAAATGCAGATGACGGGAATTTTAGTCATTGCATTATCATGTTATTGTTAGCTTGCTAAATATAGTGCAGTGTATACGCCATGTTTGTTTGTATGACATAGTATATTATGTATTGCAGTGAATGTAATTCGCCTCATCCTAATATGATTGACTTGCGCCCAGATTGGGTTGCGTCTATACTACCGGAACGTAATCCAGACGCAAGTCAACTCATAGCTGAGCTAAATAACCTGTTTGAATCCTTTTCAATAGTTTTACCATAGCCCCCCTCTCAAAGAAATATAATTTGAACGCTTGATATACATATACATTTTGAGAATCCTTAGAAATTCAACTGATAATTGAGATGTTATAAATCTCTCCATTTTTATTGCAAATGATGCCGTGGGAACGCGTAGGATGCGTGGGAATGGCATTCCTTTACTTTGTGTTTTGGTACTTTTATAGTGAGACGGACAAACATGCAAACATTTATATTTATAGGTTTTTGTTGTATTTGATAGGTTTCACATAATGACAGCGTGAAACCAATCAGTTTCAACAAAAACTGTTAATATCCATCTTCCTATTTAGGCAGTTTTTAAAATTTCTCAAAGATTGAAAACTATCACACAAGATGAAGCAAAACACAAACATATATACATGTATATTATGAATGCATTAATATTTGGAACGATCTTCCGTTATTATATGATGAATGGCGTAAATAGAATAAAAAATTAACAAACATAAAGCTGATGTAAGAATCGAACCTGCGACCAAGAAGGTAGCGACTTCAATGCAGTGATGCAAATGCCGAAATAACTGCCTCAATTCTGAATTCTTTTGCTCATTGACTGTCTATATCTACTTTGTTTGTTTCTCAACTCAGACGATTTAATCCATTTACGCTGTTTAGGCCAAACGGAACATTCACATGTAATACGGGTAGATAATTTCAAAGAGAGTTTCAATATGATTTAACGCAATTTATTAGTCATTTTTTCGGATTTTACATCCATTTTTAATGATATAATTAATGTCTGATCACACATTGAAACAGCTTGAGTTCAGACTTGAAATTAGGATACTTGAGATATTCAAAAGTAATTTCCTAGGAAAATATATCAAAGTCTTTCAATACCGAGACACATATAAATAACCCCGTCATTTAGCACGTATACATATATATATATATATATATATATATATATATATATATATATATATATAGAGAGAGAGAGAGAGAGAGAGAGAGAGAGAGAGAGGGGGGGAGAAAGGTCTACGGCTCCAAACACTAAATATCTAAAAAGAATTTTTTTTTTAAATTCTTTTGCGACTTTTTACTCGCCTATTTCCCAATATCTGTTAATGTATTTTATGTAATTTTCTTCAGTACTTTTTTCAGTATTTCTCCATGTTTTACGCAAACATAGAATTTCCATGGTTAGGATCATCAGTTGTCTGCCATGTGCCTGTTTCTGAGATTTACATGGCTTCCCGGCAGAGTTGATCGAACACCACCTCCCCTTCAGCTATGATTTCAATACATGTCATTTGTCATGCTACATACAGTTTGTTATTCTAACACAGGTATTGTCATTATGTATTATATATGGATATTATTTTACACTAAAAATCATCTAATTTTGAAACCCAGGGTCTACTCATGTAGGTTACCCGCAAAACGATAAGGGATTAATAAGTATAACAACAGACCTTTATATATATATATATATATATATATATATATATATATATATATATATATATATATATATATATATATATATATATATATATATATTTGTGTGTGTGTGCGTTATTAGAAAATGGATTAATGATCCGACAAAATGATTACACATTGCGTTATATTACATTGAAACTCTTATTTGAAATGACCTCCCCTTATTACACGGTGGATGCATCATTTGGTCTTAGGTTTCCATTACCGGCAGCTGTTTAGCTTAATGGTAAGAGCAATGCTACATCGAAAAAGCTATCCTATAAGTCTCTTGTTCGATTCCTACAGCATACCCGTTTTCTTTTATTGCTTATGCTATTCACGTTGTCAAGGCCAAATGATGCATCTGATGCACAAAAACGGGAGATTATTCGAAATAAGAGTCTCAACATGATATAACGCAATTTATATTCATATATATATATATGTGTTTGTGTGTGTGTGTGTGTGTGTGTGTGTGTGTGTGTGTGTGTGTGAGGAGAATTAAGGAAAAGAAAGGTCACAAATAGAGAGGAGATGATATCATTCAGATTCCAACAATTTTATCCGAGTTCATACATTGTTTCATGAAGGATGCGACCGTATTTTCAACAATTTTTATTTGAACTGTTTTGAAAAAAAAAAAACAAATTACAAAAAAGATTCCAATTCCAAATACGTCTGAACTTTACAAGAGATGTTGAAAGAGATTTGCTTTAACTTGGATGCAGGTCCAATCACATATACGTTTCATGGTCTTAGAGAACGACATTATCGACACAGAATAAGAGAATAGATGTTTGTAATGCAATCATTTCAACTGTTAGATAGCGCCATCTTAGAGTACAGAGTTGCCCATGAATAATATTGTAGCATAAAATGTATCCGTGTGTATAAATTTTTATCTCTTATCCTTAAAGATTCTTCCATTATAAAACCAGGGTCAATGCCTTGAACCCGAAGATCTTTTAAAAAATCATCAACAAAAATCTTAAAATAATATAAAATTGATTTGCAAGGGGGAACAGTTGGACCAAGCACTACCACTGATAAACCACCTTGTATTTTCCCTTTCATTGACGAACGACTGCACCTGCAAAAGATACGTCTTCGTTAGTTTTTTGGGTTTTTTTTTTCTTAAAGAAAACCTCGCTGACTTACATTTCATCATTTATACACAAACACGAAGCGCCCAGAAGTCAATTCCTAATTCTTTCATAGCATGAATGCTTTCTCTATAAAGAAAAAAAAGAGTCTTGAATATTTTTTTTTCTTAGAAACCACTTCACAGGGCAAAAAGCGATCACTCAGACGAGACAAACACACGAACCTCTCAAAGAAAAGATTTTTCAAATCGTTTAGTAAATAAAGATGAAAAAAAAATAGAATACAAAATCAACCACGAAAAGAAAGATTTGTTTCTTTTCATTTAAAATGTGTCAGTGAGTGCACAATCGCAGATAAAAAGTTCTGATTCACGACTTATGCCATTTCTTCCCACACTAACCTTCCATAGGTTCTCCTCTCTCGGGACACATAATAACATGCACAAGAAGATGTTTGGGTTTGCATTCTATGAAGTATTTGAAACTCTCAATCAAAACTGGCTGACTGGCAGGCTGTCAATCTATGTATCACGCCAAGGGGAGCTAGAGGACTGAAAATTCAAACATTTACTCCTCATTTTCTTCCTCTAATCCATCCCTCCACTAGTTATTAGTTATAATATCAGTTCATGTTAAATTGGTCCCTTAGTTTGTGCCTGTCTCTCTGTCTGGCTATGAATGTATGAAAAAGGGTTTTAGGGTTGGTTCAATTTGTAAAGTAAATTTATACTAAATTGATCCTTTAGTTTGTGCCAACATAGGTTTTTTTTGTTTTTGTTTTGTTTTTGTTTTTTGAAAATTCAGACATTTTAGTGATCTTTCCAAAAAGAGGCGAGAGAAGTAACATTTTCATTGATCAACACTTATCCAATATTTTTACGGCATGCTGCCAAAACATGCTGGTCATATGACAGCTTCTATTGAGTGATTAACCAGACCCCTTCTGATCTTATTGTTTTGTTTTGTTTTGATCAGTGACTGCATTTTCTCCCGGAGAAAAATAGTGGTAAAATGATTATTGCTCGTGAATTCAAAGCATTTTTAACCGTCTGTATTTATTCATAACATTTATATTCATGTACAGTGGTAAATGAAATACATGCTGGGTATTTTCTCTGTCTAATCTTATATACATATATATATATATATATATATATATATATATATATATATATATATATATATATATAATCACAATACTTTCAGAGAGGCAAATTCTACCCGTGTTTCGAGGGATTCTAGTAACATCATGAGTAGAGTCCCTATAGAATAGTCGGATTCACTTTTATTATTCCAAATAACCAACTAAGAGGTATTGAATCAGATTTGATATTAAGCGGACCAATTGTGTTTATCAAAAATTATATTGAAACGCATTATCTCACTTATTACATATAATTTAATATCGTTAAAACCATTGAAGAAAACTCTTCATAAAAATATATCGACTTTATCTCAGAAATTGCCATACAAAATATAATTTTATTTACCAAACTAGTTATCGTTAAAAAAATACTAGTCGGTATGGGCTGGACAACTTGCAAGAATGTCAGACAGCCACTGGATATCACAATTTACAACGTGGATATCTGGAGGTCAAAAACGAAATTGTGGCTGACAGAAAGTAAGATGGCATGACGAACGAGATAAATTCAGAAATTATTGGCTCTGCGATTCCCATGATGAACAGGTCTGGTGAATCTGATGGAAGGTCTGTGTCCAACGACGGACGCTAAGACCCTGCTAATGATGATGGCTGCTCATGATGATGATGATGATTTAATTTAGATAACGGATACATCTAACCATATTATTAGGTTATATACATTATTTCCTGTGTATTTGTTTATATTTTTGTTCGTTTGTTTGCACTCAAATGTGATGATCCCATTGGTTGATTCATCTTCCAATTATGACACAGCTATAAAAAAAATTACGTCATAGAAAATTCGTGTCTGATCATCACGTATCAGAATAGCACGAGATGAGTTGTAGCTTAGGAGAAACTTGAAATTAAGCAACTTGAATAATTAAAAATAAATTACCTAATTAACGCTACCCGGTGCTGATTTATACATAAATAAACCAGTGATTTCTGACGGTTATATTTTAGTAAGAATATAGACAGCAATACCACAATAAACGTTATGTGTAATCAGAGGTTATTTATTTCTATGAAATTTCACAATTTAGTTATTGATAAAGTAGAAAAAATTACGGACACTGTTACATAATCCATAAATATCTTTTAAAACTACGATTAGTTATTAAATGAACATTAACTACCAAAGATTCACATTAAACATAAATTATTCAAAATTTGCATATAAACAATAATAACAAGTATGTGAACCAATTGACTAGAATGAAAACTACTTGCTCTTCCTCGCCCTCCTACCCTCCTCCTACTACTACTGATGGTAGACTTATCGTTGAACTTGATGTTCTTGTCTTTATACACACAGTTCGTTCCTTCACAAGTATTTATTCACCTAAGAAAAATACGTTAGTATTCAGAGATATATGAAGTTTGATTCTTTGTACAACATGATAGACAGTTAAATTACATTTTCCAGAGTAACCGGGACATCAAATTTGCTGAGCTATCGAGATGGGCCACGGGGTAGAAAAGGGAGGGAGAACCACTGATAAAGTGTGTAGTTAGGAGGGAGAACATTTTTGAATCACCCCCTTGGCCCCCCAATTGAAGTTGGGGCTCAAAAAGCTTAACGTATAATAGTTCACTTACTTCATTTATATTAACATTATACGATGTCTGCAGGTCCTAGGCTTGGAACGACTGCACTAAATGTTGGAAATGGACCCTTAAAAAACTAACCCTCTCCCCAAGGCCCCTAAATATCCAACCACGTCCCCCACTGATTTAGACATACCTTTGAGAGAAAGCATTTTCTTGTCATAAAAACACATTTTTCAATCCTTTTCTCACCGAAAAAGTAATTGTCGGGAAACCGTCGGGATTTAATTTTACATTTCCCGATAAAAACATTTATGATGCCACGGGGACTCTCCAATAACACCATAAATGTTTTTTATTGAAACTTTATGAAGATGCAATATTCGTAAACCGTTGAGAATAGTTTTATGTCAATATGCGAGTCAAATCATATTGGAAGCGCCGGTTCCCATTAGATCCTTGAAGTTAAGCAACGTCGAGCGTAGTCACAACCTAGATGAATGACTGCCTGTGAATACTAGCTGTCATAAGTAACCGGGGATCAATTCCTGGCCGCGTCATAAGAAAAATGATACTCAATGCTCCTTTGCTAGAGAGTAGGGGTGGAGGTTAGTGGATGTTGAAGCAGAGATAGGAATTGCAGTCACACCTGAAGAGAACGAGGAGCCTTTGAGTCACCTCCAACTAAGGTCGACCAACCTATCAGCTATTTGATATCCCTCCCAAAGGTTTTTTACGCAGCAAAAATATCAGTTGGGAAACGATCATTATTTCATTTTACAACGCTTTCCTTGTTAGAGTCCCCGGAGAATCATAAATGCTTTAATTGGAAATTTATCAAGGTGCGACAGTCTTGAATCGTTAAGAATAGTTTTATATTCATTTTCTACTGAGACGCAACGAATTTGATATGAATGATTGTTTCTGACTGTGGAGTTGTAGAGCCCTCTCCATCCCCGTAGGAGGAACGATGTCTTTTCTGACAATCTTCTATGACAAGGTAACAAAAAGGAAGAGTGCTGCTCGGTCAACAGCGACAACGATCAATAACAGGAAGACAAGAACAAACACTTAGTGCGTGATTTGGAGTGTCTCTGCACGCAACATATAATTTCTAAGACGTTTTCCTTACAGAGATGTACGGACATTTCCAACGGAAAGAATCTCTTCTTTAGCAAAATTCAGCGACGCGGATTCCTAGAAAAACAGGTCTCGTTAGTTACTCAATAGAAATCATCATGTGACCAACATCTGTTGGCAGCACGTCGTGTAGGAGTGATAATTGAATAAAGTCACTTCTTTCAATTTTCGTTTTGGCAATGGTCACAAAAAAAAGTCTTGATATTCAAAAAACGATTGTAATTGATGCTGGACACAATTTAAGGGATCAATATGCTCTAAACCTGCATTGTAAATTGAACCACCGACAAAAAAAACATTGGCGGGGGGGGATGAAAGGGGCGAAAAAGTTTTTCTTGGACATAATTAGCAATTAATGTTTGAATTTTTAACCCTTTAGCTCCAACAGTGCGGCCTGTACAAGTGATACATACAGAGCCAGCCAGCTAGACCAACTGCAGACAGTTATGATTACAGTTTTTTAGAGCTACAACATCTAATATATAATCTATATTCAAGAATGTCAGTGTTTCTGTTCCTCTTCTCATACCCTATGGTACATTGTAACCAGAAGTTATAAATTAAAGTCGAGAATGACAGAGAACAACATTCCCTGGGAAATAAATAGAATTTATTCCTACCTTATTCATTCTTCAATAGAATTTTTTTACATGACTTCAAATCTTGATGCTACAGTTGTTCAATTATTGACTGTGTCGATAAGTCATTTTTATGGTTTTCCTGAATCTAATCGGGCTTTGATAGATGCCAAAAGACATGAAGAGAGAAAAATGCTCGAAGTAATTATAGAAAAAATATCACTTTTTTTTCAAAATTACAATAAATTAGATATAAGTATTACTTATATCATCGGGAATTATCTAAATACCTATTTCTGACATCTAGACACAACCATAACATCTAGATTTAGATGAAAAACATCTAAATTGTCAACACTTAGCAAAAGATATAACAACCATTTCGGTATGTCAGACACGAAAGAAGACAATTTTAGGGGCAGATCCAATATTTTTTTACAGTTACCTCCATGCATCATCATGATATGTCAACACAATATCTCCAGAAGTTGGCTATGAATTTGATGAAGTCTTCTGGAAGGGTAGAGCATGGGATGAAGAAGTGATTAGTTTTGGGGTGGATCCTAGAATATTTCAATGTAACCTCCCTGCATTACAGCTATTTTCATTAGTTTTCATCAGTGTGTAAATTGTCTTAGCCACCGTACACACTTTCTGAGTTTGTCAATATGAAGATCATATAGACTATGGTAGTACCCATTCCAAATGTGCCTGTTTGGAAGAGGCTGGACTGTTTGGTTGAGCAACCTACTGTAATACTCATGCAAAATAGTTTTCTGTTTGCCGTACGAAACAACGGCATTGAAATATTTCGGTAACTTCTTTTCAGTTGGAAATTTAGATATTTCTTTTATAAATAAAGTATAATTTTTAAATCAAGGAAGATAATTTATAGAGTATGAAGAAAGGTTTATAATCTTCCTTTTATCATTTCTTTAGAAGATTCAATTTCTCGGGAACTGCTGATCAAAAAATACTCCATTCTGCGCTGGCTTTTGTGCTGACTTATATATTGTAAAATGGCCAGTCGTCGAGAAATCCCGGCACATGCACACAGAGACACAGACAGAGATTCTTTCGGTTGGAGTTAGATGCCAAACAAAAAATACACAGAAAAAAAAACGATTGAAGGAAAACATTGAAGAGACCCAAACAAAACAAGATCAAAACAGGAGACGATATCTGACTCTCATCTGAGAAAAACATCGATGCAATATTTTTTTAAATTGTTTTCCTCTAACAAAGCGATTTTTCTTTAAATTGTGAAATGCTGACTTCATAATATTCGGTAGCACAAAAGTCACTGTCCATTTTAAAGCTTGTCTTAGATAATTGTCAAATGAAGAAAAAAGTAATTTTCTTTTCAAATATATTTACTTGGGACTTTTGGATTCATCGTTATGTTATAAGTCATGATGTTCATCGGTTGTTTGCTATCCTTGCAGCATATCCAGTCCATTTCCATTCGAGTTTTCTAATGGTTTCTGTGGTGTCCCAGGCTCTTGTTTTTTCCTCTTATATAATGTGCCGTCTTGTGGTCTCTCCATATGGTGTTGAGCATGATTCTCTTATGTGCACGTTGTATTGTATTCAGTTTGCGATCCAGTTTTTTGGTGAGATTTCATGTTCCAGCTCCATAGGTGACTGACGGGAGGATGTACTGGTTGTATACTTTTCTTTTTAGGGCTAATGGGAATTAGCTGTCCTTGAAGTTTGTGCTTGCTCTACCGAAGTCTTGTCATCCTAAAGTGATTCTTGGCTTGATTTCTTCTTGTTCGCCGAGTCGAACCCTTTCTTGACAATGTTCTATGACAGCTCGTAATGCTTCTGGTCCCACAGCTCAATTTCTTGTCAAAAATTATTCTAGGAGTGTTTGGGAGTTTGTTGACGCAAACCTTTTCTTCGAGTTAACTCACAGAGAAAAATTCAAAAGCAGTCAAATCTGGTAAACGTGGCAGCCAATTAATTTCTGATCCACCTCAACTTCATTTGCAAAATGATGATTCGTTGTATTAAACAAACATTTTTTGAAAGGAAATTGAATTCAGTCAGTGTTTGTTCAAGAGCTGGGTTCATTAACCTTTTTTTCTCCCTTTTGATTATTTTTTGGAGCAATCGTTCCCGCCAAAAATTCTTAATTAAACTGAACTAACATTTTATTTACGTTGTTTATTCAACGCAGCCCTAGCTCTTGATGCTTTGCTGTTATATTCTCATTATTTGGATTGATATTGGTGATTTTTTTTTGTCTACTTTTCTCATTTGTCAATATTTCATCGACTGCACTAAAGCCATATTCAACCAAATATGAAATTGAAAAATATAACAGCGTCATGACCGCATGTTTGGATAGAGCTGTTTAGTTGTATTTGACAAATAGGATTCAGTAATTCCAGCTCTTTCAAATTTCTATTTGTATTAATCATTGAATTTTAGTTCAATAAGCTTTTCTCAGACGAATTTATATCACAGTCAAGAGATTGTAATTGTCAATTTATCGCCCCTCCATCAGCTCAACTTTTGCCCTCTGATATGACCCTGTTGAGAATGATTGGTTCAGAAGTTATTCTTAAAGAGGACAATATCGCCTTCCTGGGGGGAGCTGAGCTGAGGGAGTGGGAGGTTGTCTCATACAAATGGATTTTCTTCTTTTTTTTTAACAGTCTTTCGATGTATCAAATTTAGCATGTTTACTCTATGGACCCAAGGGAGGCTTTGAAAAAGTTTTGGCAAAAATATTTTTAAAGGATTTTAGAAGTTGGTTCTATTTACTATGTATTTACAATGCTAAAGTGGGACATAATTTCCAGCAACAAACATATCTTCTCATTCTATAAGTTCATTTGTAATTCTTGTGAAGGGAAGGAGACCACCTTTAAGAAAGAAAAAATGGAGGAGACTTTTTTCCAATATCAAAATTGAATTGAACGTTTTAAAGGAGAGCCTCTATTTACAATGTAACTGGACCATGCAAAAATTGGATCCTCACTTCCCCTTTAATATATATATATATATATATATATATATATATATATATATATATATATATATATATATATATATATTATATATATATATATAGTAAAAGACAGAAAAAAATACGATATTTCGATGAATGTCTAACGCGTCTCATCAGAATTGATTGATTTGTCTTCTTTTCTGGTTCATTGAAGGACATTATTCTTGGGTGAAACGGAATCGATGTAATATTTTCTTCATGTTTTTATTCGTGTGTGTGTGTACGCGTGTGTGTTTGCATGTGTGTGTGTGTTGTATTGATGTGATGGTAGCAAGGATCACAAGGGGTGGAGTGAATTGTGAGCGTATTTTATTGTATGGGTCATATTGGGTGGGTTAATGATACCGTAGTGTAAAATATACAGTACGTGAGTGTTTTGCTTGATTGTCTTCTGATTTTGGTTACAATAATTTTTTATATATTTTCGTTATGCCTTTGTTTTATTCCAATTAGTTTTTTGTTTCATTTTTACCGCAAGCTAATAAAAATCAATATTGGGAAATTTTTCCTCCAACTAATAGACAAACATTTTCCCCAAGGAAATTTACTACATAAGATTCTTAATGAAAAATACTTTGAAAAGTTGCATCAAAAATATAAATAGTAATGAAACGTGATAGAAATATCAACAATGACAATAGGAGCAGACATAATGAAATCGAAAGTAAATGTAACTGTAGCAATAGAAATGCACGTGCCGTAAAGAACTAATGCTTTTACTGAGCAACAATCACAGCAACTGAACAACCACACAAAAAATATCACATTGGTATCAAAAGTATCAAACTGCACTCTCAAAATATTTCTGTCAACTTAAAGAAAAAAAAAGAGACCTACACTTCCAGTGAAATGGGCTACCATTAGTTACTCTAGATCCCTGAATAATTTGTAAAACAAAGGCTAGTTTTGCCTTGGGGTGAAATCAGAGAAACGATATTATGTCAAAATGTAGGCACAAAAGAAAATTTATATTTGAACCTAACCATACATAAACACTACATTCAAATGAAAGAATAACAATTACACCCACCAAAACTCATAATTACAATTAAGAGTCCGGCCTATTTCAACTCATTTAAAGTCACACCATAAATCTAAATCACTCAATACTAAATACAAAGTACAAATATG
Source organism: Thysanoteuthis rhombus (assembly GCA_963457665.1). Classification (NCBI taxonomy): domain Eukaryota; kingdom Metazoa; phylum Mollusca; class Cephalopoda; order Oegopsida; family Thysanoteuthidae; genus Thysanoteuthis; species Thysanoteuthis major. Next base: position 14,367,443 of record OY735204.1, read on the forward strand.
AATTACTAATTAATACGCTGTACACAATAAGAGAATCATAATAGACGACACGAATATCAACCCCCGAGGATGATTTTGGACAATACAACTCATAACGTGTATGTATAAAAACCTACCCACCAACCTAATACAAATCCACACTCAATCCCGAGAAACTACGAATAAGATTAATATTGATTTGACATCAAAAAGTAAATTGATATAACAACAACAACGATAACAACAGCAATAACAACAACAACAACAACAATAATAATAATAATGAGAATAATGATAATGATAATAATAGTAATAATCATGGACAAGAAAAGTAATAATAGGTCCACTCAGAACCGTACAGAAGATACTAATGGCGAGATTGGAGGAATTAGGAATAAAAGGAAGGGTTGAGACTGTGCAGATCACAGCATTGCTGGAGACAGCTCAAATACTGAGGAGAGTGCTGGAAATATGAGATCTACGACCCTTGCTATCAGCAATGGCTTAACAGATGAGGGGGTGAAAAAGTGATGGGGGTACAACACTGTTGTGATAGGAGAGAGATGAGATGAGATGAAGGCTGACGACCTGAGGAGACTTACCATCACTCAGCCTTCAGCGGTAACCAACGGGCAACTAGTGTGAAACTGTAAACCACAGTACTGCTCCAAAATTTAGATTTGAATTTTCAACGACAACGATTAATATAGGGGTGTATACACCAATATTAAAAATAATTGAAAAAAAAAATCAATTCATACTCCTGATGAAATGTGTTATACATACATCAAAATACTGCATCGATTTTTCTTCCTTGGGAATAGTTCATCAACTGGGATTGGAAAGTAACTGACTTGCACGATGGGATATCGTAGGATGATTTCGAGGATTGTATTATAAAGATTAGAAAATATCTAAACTTAAATTCGCTTTCAGCCCGAATGAAAAGTTTACGGATATATATATATATATATATATATATATATATATATATATATATATATATATATATATATATATATATATATATATATATATATATATATATATATATATATGAGTGTGTGTGTGCGCAGTTTGGGCTTCTTCAGGCAAATCAAAAAAGGTCTGGTGAATCCTGGTGAAGGTTTATGCCCAACCACGGACGATAAAAGACTGATATTGATACTACTGCTGCTGCTGCCGATGATGATGATGATGACATATTGTATTTGTATGTTCGCTGAGAGCAGCTTTTTATAGATACTCAGTGAACTGTGAATTAATGATGGAATAATTGGTTGTATGAGAGTTTTGTTGCTTTTAGGTCGATGTTGTTTTAGTAATATTACAGTTTTCGTTTACGAAAATTGCAAATAGCTGTTATGGAAACAAGACAACACCTGTAACAATATGTTTTACTTCACTCTAAAGAAACTATAATTATAGTCAGTCTCTCGGATGCCAAAACACGACTAGACTTACTAGGCCGTATATGTCTGCGTATGTCTGTCGGTCTGTCAGTGTGAATGCAAAGAGACATAAGACGAAAAACTCCCGAATAACTCTCTGAATATTGAGGATCTTGCTGCAAAGTATCGAAATGGAGAGTCACGTTGAATGTTAACGTAAGTAAAATGTCAGTTTAGTTTGTTGGGGAGGGGGCGATGGAAATGACCAAAATGGAGCGGGGGGGGGTTAAGAATAACGGGTTTAAAAGCTCCGATTTAACAAACAATGTGCCCCGTTCCTTTCATTGTCAACTTGTATAGAGTAGTAAAGTAGTGCCCTTGCACTGGCTTCGACATCAGTCGTCCCTTCCCGGACTTCACATGTTTCTGTATCAGCTCGTTCCTCGCAGTGAGTGAAATAGACATGGAGCGACAAGCACCCGGGGTTGCGTCAATCTCCACAGCATACACTATTTTACCAATACCTTGGGGCAAGGGGGTTCAATTGCAGTCAAGGTTCGAACTTAGCTCGAATAAAATACAATATAGTAGTTCCCTTACGCTGGAAACGGCATCAGCCGTCCCTGCCCGGGCTTCACACATCCCAAATTTCAAATCAGCCAAATTTCCTCTCACCATACACTATTTCAACTAAAGCTCGGATTCATGCTTATAGTCTGTGCACCTGCATGTGTTTATAATAATAGCTATATATTAGTCAGTATTTCTTGCATTGCAATATTGAGTTTGAAGTTGTTTGAGAAAACAAATTAAATGAATAATTCTAAAGAAAATAACTGCAGAATATGAATCAGTTATCTGAAATTATAGACATAAATTTTAATATACTGTATCTGAATTGGCAATAGATCTAAATTTAGATTTTAGAAGAATGTCTAAATTGGGGGCACTGAAAAGAAATAACCGAAAATGGCTTCACTCACTTAGCCTTCTTTTTAATAATGGCTTGGAGAAAACAGATGGCTTCATAGCTTTCCTCATGACATAAATGTGAAGTGAACTCAGATTGTTTCATTTAGAGTTCAATCCTAGCTTACTGATTACATTCTCCGGGCTGTTAACTGCTTGGCCAACCTGCACTTCACGGTTGGCATGCTATATCTTGAAATAATGAATGCTAAATCCATATAAAAATTCAATACGATGGGTGAATCATTTTGGCAAAATTAGACTCATTTTAAAAGTCTTAATATTCATACCAACTAAAAACTTATAAGAAACTGTCAACCAAAACTGTCACATAAACTTTCAAAATAGGTTTCTTCAGTTTTCAAGCTAGGCTTGCAGGCTAGCTACGTATGGAGGTATCACACGTACAGGCTGCACCGATGGTGCTAGATGCCTGAAAATTTAAACACTCATTATTACGCTGAGGAAATTTTTTTTTAAAAACCCTTTCACCCGAAAATAGTATTTTCAGGAGGGGTTCTATTCACAATGTGAGTTCATGCTAAATTGGCTAATAAAATTGTTTTTTTAAATTTGATTTTTTTTTTTCAAATTTTCAATGACCCAACTAAAGGAGAGAGAACTCATTCATTGTTAACCCTTTATTCTAATTTTTTGATTGATATCCCCTAACGTGGCATGATGCCAAACACGTTGGTCCCGTGACGGTTTCTTTTGAGTTACTTACCAGACCTATATATTGTTGGTATTGAAAAGTCGTTGTTTTTTTTTAAAAAACGGAACAGATTTGCTTTCCACACTATCTTTTAAATAACATCTTGTCGGGTAGATTAAATCATACCCCAACTCTGATTATATTCATTGTTGTAAATGTTTGGTTGTGTCTGTAAGAATAACGATTGGCAAGGCGAAAGATGTTTAAAATCAACGAAGAAAATGTCCGACTCGTTATTTTATTGATCAATAAAGATGGCAAATAGATTGTCGAGGATAGACTAGACCTCGTTCTAAAAGAAATATAATTTTTTTTTTGAAAAGCCTCACGCTTTGAAGAATTAAATCTCCGAAGACGAGAATGTCAAAAGAAAATCCCTCTTCAGAGTTTACGAAGCAATAAAACGTATCGTAATAAAATCATGGAAACGCACTCTGGAGTCCGGACACAATAAAAAGTGAGGAACAATTACAATTACGATATTGATGAGTGTTTCATTGTCAGGAAAGAGGACGACATGTTTAAACTAATCAGACATTTCGATATTTCTTCTATTTCTGTGGGGGTTTTTTTGTTTGTTTTTTTTTTTTTGCAATGAAGATAATTGTGCTTTGTCTGGTTTTATTCTATCTATTTATTCCGTCTTCCAGTTTCACTCGTGATATCGTGAGGAGGTGGAGACTGTGGTTGCATTACTTTTGTCTGTCTTCTCTCACTCTCTTTTCTTTTTTTTACACGAGCAATCTACCCAAAACCACTTCCGGTTTGCCAGGCCCGTCGGGCGTCATAGGACTCCCTTCCTAGTGACATGTTGGAGGGGGGCTACCCTGCAACGTTAGCGAATAAGTAAGGGAAGAAAGCATTTTTTTTTTTTTAAAAAAGCTTCTTCACGGCCCCTCATTATCGAAAATGATACATTTCACGAGGTTGCAGAAATAAGGATGAAATACGTCAGTGAGAAAAAGTGCAAATGAATTATCAGGAATTTAAAAAAAGAAATAACGCTATAAAAATTAGAAGAATACAGGGAGTTTCCATCTAATTTTTAGGCCAGATTTTAATCTATGCTTTGAACTAATCCTACTCCTCAACTAACGACCGTTCGTACGTACCACTGAGATACGTGGATATAAACAATTCGAGTGAATATTTATGTTACACTCCTAAATTGAAAAAAAAATATAAGCAAATATAGAAAAATGCACTTGGTCATGTGTATATTTAAGAGCTGATAAACTGAAAGATGGTATGTAAATTATACTTGAAAAATATATGGAAACTGAAGTGAGACGTTATTTGATTTGTTCTGCTTTTTCGAATTTATGAACCCAGTGTTGACTACATTTGAATTTTTTTTTATTCTTTCATTATTCTAAATCTAGTGTTGCCTATTTAGGTGTTTTGTTATGTTTTTCGAATTTGGGAATGGCTTCCAGTAATATCTAATCTAAATTGGCGACACTGAATTAAAGAGTGGAGGCTTTTTTAGGGGTAAATCATTGCGTGCACACAACTTCAGAAAAAACATAATCCAACTTACGATCATTTCGAGATACGACTTGCCAGTCGGAACGGAACCTGGTCGTAAGTTGCAGAGTAGGTGTACTCTGTTCAGTTCGTTGTTTCATCAAATAAAGCAATTGGAGAAATCTCTGTCTGCGTCTCTGTGACGGTAAGCCGCGATAACCCAACAATTGGACAGTCTACAAAGTTACCATTTACCAGGTATAATAGACAGCATACAAGATGCAATGTTGAAGTAATTGATAATAACGATGCTAACTGAGGTGTATAGAAAACTGACGGATTAGTTAACAGAAGTAGGTATAATTTTGATGTATTTTTTACATACTTATAATTATAAGTATTAACTCACCATCAGAGTCTATGATTGGACAAGTGTAACGTCAAATTTTGAAGTCATGTGAAAAAAATGCACCAAAGAATATATATGGTCAGATAAGATTCTACATATTACATGCCAGGCATTTTCCACCGGAAAACATCTGGAATTAGTTTATGAAAAAATCTAAAAATATCCAGATTTTAGAGAATCCAGATGTTATTAATAAACCTTTAAAAATAAATCTCAAAAGACGTTAAGTAAACTTTTCCTGAAGATGAAAAATGTAAAAGGAAACGTTTTCAGAAGGGGTTTTGTGAAATAGTGCCATTTTCAAGCATGTAGACAAAACGGTAAAGCCAGGAGCGCTGGAAAAGATTCACAAAGACATAAACAAAGACATGCACATATATGGAAAAAAAAGATAGAACCCTTCGCCAGCTTTGAAGGCTATGGCTATTCAATTATTACATTGTTCTATGTAACTAATCTTTTGTGCGCACATCAATTTCTTTTGTGCACACATCAATTTCTTTTGTGCCTTGGTTGCAAAACGCATATAAACTAGATATGAGCATGATAGAGAGAAATTCAAAATAAAAGATAATAAAATCAGTCCATATTTAAGTGAAGAGAGCATTTTTCCGTGAGTTTCCATTGTAATAAATTATTATTCCAACTCAACATAACTTTGTTTGCTAAATAAGTGTTACTAAAATGGATCTGGTAAGTCACTCAATAGAAACCGTCGACACCTTTTTTGCTACATGTAATTTTGCTGGTGATCAATTAAAATATTGGGAAATGAATAAATTGCATATCCTGCAATGCAATGATCTCTCACGAAAGTCTAAATATTTTTTCTTTCAAAAACAAATGTGAATGCTGCCGTACATAAACTAAGGGATCGATCTGGATTAAACGTGCATTTTTAATTGAACCCCCATCACTAAAAACCTTCCAATTTAAAACAAGAATACGTTTTGATACACCTAATAATGATTATGTGGTGAAGCATACATGACTACATAGCCAGCTAGCCAGTCAGCCTGTCGGATCAGCTTGAAACTGAAAAAAAAACTATGTTGACAGCTCTGATGACTGTTTTGGTGGATGCTATCTTATAAAGCAAAGAAAATTTTGGCAGCTCAGTCATCATTCTGGAGATTCTAGATGGTAATGATGAAGTATACTCATCAGAAGAAGGCCGTCAAGAACTTTTTTTCCAAAGATAAAAAATATACATTTTTGAGTGACGAGGCAAAATTTCAAGTCTGTGGACAAAACGATATGGCCAGGAGCGCAGGAAAAGACAAAGACATAAACAAACAAAGACACGCACATATGAAAAGAAAAAGGATAGGACCCTTCATCATCATTGGTGACAATAGTTGTTCACCTCTTTGCTACCTCTGAAGGTTACGGCTGTTCTATCATTACTTTGTTCTATGTAACAAATGTTTTGTGCACACATCAGTTTTCTTTATGCCCAGGCGCACTGAAATATACAAACCCACGGACATATTCGAAAAAAAAGGGATGGAACACTTTGCTAACCATGATGTCTGCGGTTGTTCATTATGAACAGATTCGTAAATCATCATCAGTCTTTCAACGTCCGTCGTTGAACACAGACCTTCCCCAGGATTAGCCCCACTTCTCTATCATGAGTGTCGCAGAGCCAATACTTTCTGAATTTGTCTAGCTCGTCTCTCCATCTAATATTCTGCCGGCCTCGGTTGTGCATGTGATCTCGGGGGATTCATGTCATGAGTCGCAATGTCCATCGGTTGTCCGCAATTCGTGCAACATGGTCAGCCCACTGCCAGTAAGCATAAATGGATTAATAAGCGAGAAAGAGAGATGGGGGCAGGAGGTGGGGGACAGACAGACAGGCAAATAGACACAGACACACAGACAACGAGACAGAGAGAGGTATTGATATCGGAAGATGAAGATGAAGAGGGTGAATATATCAGTAAGTGAGCTATGGAGACTAGGGAAACGACTCTCCACAGGAAAATACAAATTGAAAGAGAACTGCTCGCAACGAGAGTACATGATGTTATAGGCCAAACTTTCAAGGCGGAAATACTGTTGCAAAATAGATATAAATTAGTTTTAATTTCCCAAGGGACATTTCTCGGCTTTTAGTAATAACTACACACGCAACATGCTTGCAAGTTGAAAAAAGGTTTAAAACATCCATATATTTTTAATTTTTAATGATTTTTCAAAAGTTGTCCTCAACAGATGAAATATACGAACAAGGGAAATTTAATTAACTTATGTACAGGAAACTGTTCATTTCAAATTCCCACCAATTTCAACTCGCAAATTCTTGCTCTTCCTATAACATTTTGCATAACATTTCGAGAGATATCTGACCCTTCACACATGTATACGACTTCCAGCATTTTGGACTGAACGTGGTCACCCTCTTCGTGGGTGATCATTAACGGAGCCCAATTCCCGAAAAGCTCCAATGAACAATAAATGATGGACTTGAATGGGAGTATCCACACGTTCAAATAAGTGTATTGTACCTCTCGGATTATTTTTAAAGGTATTCAAAGTAATGTTCAATTATTTCAGTTCGTTTCATTGTTGTGCACTTTTCTATGATGAATTCTCTAAGGTCCTTTCATACATCGGAGAAAAAGGATAAACAGGAAATATGGAAAAAGTTATGATAGCTTCAAATCCTTTTGCATCGTTTACACCAACCTATAGAGATAAATAAATTGATATACATATATATATATATATATATATATATATATATATATATATATATATATATATATATAGAGAGAGAGAGAGAGAGAGAGAGAGAGAGAGAGAGATAATTACAAGAACAAAATATGCTGCTGGTTGCTCAAGAGGGCATGAGACACATGTTGACATCCACCGGGTATGCATCCTTGTGATTCATATATATATATATATATATATATAGAGAGAGAGAGAGAGAGAGAGTGTGTGTGTGTGTGTATACGCGCACACGCGCACTTTTCCATTAATTCAAATCTGATTAGCGTTTATGCTCCCTGTAGACATTAAATATTTCTGTGAATAATTGGCTTCAGGTCGTTGTTTACACTTTCCGATTATACAGCCATTGCGTGCGCAACCTTCTCACTCCAAGCTTTGCAGTTTCGGGATGGTGTTTCTTGTTGAGAGATTATGTTTTCTAGGTCTGTCTTTCTGACCTCCTTCCGTACTTGAGCAATCAACGTTGTTTTTGGTTTTCCTGTTAGTCTCTGAGTGTGATGGTCATATTCAGATGCTGCCTGCCTGGCGGGTGTTGATAGAAATAATCTTGGTAGATGTCCCAGTCAATTAGGCTGTCTATTTTTTATATTCACACTCCATAGATAACTGTAGAAAATTGGTTGGTTAATCAGTTGCCGAAGTTTTGCACTCGCTATTGGTAGGAAACTATTTGACCTCGTGGATACCAAAGATTTTACAATTTCACTGTTTCACAAGAGTAACCTTGAAATTTGAAAACAGATTTTAAACATCCAGAGGCAATATAGGCTTTTTGAGATCTATGTAATACGAATAGTCTGGTTTCGTTTATTTGCTTGTGACTTCTAAATAATTGGAACGGTGCTTTGAAGCCAATGTCTTTAGATTTAGTTATTATATATCATTAAGGTCACGATTTAAAGGGTGTAAGGATGCCCGTAAATTTTTTTCCTATATGAAATAGGGATAGTTTTTTCTTGGCTTTACATTATTTCGTCTTACGATTTTTTTACCGTAACAATCTACTTTTCGATAACGGGAAAACACACACACACACGCGCATGCACACGCAGACACCACACACACACACACAGAGACATATATATATATATATATATATATATATATATATATATATATATATATATATATATATATATATATATATATATATTGTTTATAGGGGTTGCTTTACTTATTCTATGATAATGTGTAATTAGATAGATAGATAGATAGATAGATCTATTACATCATTCCCTAAACCGGGCCCATTTAGCACTGACTGCACTAAATAGTCCCAGACCACCAATCTCATACACAAGAATAGAGAGTAATAAAACAAACGAAAATAATCCTTGAAAATATAAGAAAAGATCCCCATGAAAACAACACTAATTGTACATAGAAATAGGATGGAAACAGAAAAAATTGTTGACCGTCGATCGTGTGGCTGCATGAAACTGATCAGTATCAACAAAGTTGTAAATCTCTCAATATCTTTCTCTCCCTGTCTCTGTCTTTACATTTCTCTTTCTCTCTATGTGTACTAAAATAACTGTATGCAAATGAGCTCCTTTTTAGTATAATTAATAATGGTCATCGAGCGAACGTTGTTTTCCTATCTCCTGCATATCCATCGCTACCTGTCATATCTGGAGTGTTCTTCGATCTGAAGCCTTCTTAGTCATTTTGTGGTTGGTATCTTGTTCACATTTTTAACAAAAACAATACTGGAATGAACACATTTTGAGACCATCTGAAAATCACGTAACTATAATACGAATTGCGTCTCTAATGATCACGAAATTGAAGATAGATAGATAGATAGATAGATAGATAGAGAGAGAGAGAGAGAGAGAGAGAGAGAGAGAGAGAGAGAGAGAGAGAGACCTTTTTCTACGAGTGAATGAAAGGGAGAGAATTGACACCTTTTTTTTTAATATGAACAACCCAAGGTTTGAGGTGAAGATATTTCAATTGGAAAGACAACAACAGATTTATCAAAATTTGCAATACACTTCTCACAAAAACATGGGTCCTATATAATTTGACAAAAGATGCTTTTCAAGGCAGGTTCTATATATCTGAATATTCTTTTAAAAAACAACGCTTTTCAACCAGAGTGTTGTTCTGAAATAATGGTCACATTCTCTTTCTTCATAGTTACAGGGAAAATATTTTATATGACATTTAAAATCGAAACTTATTTGATTTATACTTTTATCTGATATTTTTTGTCCATCATATGACTTCAGCGATAGAAAATTTCATATTTTTCTTTTGTTTTGCGCAATATCTCCATTGTTGTCTGGCCAAAACTGAATAATTACATTTTACTTATGCCTTTTTCATTGAATCATGTCACAGCGTGCACGTTTTCATCCTGCTTCCGTACGATAACGTCATCAACGTCAAATAAACATTTTGCACGAGGCTATGTCGCAGGAGGAAGAGACCCACACCTAGTCGTTACCTCCTCAAAAAGAACCTGTACCCCTAGAACAGTATATACCTGGGGATGATCAACAACAACAACAACAACAACAGCAGCAACTAGGAAATGTTCCTCTTACGATTGATAAACATCTCAACTAGAAGCCTCACAGGGAGGCTCAAACTGCATCTCAAGACCAGACAATCATGATCAACAACAACGACATGAAGTGATGGACGATGAACCAGCACAAGATATACAAAGAATACGAGAACAGCACTTGTACATATTCGTTCATATCCGCCGTTGTGGCTCCACATGAACACACATTCTTTGCAATGAGGACGCTGTATGTTTCCTTATGGGTTCTTTGGTAGATAATAAGCACCTGATTTCAATGTAACTATTCAAGTAGATAATACAAAAAGTTTGATTCAATTTATCAGTGTATAACTTTTGAGTAGATTTCATCTAACATTAGGTTGAAAGGCCCGAATTAGGCCTTCCACAAAAATAAGCCGTGGGATGGGTTTTCAGCTAGTAATTTACACACACACACACACACACACACACACATATATATATATATATATATATATATATATATATATATATATATATATATATATATATATATATTATCATTTTTCGAAGTTTGAGTTGTATATGAATGACAATTCCGGAGATAGAGCATATGTAAAGAGGTGTACATAAAAAGTTCAAAGCTTCGCGGTGACTTCAAGTTCCATATCTGTGCAATCGTAAGATAGGTCTACATGAAGCTTGAAGTCACCATGAAGCACTAAATTTTTATGTTCACTTACATTTATTTTTACATATATACATATTTTATTATATGTGTAAAATCATATATATATATATATATATATATATATATATATATATATGACAATACGTATAGTAACCATAAAGATGAACAGATATTGAAATAGTACGTGATATATATGTATACATATATATGATAATAAATATTGAGATAAATATTGAGATATACATGAATATGAATATTTAGCATTGTGATTAAATATCATCAACAACGGAAAAAATCTATTACTTTTTGTACTTTCATATTCTTATAAATTGCTGAGATCATAGTGAATAATTATATATATATATATATATATATATATATATATATTGGGATTGTTCCGAATCAGTAACTCCCGAAAAGGTTAGTGAAGAAAAAGGTGGTTGTAGAGGTGAGGCCACAGGCGGGCTTCACAACCGAAAGAATGTTTAGTTTTTCACAAATTCTATTTGACAAAGCCTAAATCACGGGCACCTAAGTAAGACGTATGCTTTGCAAAGAATAAATCTATGATAGAGTTATTACGCATGGGAAAATGATTCTCTCCCATTTTGTAATGCAAAGTCTGGGGGTTCAGCAATTGAGCGTTTGTTTGTATCTCAGTGACGTGAAACGGACAGGCCACGTGCTGCACGCAAATCAGATCAGACCACAGTCGCCGTGGGGATTTGTGATCACGGCCTTTATCACGCCCGCAAGGGCATTGGTTATATAGGTTGGTATGATCAAGGACATTTCTGAAAAAATCCATACTCATTAACAGAGAAACTATCCAATAACATATAAGGGTTATATCAAAGAGGTGTATGTTCGTTGTTAGTGTGGGGGTCATCAAGGCAGTGACCTGGGAGCCAAAAGGGCTACAGAAAAAGTTTGAGAACTAATGTTCTAAATAAATTAGGATTGATAAAATGAGTTTTATGTGAGTTCCAAATCCAAATCACATAATTCTCTTCGTTGTGACCATATCAGTCTGCAGTTGAGTCTTGTGAATTGACTTTTCGCGGTAGGTCTGGAATTGGACCACGGTTCACTAGGTTCAAAAGACTCAGATGAATGGCTTCAGAACAAAGGAAAAGCATGAAACTTAAATAAACAAGTCTATCTATCAACCTATCTATTGAAAACCATCAGCCGAAAATAGTCAACATTAGTTTCTTCAGTTTTTAAATGGGTTTAGCTAGCTGGCTGGCTACGTACGTTTGTATGTATGCATCAGGCGTGAAAATTGCACTTATGGAACCGATGCGATGGAAAAAGAACCATTTACTCTTTTACGTCTAGAAAAAAACGGATTTCTTGTTTTTCTTTTAAAATTCCCACTCCGAATAGTTTTTTAGTGAGAAGGTTCAATTTGCAATGTCATTTTTAGCTAAATTGGCTCTAAGTTTGTGTTGGACAGCATTCACACATTTTTTATTGATCACCCCTTCTTCTGATTTTTAATTGATCGTGCCCAACATGACATGCTACCAAGAGGTCTAGATCATGTGACGTAATGGTTTCTATTGCGTAATTAACTAAACGTATCGATCTATCCATTGACTTAAAATCAACCTATACGTATACCATTTTTTTTTTTGTCCTGGGTACCCTCTCTTATGGGTCCCAAAATTCAAGCCTGATGGTTAATCTGCCACTGGGGCTAGGTGCCAAATTCTTCGGAAGAAATGAAAAGAAGGTAACAATAACTTTGGTCTTTGAGCTTCATTGTGTCATGTGATGGGACAGCTTCCCGGAGTATGAAGTGATATTTTGGACCTGACTCAATTCAGCCACAAGAAGCAAGTTCAGTGGGGGTCGGTGAGTCGTCCTGATCGATCAATCGAATGGAACGGACAGATGGACAATATTTGGCAATGATTAGAGTTTCGGCTTCCCAACCTTCACCTATGCAAACAAGAAAATAAACAGTGTTCAAAAGATTAAACTCTCCACTCGGATTGTGTGATAGTTAGCACGCCTGCCTCGCACACAGGGAGCCCTTGCTTCGACTATCGATGAGAGTGATGAGGATGGGAAACTCTTCGTTGGGACGAATTCCCCTGTGCACTGAGCATGTAATTAAGTACACCCTAAGCTGTGTAATTGGGGGGGGGGGTATCCCTTTCGTGGACTTGCTTTCTGCCAAGGGGGCAGGCCTAAAAACTTGTTAGAATAAAGTTCTGATCTCGACCAGGCTTGAAACTAGCAAGGATCACTAGGCTGACATTTGCTAAAGACACCGAGACTTCGACATTGAACTTCATTCTCCGAAGGGAGTTTTCTCTTAAGAGACCGTTGATTCATCCTTATTTACCTTATAGGATTATCTGACAGAACCGACCTTTTCCAGACTTTGTTTTTCTCTGGTTATCGAAGCGGAAGAATTGGAAATCGATCAACATTTCTCTTTGGTAATCTGTGCTTTGACGTACATAAGCCTATGTCGGTGTTTAACCAGCTTATAAAAGTTACAAAAGTCATACAAAGACTTAAATGAGTGTATTTGTTTTGATTAAAAAGTATAATTAAACTGTATATTTACCGCAATGATAAAATCAAATGTCTGCCCTTTGTTCTTTATCAGATAGTGCGCGATGAATTCGTTAAGATACAACGGGAACGTGCCAAACTGATATTTCAGTAAAGAACAAAAGACAGGCTTTTAATGTCATTAATGTGTTAATTCCTGATGAAAATGGTGTTCGATTATGAGTTAATAACTCAATACACCATAAGTTTATGTACCAAAGATAAACATTTCTTTTTAGTTTATAGATTTTGAGGTGAAGTATATTTTTCTGTTTGTTCCTTCCTGCATTTGATTGATACGCTTCCAATGATAGCATGAAAGGGAGACTAAGTAGTTAAACAAGAGAGGGAGAAAAGAGAGGACGGAAAAATTTCACTGTATTTCATTTCATTTTTATTTCTACAAAAATGGAGGGATCTCTTCTATTCTAAGCAATGAAATGACTTAGTATTCGGAATGATAACGTCCCTGACCGTAGGATAAAGGGTTGATTTATTCATCCGATTATATCATTATATCAGTGAATGCCTGGCGGTCTAAAGGGGGTCGATGAACACCATGGAGGGTCCATTGAACTTTTGGGATCGAAAGCTGATAATTGTATAAAAAATGAATATACATAAAACTCGCCTTCACACGGCTATGATTGAACGACCACAACGTCAAAATTTGAAGTCATGCAAACGAATTTCGTAGAAGATCAAAGATGATCAGGATAAATTCTTTTTTATGACATCACTGAATTTTTTAAAAAAAGCATCTTTGGAAGGATTTTAGTAGAGTACTGATACAAATTTTTAATTCTGTAGACAAAACAGTATGGCCTGCAGTACTGGAACACATAAAGACTTAAACAAACTCATAAACAAGTGCACATATTTAAAAAAAGATAGAATCTATCTATATCTTTGATGGTTACTGTTGTTCAAAACTTGCAAATAGACATTTCTGATTTATATATGATTACAAAAACATACTTTTTCTGAAATAAAGGGAAGTGGAGGAAGCAGTCATTCAATAAAAAGGAAATATCTTTTATATAGTTTCTTTATTAATTCTTGAAGAAATGTCATATACTGACTTATCATAATTATTGTATCATTCAGTATAGATTCGGTACGTTTTCGGAAGATATTGTACGTTTCAGGCAGCAGTATTAGTACGTTTTATGAATTTCTATTTGCAGTGCAAATGACTAAACAGAACTTGATAATGGTGAGCTTTTATGCAAATTCGTTCTCCGTTTGTTTGTCACCAACGCATCTTATTGGTTAGTTTAACTTCCTTTTATGATAGAACAATTACGTCCAAGATTACGTCATAGAACATCTTATGTCTTGAAACGTCTGATCACACATTGAAACAGCTTGAGTTGAATTGAGACTCAAAGAAGATTCAAAATTAGAATAGTTGAATTAGTTTGGGATGGGCAAATACTAGTATATTTATAAAGATGATATAACTTTGAATATTACCAGTACATATAAATGAAACAATAGCATCAAATATGGTGATGGGGGCGTTTAGAGTAGAAGGAGATTATATGGTTATATTTTATCTTCTGACAGCCTAAAGGCCCTCATAATGAAGGCTTCACCATTAAACGTTGTTCAGTTGAGCTATTCAAATAGTTCGCTCTTAGCCACAATTTTGCTCTTTGCAAAAAAGTGAAAATATCATTTGTTTTGTAGCGTGTCATTAGGGGAATTTAAAGTACTATGGATGAGGACGTTCAAATGACCGATCAGAATTTTCATTTTGAGGTATTGCTGGAACACTCTAGGTTAATGGTCATAAGGTTTTGGTCCGAAAGTCATCATTTGCTGAAGGTTTCGATGGTGGCACAACAGTTGTCGCTGTTGTTGTTGTTGTTGTTGTTGCTGTTTGTTTGTTTGTTTGTTTGTTTTTGCAGCAACAGCACGTGTATATAATCTTGAGCATTATGTATGCATATAACATCACTGGAACACTAAAAGCAATCGACAGAAACGAAACAACAAACTGCAAACACCGAATTAGACAGTGAAAATAGAATTTAAAATATCATTAAACAAGATACAATTCTACCGGGAAACTGAACTGAACAAATTCACGTTGATACAGGAAATAATGGGTGTTGCCGTAAGAACTCTATCTTTTAGAAAATATCTGTATTCATTAGAACCAGAGATCTTTTCACCTGTACAAAAACAAGGACAGATTACTAAAAGATTAAAAAGACGCTCCTTGTCTGTCATATTTCCAAAGTAAATTTGCATCCGAAGAATATATATATATATATATATATATATATATATATATATATATATATATATATATATATGTATATATATATATATATATATATATATATATATATATATATATATATATATATATATATATATATATATATATATATGAATATGTATGTATATTATTCTATTTACGTTGTCTAAGTTGAATGATATATTAACTGTGTAACGACGGGAGATCATTCCAGATAAGTTTCTGTATAATATAATGCAATCTATAATTCATTCTGTCGGAACAAAATGTCCATTTTCTTAAATACATACTGTCGCTTTGAAAGAAACGAATTGACCTAGAATAAACGAGATGAGAATTTGAGTTGAAAGCAGTTAATCGGCCTTTGCCTTATCGGGAGGTTGTTTAGCGCAATGGTAAGTGCATCGCTACGTTGCAGCATACATATATATATATATATATATATATATATATATATATATATATATATATATATATATAATGTGTAAAATTATACGTCAAAATAGTTAATTGGGAATTTTATTTGATTCCCATCCATTTTGGAAATACTATCTATCTAGGATTATCATTTACTTAAATTTGCATGTCGCTTGAGAATGGGAAGATTGTGTAGCATATCATTTACTGGGGAGGGTATGTCTGCCTTGAAAACCAGCATTAGTGATTCTGATCTTTTACCTCAGCTTGGACACCAATAGCAGGTAAGGGGGAAATATGCAACTAAGTCAGCTACTGATATTTACTTGGTTTTCTTTTGCCCTTGAGCTGCTATACTTGGGAACATTATGGAGCAAGAGTTATACTAAAGCCATTACCCACTTTCAAACCATGCTGAAGGCTTCCAAACGAAAGAAGGGCTCAATACGGTTGGATATCAGTGCTGTTAAGGGGTGCCAGATGACAATAATGTAGCATTTCTTGATCATCTGACTGAGTCCCCGGCCCCTTGACTTTCATCAGGGTTTACTTACTAACTGTTTACAGCACCTGGTATTCTCAGATGGTCACCCATGTAGGTACTAAGCAGGTTCAACTTTTTTCAACTTCGGCGAATGTCTTAAAACTGGTGTGTCCAACGCAATTTGATCATACGTGTCTACTGCTAACGAAGAAAAATGGGTTATAAAGATAGATAGATAGATAGATAGATATATTTTTTTTGGGGGGGGGGGGGGTACAAGTCATGGTCTTGTATTGCATTCAAATGCTACCAATATGAAACCTTTACCGGATGGAAGCCAGATACTTATTTCATGAAATACTCACTTATTCTCAACGAAAGGAAATTAAACTTAGTAGAACAGATCGAAAACGCTACAAATCTTGCAATATGACTTTTTGGTTGGTTCTCAAACTAAAGAAAGTTATAAATCTATTCCTCCATCGCATCCAAGATGCCAATTTCCTCTAAGTTATGACAGAATTGCAAGCGGAACAAGAAGAAAATTTCCTCTGGAAAGCGGATTTAAACAACTAAGCTGTAAACATAATAAGGGTGGATCCGATTCCTTTAAAGGGATGCTAATTTAACATATCACTGTATATGAATCGAGTGGAAATACCATGAAACACGTGTAGAGTTTGGATCTCTGATATCATTGTGATATATATATATATATGTATATATATATATATACATATATATATTTTAATCATGACTACATGAAGTTGTCTTTATAATCAAATAGAGTTAGCATTATAAGTACTCATGGAATCTTCTCAATGAATTTGTTTCCTAACAAAAATAATCATGCGAGATCTTATATAGACCCCATGTGTGTAAGTAGGACAGACACTATTCAAAATAAGCGACGTTGTGTACATAAAATGGGTATAAATGAGATCTCGTTTCCATTTTTATTAGGACTCACTTCATAATTGTAGAGAAGCATGAAACAGATTTGTAGGGAAGATTTCATGGGTATTATATATATATGCATGTTTATTTAATTGCTATTTGAAATTAGACAAACACAGGAGCAAAAATGATTGGGACAATTTATAAATTAGTCAGTTTAGTCATTAATCAGTTACAAAATTTTCTGCGCATGTTTCTGGAAGAGTTCCCATCCTCAACAGCATAAAAAGACATTTGAATAGTTATATATATATATATATATATATATATATATATATATATATATATATATATATATATATATATATATATTGAAAGACAGACACACAGAC
The DNA here is from genome assembly GCA_963457665.1 of Thysanoteuthis rhombus. NCBI lineage: Eukaryota > Metazoa > Mollusca > Cephalopoda > Oegopsida > Thysanoteuthidae > Thysanoteuthis > Thysanoteuthis major. Next base: position 14,385,330 of record OY735204.1, read on the forward strand.
AGAGACAGAGAATCATTTCAGTCAATTGCTGTTGATGTAATTAATGTAATATTCTTCAGTCACTGAGTTTGATATTATGAATTTAAATTTGAATTTCTCTTGTTGGGATCATTTGTTGATCACCAGACAACCATTTCAGGGATTTAAAAACAAATCAGTTATGCTACCATGGCTCCCTAGCAGTGTTGATCAAACACCACCAACCCCCTTTGTTATACTACAAGTAGTTTATTATTTCACACAGGGTATTATCATAATGTGTGGTATATGGATGTTATTTCATATATATATATATATATATATATATATATATATATATATATATACGATTATGTTGCCCCTACGGCCATCACGAATAACAAATTTTCTCCTCACTCTTCTGTTTTAAATTTGAGTTCGAAGTCCTTCGATGTTTTACGATTTATGAAAATAGACTCGGAGGTGGCAAGCACCTGAATCGGCCAAATTCACTTCACCTGCTTACTTTGTGGAAAAAAAGTGATGGATTAATGCCTTTCCCTTGGGCATTAATCTATAACTAAAAGTGTAAATATCCAGTAATATGATAAGGAACCTTATTGTGCATGCGCGAAAGGAGCTTTCCTGTAGTGTTTAATCAGCCGGCAATGAAATGCTATCGAGTGAGAATTTGTACCGTGGCATTGTCACATTCAACATGCCCATTCTTCATGTCTCGTGCAGGATTTTCGACAGAACATTGCATCAACCAGGTCTGTGATCCACCCCCATACCGTCACGATTCGTCTCCCTACAACTCCTCACTTTTCCCAAAGCTAAAATCGACGTTTAAAAGATCTACTGTCTCAATCATTCTTCATGCGACCGTCACAGTACAGATGTTCACTCGATGTCGTCTTACCGCTGATTGGATCATCCCACTGAACAGTGCCCATTCACAAATCTACACGAGGATCCATAATGATTGATTGTCAAGTAACACCAAGGTCTCGTAACTGGTTTTGCAATATATTCGTAATAGCTGGATACTTTCCGGACACCCCACATACATTGTACGAATAGTTGACAATATATCTATATCTGAATTTAAGGAACCTGTCGGAGCCGCATGTATCGAACTTCCACGTAATCAAAATTGTTTTCCTTGCCTGAACCTACAGTGAAGAAAGTGTCACGTATTGTTTTTTTGGACCTACTTGAAAAATTACTTTGTTGAAAAAGAAAATTGGAAACCTAAATATATTAGTATAACCCAAAGTGGATTCATGATTAAATATGGTAAATATTTCTCTGAGATAAACTAATAAATTTACGTGTAACCATTTTTGTTTTCGATTTCACGACGTAATACTTATTTCAGTGTACGATTTCAGTTAGGTTTATCAGAGCTGAACCTCATCTTTGTTTGCTTTTCTCTCTCTCTCTCTCTCTCTTTCTCTCTCTCTCTCTCTCTCTCTCTCTCTCTCTATATATATATATATATATATATATATATATATATATCTTCCTCTCTCTTCCTCTCTGTCTATATATATCCCTCTTTTACTCTCCGTCTCTGTCTATATCTCTCTTACTCTTTCTTACTCTCTCTTTCTCTCTGTCAATCT
>OY735204.1:14387115-14404615 GCA_963457665.1 Thysanoteuthis rhombus
TCAGCAAACTCGTTAGTTTTGAGAGTAAAAGTCCATTTGTACAAACTAAAAACCAAAAAAATCAGACCATACACAAGCGAATTCAAAAGATCAATAATAACTATGAAAATAAGACGGTAAAATAGCAAGCGTTGCCTGTAGAGAGACAGAGATGAAACTGTCAATCATATCATAAGAGAATGTAATAAATCAACTCAGGAGTATGAAATAGACATGCCTTAGTAGGGCGGGGTTGGTCCTCAAAAAAACTAGTTATACTTCTCATAGTAAATGTGACTTACTGAGTTGATCAGAACAATAATCTCTAGGCGAAATATTTTCTGTTTGCAAGAAATCTACGATAAATCACAAACTTTCCAGAATCATTTAGATTTTATTTATGATTATCTACATCATCTTTTATATTGGTGTTTCTTTCAGACGGACAGATGGGCGAACTTTTGGTGAATTGCCATAGGATTATTTATTTAGGTATTCATTGAATTATTTGTTGGCTTATGTTTATATATATATATATATATATATATATATATATATATGTTTACATTATTTAGAAAGTAATTTGTACGTTATGCATTATTTACTAGGTTGTTATCAAGCCTCAGGAGTCAGATGATTGTATTTGAACGAATTACTGAAATCCGATAGGTTCAATTATTCACACAACAAATTTTCATCTGATGAGACATCTTATGGAATGGATGACCTTGTTGAGAGAGGTATCATTGTACTTGGATTTGAATATAATGACTAGTGGTAAAAAAACAAAAAAAAACGGAATGTGTTCTGACTAATGAAATAGTTAGATTCTTGGGAATTTTGAAATTCAAATGGTTCACCCAATGTAGGCCTGAAGACCAAATCTCAATCATTACAAACAAACAAAATCTGTTCAATACTTGATACTGCTGTTCAAGAAAATCACTGATGATTATTTGAAAGATTATACTTTTTCCGAACAAATTAAAAAATGAAGCGAGCAAATTTGAAAATGCTCCGAGCGAATCTGAAAATACACCGGGCAGAAAAAAAAAAATTTAGAAGGAGTGAATAGATGAGATGAGTGAGCATTTAAGCCGTGGATACAGAGGAGAGTTCAAAGGGACCCAGAGCAGAGTTCAAGGGATCCAGAGGAGAGTTCAAGGGATTCAGAGAAGAGTTCAAGGGATCCAGAGAAGAGTTCAAGGGATTCAGAGAAGAGTTTAAGGGACCCAGAGAAGAGTTCAAGGGATTCAGGGAAGAGTTCAAGGGATTCAGAGAAGAGTTCAAGGGATCCAGACAAGAGTTCAAGGGATCCAGACAAGAGTTCAAGTGATCCAAAGAAGAGTTCAAGGGATCCAGACAAAAGTTCAAGGGATCATGGTGCTCCACTTCTTCGTTAGAAAAAAAAAGCCTACTCAAGTCATTCCTATGGAAATATCCATTGTTTCTAATGGTATGAAGGGGATATTATTATCGGCAATATTCGCCCCTCTAAGTAGGAGATTCTATTGTAACGGTTGGAGGAACAAAGAAGTCACACCATTCATTATATGAGCAGATGCGAAATACTGGATAAATATCAATATTTTGCCAGAGAAGTGAAGAAATTGTGGATATTAAATTAATGATTGGAACGCTTGGAACAGTTCCGAAAATTCTGCCAAAAACGATTCGACTGCATTGTTGGAATTGGCAAAGATTCTGTAGAAAATGCTGCAGTTTCGAGGAGACTCGCTGTTGTTTAATCTTGATCGAGAGCAAATAGGCAGAATTTGCGTGGAAATTCATAACTCACTGTCACTCAGACTTTAGCAATGATCACGAGGACTGCAAACCACAGCGCAGCTGTTGACTGCGGGGGAGCTGAGAAGAGGACCGGAGACTTGTGGAGTTTCCAGCGATGACCACCGGACATCTGATGTGGACACGTAGAAATAATAATAATAATAATAATAATAATAATAATAATAATAATAATAATAATAATAATAATAATAATAATAATAATAATAATAATAATGGTAGTAGTAGTAGTAGTAATTAACCTGTCTTTTTATCGGTGAACTTGGTCAGAGGTTTTTGAAAGCAGATCACACGTGCCATTACCCGTTTTCTTGCTGGCCATTGTTTCGTTTTTTTTTTCTCGCGGCCCTCTTGTCTAAATCATTGGTTTTGAGTTGGGCTTTTAGCGTATCAGTCAGTGGTTCTTAAACTGTGTGCCATAACACAATAGTGTGCCTTAGCTATATCCTGAGCAACACAGTACAATTCTTCTTCTTCTTCTCCTTCTTCTTCTTCTTCTTCTTCTTCTTCTTCTGTAATAAATTGTTAACATAGAAAGATTGAATTTGCTCGCCTCTTCTGAGTCTTACTTGTGAATCGATCTTCTTTCGTCTGTTTTATCAACTGAATCATTTGAAAATGATAAGAAATGTGCGTGCGTATGGATATATATACAAAGATAGACAGGAGCAGCCTCACATAGATAGATAGATAGATAGATAGATAGATAGATAGATAGATAGATAGATATGGACAGACTGACATGTTTATATATATATATATATATATATATATATATATATATATATATATATATATATATATATATATATATATATATATATATATATATATATATATATAAGTAACTGCTACCAAGTCCTAACAAACCACACCCATAAGCCCACAGATTATGATGCACCCCCACCAAATAATAACAACCTTAAAGACATCCCACCCACCTTCACACCCTGGAATGAAAAATCATAATCACAATAGAATAAATAAACAAATAAATGTAAAAACGAATTCCTTTTTTTTCAATTTGGAAGAAAGAAGATTGAAACAAAATCAAACTGACTATGTTAACAATAATGTAAGAACCTTTAATCACTGGTACACTTACTAATAATGAAACTATTTCCCCATATTATCTCTAATGGTTCTTTTAAACCAGGATTCCTGATTATCAATCCTTCTCAGTTTTAATCTCTTTTCAATCTCTTTATTCTATTTCACATAACCTCTTCACACCATGAATGTCCCCGTGGCAACCAGTCTCTTGGAGACCTGACCTCTGGATGACCCCTACTAACACAAGCCATTAACCAATTTTCAAAGCAGCCTTCACCATCAATTCAGTTTTCTGACCCACTGCAGCAGTGTGGGCTTTTAAATGAAATGTCTCATTTTACTGATTCTACATAACCATCTGCTGCTCTCACAACGCAGAAAATGTCAGACCTTTCCGCTGAAGAGGAAACCTTTTCTCTTCGAAACATGTTCGGAATACCTCTATGTAAATAAACTACTCAATATACACATACATCCAAATCTATCGCAACTATATATAGAGAGAGTTAGAGATAGACAGACACAGAGATAGAGAGAGACGGACGGACAGAAAGAGATCCCCCTTGAGGATTGGAAGAGAAGGATGATAGCTCAATTGGAAAGGATATGGTGAGAAAGAACGGGTCACAAAAGGATCTTGTTAAGAGTGATACATTCAAAAGGGGGCCCCAAACTCCCCCCTTCCCCAACAGTCACCGTCTAAAGTTTTCGTACTAACACTAAAACTACTCTTGATAAACGTTTCAACCAAGAAACACGTATTGGATGATTCTTTTTTGTGTATTTCTGTATATTATGTGATTGATATATAGAGCACGTTCCATTTTCACTTGATTAAAATAATTAAATTTGAAAAATTCAACCACACTACGATGTGTATGATAATTTTTTATCGAAAAATCGAAAATATTTTAAAGTAGTATTCTTATACGAATTTTATATATATATATATGTATATATATATATATATATATATATATATGAAAAATACAATTTGATGTGACCCGATTAACTGTTGATGAAAATTATACATTTACACATATTTCTTTCAAATTACGGAAGCCTATGAAGAAAAAAACAAATATTCAATTGCAATCTCTTTTTAGGTTTCCGTACTTCGTAATTATGAGCCTAAGCTTGAAATGGGGACAAAGGAAAAAGACTCAACGATTGGAGGTGGAGTGTGGAGGAGGTTGGTAGAAACGAAACGATGATATTTGGAAAATAATGAGAGTTTCAGTGAACCACCCATCACAAGAAAAAATCCGAATGCACAAGAATATGGCAAGAAGAAAAGGGAGATGGAAAAGGTGTCAAAAACTAGAAAAAGAATTGACAAGATAGGGAACTCTGTTCAAAAACCTGCAATTCTACAGTTGCCGACATTTGTTTCTTTGATAAAACTATTTGGAACCAATTGAATTGAAATCTTTAGTTAATCTTCGTTAAAATGTCCTAAACAAAAATCAGCAGCAGCAGCTGCAGCAGCAACCTTTCAGCGTCCATTGTTAGACATATCCCTCCCCGATTTACCAGAACTCTCTATCATGAGCGTCGCTGAGCCAGTACTTTCTGAACTTGTCTAGTTCGTCGCACAATCTCATTTTCTGCCAGCCACAGTTCTGCATATGATATTGGGGTATCAACTATCTGGGGATCCACACGGTTAGTCTTGATACCCAGCAGTTGTCTGTCATTCTTGCAATATGACCAGCCCATTGCCATTTGAGTTTTCTAATATCTCAGAGAAAAAAAGGAACGAAAAATATCGTTCGGAATGCAAACTAACTCATTTGGAGATGAAAAGTTCTTACTTGATTAGGTCTATGGTGTTAGCAGCAGCAATGGGTCTTGGAGAGGACACAAGGTGTCAGGGTAGGTGGGAAGTGTTCTGGTTTTAGATTGTGTGGGTAGTTTAGGGATAGTGTAAATGGAGGGGTGTTGATGTTAAGGAACTACATAGGTTAACACTGTATTGTCAGCTTCATTTCATGGAAGGAAAATATATCGTTTTCCTGGCCCACTCCCCCTATCTTTCCTTTTTTATGAACGCTATGAAACGATTGAAATTTGGTCTGAACGAAAATCTTTTTGGCTTTATTAAAATTGCCACCAGTAAAAAAAGAATCGAGAGCTGGAAAATATTCTTGTGGTATAAATGAAACTGATGAATGATATGGAGGAGAAACAAAAAAAAACAGAAAGACTGAAATAAAGTGAACTGCTCAATTCTGTTCAGTAACTAAAGAACAGAATGGAAATTAGTGCAGAAGTAACAGCATTTTTCAATTTTTTAATTGTTCAGCTATTAATCTATTATAAGAAAATTATCTCCTGATGAAAAATTATTCCTGGATCTGCGCAAAAATTAGCTCAATTCTTCCTCAACGCATAGTCTATACATCCACAAAATTTTATCGAACTTAGTAGAGAACTTTTACAGGTACCACGTGGATAGACATGGCATTTTGGTGATAACATACGGTGTGGAGATATAGCTTCGATGTTGGGGAAATAATTGTGTACGGACCAGCCAGAAAAATTCAATAAATTCTTCTCTAGCCTTTTGTTCGCTCGTCCACAAAATTTCATTCAAATTCATTGAAAACTTCTGGAGATATTGGGTGGACAGACATAAGCTTATACACAAACGTATGCACCGCTTCCCCCCGAAAAATATTTCTCTATCAAAAAATAATACCAGGATCCACTCCCCAATTTAACCACTTCGTCTGTAGGCCATCACCCATCTTTCTACGACTCAAATATTTATATTTTGTGGACAAACGAAGGGCAGTACTAATTTACATCTCAAATTTTATTAGTCTAGGTAATTATTCTTACTACGGTTGTGATTTATATATAGTATTTGGTTTTCCATTATTGTGAAGGTGACAGTAAAATATCCCTGGATCCAGTCCAAACTTTATTCAATTGTTTCTTAGTGCATGGTCCATTCATCCACAAAATTTCATTAAAATACAAGGAGAACTTTCGGAATTATTGGGCAGACAAGAAAAAGCGACGGATTTGAGTGAATGCACACGTCTTCCAACTCCGTAGGCAGATATGATGAATGCGAAACACTGAAAGAAAAACAGACAACATAAAAAGAAAAATAGATAAAGAGACAGAAAAATATGGAAGACTGGAAAGATATGGAAGGCCAACGGCTGGGAGAAAGAAAAAGACGGAACAACTAATTAAATGCAATCTGAGTCGGTGATTTTTCATAATATCAAGTTACCAGGCGGCTAAAAACGCAGCTGGAGAGAAGTAATTAATATTTTCGTCCTTTGTCAACACAATTTTCTGTGTTTGGTGACAGAAAATAATCAGAATTATTAAAAGTGAAAGAAAGGAACATTGAGATGACGTAAATTAAGTTAAATGATCGGAAGTCGCTTTGCAGAATTCGCAGATCTGGCGAGAGACGGAAACGAATTTCAAGTTCCGTTTTGATTTATATTTTTCTGAATAAATCATGGAAGTACCAGTAGCTAGGCGATTGGCAACTTCGAAAATGGAATCGGTGGACCGATTTCGGACTCCAACTGAGTTAATCTGTGCTCATTTTGTACTTGTACCCCTGAGAAAGGCATGTATTAATAGTTTCTCTCGAATCAATGGGGAATTAGCGGGAGAAGTTAGCGACGCTTCTTGGGGTGATTAATACCTTTTCGGTCATTTTGCATATCGAAAATCTCTAGGAACGTGGTAGTTGTGATATGTTCTGCTAGTGAGCGTATGGTAAATATAGATTTCAGATGTGGATCGAGAGGGTGACAAAGACACTCACTGGCCTTCATGGGTGAATGAAGATCACTCTCTTTCTCTCTCTCTCTCTCTCTCTCTCTCTCTCTATATATATATATATATATATATATATATATATATATATATATTCCAAAAGGTTTAAAACTTTAAACACTAAACACATTAAAAAAAACTCTTTCAGATTTTTTATGTCTCTCCAGTCACCTATTCCCCAATATTTGTTAATGAGATTTATGTAATTCTCTTCAGTATTTTATTCATAGAATTTGATATTACGGTATAAAGACGTAATGTCCTCTTGTTGGGATCATAAGTTCTTTGCCATCTAACTAATCCGGGAATTTAAAAACAAAACAGCTATATTAACATGGCATCCAAGCAGGTTGATCAAGTACCACCTCCCTTTCCGTTAGGATTTCAATATATAATTCATGTCATACATGTACTTTGTTATTCCATATAGGCTATCATTATGATGTATTGCATATGAATGTTATTTTATACTAAATATCATTTATTTTTTGTGGAACACAAGGCTCATTTACATATGGTACCCAAAAACGTATTTAACGATCAGGGATTGATAAGTATAACAGACGTAACATGTTGTTCGTGTCACTTCTATTGAGTGTTCATCCATGTAAATATTAAATCTTTTGTGTCGGTTTCAATACCAGACTCCTCACCCACAATATGTATATATATATATATATATATATATATATATATATATATATATATATATATATATATATATATATAGTTACATGAGGACTTAACAATAGATTTTGATGATTTGACAAACAAATTTTGAAATATTTTCCCGAATCTTTTTGGAGCAAGTTTCGGCACTAGATCAGGAATAAGAGGATTGTCAATCGAAAAGAATTGATGCAAGTGTTACTAACAAAATGTATATATATACATATACTTTTCACCCAAGTCTTCCAGTCTCCTCATCTTTCAAGCATCGCCCACTAAAGAGTTTCATTGATCAATTTACTGTTCAGATATCCTCCATTTTCAAAAATTCATTTTACGCCACTTTTTCGCCTTTATCGAAAAAAATGCGAAAATCGAAAATAGCGTTATGCGTTCGTTTTACAGCTAGGCATCATAGAAGCAGCGTTCACTCCTTTCCTCTTTCTCTCTCTACTACATAGCAGTCACCTGTACTATCAACCATCTCAACCTCCGCTGACTCAACCTAGCATACCCTCACCAAGAATTTGGGGTCTAGAAACGCTAATAATTCTACATATAAAGTTATGTTACTTGATCGTTCACTTTACGCCATTTCAACGAACGAAAGGGTTTTATAATGAAACGCTCACCTCTTGGATAGCTGGAACCTATACGTATAAAATATTGGTGTAAATTTAGTCTGTTGTTGAAAAATTCAGGTAGCAGGACTTTTCAGCGAATAACAATTCATCGAAAATGCGAAATTCTCATGCAAATACTCTCTACAGACGCACACACACATTCTAAACATGTGCAGTATGCAGTATGTGTGTGCATGTGTACATGTGTGTATGTGGCATGAGTTTGTACGTGTATACGCGCATATCTGGCCTGTGCACACACGTGTGGATGTAAATATGGGGCATGCGTGTGTATAGTACGTGTGCGTGCACATAGTATTTGCTCGTACAGTATGTATGTGTAAGCATATATGTTTCTACCAGATATGGGTATATATATATATATGTACGTGTGTGTATGTGACATAAGTGTGTACCTGTAAACGCGTATATGTGGTCTGTGTGCATACTTGTGGACGTAAATATGTGGCATGCGTGTATATAGTACGTATGTGCGTACGCGCCATGTATATATGAGGTAGGTATGCATTATGCGTACACATGTGTTTTCTGGCGAATATGTGTTTGTGAATGTATGTGTTTTGTACACGTGTGTGTATGTGCTTTGTGTACGCGTATGTCTGTATTTTTGTTTGTTTTTGTTTTTTTTGGTGGAACGTCGATCGATAAAAAATCATACTGAACAGAAACAAAATCATTTTTTATTTAGTGTTTCTCTGAAAGCATTACTGAACGGCACAGAGGCATTCGAGCGATTTTGATCATTTGTTTTATGTTATGAGGGCTGGGGGTTCACAGTATTAAAACAAGTACCATTGTGTCACGTTTTTCCATCAAATGTATACATCTTTAAAATTAGATACAATTGTAAGAAATATAAATGGAAGAATTTATTGCATATATATATATATATATATATATATATATATATATATATATATATATATATATAAGAAAAAAGTGAAAAAAGGTGAGCCAAACTTTTAGTTGTGGTTTTAAGGTATAATAATTTTTAAGTCGAAAGTGAAGTCCAGAGAATTCAAAAACTTGCATGGAACCGATAAAAGCATATCTAAAATTATTATACAATAAAACTTGAATAAAAAAAAGTTTGGTTTTCATTTTTTTCACTTTTTCCTTTATTGTACTCATCCATTGGGCAAACTGAATTTACATTGTTTACTGAGTTTTGTTCTTTCAGAATTTCAATTTATATATATATATATATATATATATATATATATATATATATATATATATATATATATATATATATGTATAGTGCAGAAGGATTTACCGCTTTAAACACCAAATTTTTTGAGAAAAATTCAAATTCATGTAATTTAAGACAATCATTTCCATATTATATATATATATATATATATATATATATATATATATATATATATAATCATATACATATATATAATCATATACATATATATATATATATATATATATATATAGAGAGAGAGAGAGAGAGAGAGAGAGAGAGAGTTTCGATGGCGGCGCACATCTTGTTATAAAAGAAGCACAGCGTGTTTGAAACCTAAAATAGTAGACGTTCAACAGAAAATTTTTAGTAACAATTTTCATGAAAAAAATACAAATTGTATTTCTATGAAGGAAGATGCATATTCTTTTTTCCTCGGGGCGTCATATTATAAGACAATTTACTGATCGCATTGCAGGTGGGATCAGTTATTGCAGTAGATTCGGCACGTTTTTCTATGGAGCCTACAATGAGAGAGCACAATAAATAATGAGGAAAAAGAAGTCACGGGTTTGAAGCTAAAATAATCAACGAAGAGGATTTCAAAATCAGAAACCGACAACCTGAACTGTCAACATAGATTTCTTCAGTGTTTTAGTAAGTCTGGCTGACTGGTTAGCTGGCTACTTATGTATATATAAGCCGCACCAATGGTGCAAGAGAGCTGAAAATTTGAATAAGTACTCCTTAGAATGTCTTGAAAAAGCTTTTTTTTTTAATCCTCTCAAATAGGTTTTTAGTGAGGCGTTCGATTTACAATGTAAGTCTATGTTAAATTAGTTCCTTAGTTTGAACCTGGCAGACTTTTTCTAACATTTGAACTCTTTTAGTGATCACTGCCAACAAAAGGTGCGAAGCTAATTTATCCATTGATCACCCCTTTTTCGTTTGTTTTGATAGATTCCCCCCACACAGCATTCTGCCAAGGAAGGTGACGGTTTCTATTGAGTGACTAACGAGACCTGGTTTTGGGGGGTTTTGTTCTTCGCAATTTCTCACCACAGGAATATTACAAAGTGTGATGGAATTTTACTGCGTTATTTGTAAGCTACCGTTTTTTTCCTCTTCAATTATGGAAATACTGGAATCATTCTTTCGAAAAAAGAAATCTGGCTTATTTTCATTTTTGTGCCTCTGTGTGTGTGTGTGTGTGTGTGTGTGTGTGTGTGTGTAACACGAAGAAATGGATCTTTCATAAGCACATTTACACTGACGAGCCAGAACCCCATGACCAGTAACAAATGACAAAAATGAAAGCTGCTGTTCCGTATAAGACAGCACATATAAGGGTCAGAAGTAGATAAGCTCATAAGCCGGTTTCCATTACTCTATTTTGATGTGTTGAAGGTTACAGTTATTGAAAATGATAAAGATTTGGATGACATTGACTTAGGATAAATCGTTATGGCCAGAAGTATGGGTCAGATCCTTTCTGAAATGACATGGCTTGTGGTGAGTGCCCGCTGGTTGCATTACAAAATACGAAAAATTACCCACCGTTGACATGACAAAACTTATCGATGCAAAAAGCAAACAGAGACTTTCCTACCACGTACGAACGTACAAAAAGGCTAATGTGGTACAAATTGCAGATAGATTTAATGAAGCTGAAGTAAAGAATCTGTGACCGAACACAATACATCAATCTTTGTTGTTTCTTTGGCTACGTTGCTGCAGGCCTATCAAAATACTCTGGCAAGCCAATGTCTATTGACAAAGGCTCCTTTAATGAGATCACAGGCGTCGGAAGGGTACCTTGCAAAGAAATAATAAGTAGACCTCCCGGTCCGAAGAGTCTCGCTTTCTCCTTAATAAGGTGAACAACAGTGTGCGTCATCATCTTACAGAAACGATGGCACTGGTATACACTGTTAGAAAAAAAACAAGCCGGTGGGGTCAGTGTGATGGTTTGGGCAAAGTTATGCTCGGAAACATGGGTTCTTATCATTCATATGAAAAGTGTATTGTTGCATAAAACTTGACCTCAATATCACTGAAAACCTGGTAGTAGCAACGCTTTTCTACGATAGCAGTTGTAATTTTCCCCGAGACGGCCAAGCTGCCAAAGGACCTGCCGTTTACAGCCTGATAAGAGACTCCCTGGGAAAACCTTTGGGAATCTTATAGAGTTCATGCCTGGTCGGATTAGAGCTCTTTCGGTTGGCATATGGGGGCAACATCTCACTAGGCATGGGTCATAATTCTTCAGCTTGAAGTATGAAGGAACACACACACATCTATTTTCCTTGTATTGTACCGACATCACAGCGTACGGGGCTGGGGTTGGTATCCCCTTTCCTAAAAAAAACACCGAAATTACCCCTCCCCCCCATAAAACCTCCAAAACTCGTGCGAAAAAGAATAACATTTCTGGCAAATTATAGTAATTCGGGTAAAAACGAGTCAATTTTCGGGCAAATCAAGACCTTCACTCTACAACCATAGAGTTCCTATACGCTCATGACTATAGTAATGGCTGTTTAAAGGCTGAGATATTTCCATATCTTTCATCAGCATTCGAGCTCAGATAGAGTCAGAATTTTGAATTTCGATTTTCATGGCAGGCCGTATCTCCAACTTGCAAGATATTTTTCCCAGTCTCGCAATGCCACCAATTCAGCTCTGTGCCACAAGAATCTATGCTCATCTTCAATGAACAAGAATATGATATTGCGAAAGAACTAAGTAGGAGCAAGTTTACCTAGTTTTCCCACTATTACAACAAGAACAATCCTCATCTAATTCAAAGTAGTAAACTCTTTACTGCCTATCCTGTAACTCTCACTGATTTGTAAAACTATCCCGACCGTAATTTGAAACCTCAACTATGTGATTGGTAGGCAGCTTTCGTAATAATTGAACCAAACTTACAAGTCTCACATATTTACGAATTTATTTATCCTATATATAGAACACAAAAATAGCAGTAATCATCTTCTGTTGGAACAAAAGTAGGAGTGGGATTTAACCATACAGCGGTCAAGCTTGTTTGAATTGAATTCACTGTGTGTTTTTAGTCCTTGAAACAAACAAACACTCTTTTTGAAAAAGTTTGGGCGCTAAATACATCGTCTTATATCCAAATACGTACGTGTTGATTGGACTTGACACTAACTAACACAAAATCAAATTTTTTTAAAAGTTACAATTCAAAGTCAAAAGTCAGTGATATAAGTAAGTCGCTAACCGTTTAGATATTCACGCAAACCGTTGTTTCTGGTTTCCAAGAAAGTCTTTTTATGACAAACTCATAACTTGAGTAATTTGCCACTTGTTCTCGGGTAATAAAATCAGGCGGTAGTCACGTATCTCAATTTGTCTATCTCAACAACTCACACTATACGTGAACAGTCTCACTAATCAGTTGTCGTCGAAACTCAGTATTCGGTACATTGTAAAAAAATTCTAACATTTTTTTCAGCTCCAAAGGTGACACGATTTGGATTTTGCTTGTATAGCTTTTTCATTGCATGACAAATCTTGTTAGAGACCGTCAACCAAAACTGTCACCATAACTGTCAGTATAGTTTTCTTCAGTTTTCAAGTTGGTCTGGCTGGCTGGCTGGCCGTATACTACGTGCACAGATAACACCAACGGAGCTAGAGTACTGACATTTTCAACATCACTCTTTAATATGTTTCGGAAAAACGTCATCTTGATTTTTAAAAATTCCCCTGCTAAATTCGATTCTAGTGTTGGGTTCAATTTGCAAAGTAAGTTTAAGCTAAATTGACCCCTTAGTTTGTTTCCAGCAGCATTCACGCTAGTTTCTTGAATGTTCAGATTTTTTGTGAGATCACTACCCAACAAAGGGCGAGAGAAATATCTTATCCATTGATCACCCCTTTTCTAAATGTTTTAATTGATCACGCCAAACACTGCCTACTGCCAAAAGAAGTTGGTCATGTGTCAGTAAGTGATTAACCAGACCTGTCCCAATATTTTTTCTTCTTTTTCTTATTTGCTGTATCAGTATTAATCTTTGGTTCAAATTTTGGCAATTGAATTCGTACAGAGATGTTAAGATAAACTTTCTGCCGTAGATTGTATACTTTTTCACGCTCACTGTATCTTCTGAAATAATGTGCTGCTTGTTCTCCCTGACAAATTACCTTGAATCAAGTGGCAAGCACGTATCGTAACCTTTCTGTCTTAACAACGCCCACTGTACGTGAGAGGCCTCCCCAATCAGTGGTCGCTGTAAATTTCCGCCACCAGTCTCCTATCCATCGCTAAGGTAGACGTCTAATCCCATTAGTTGATGGACGGATAATATTCGATGATGCCGAGAAAGGCTCGACTTTGTAAAAGTTTTTACGAATTGGGTCGTTGTCTTCTCTTAGAGATGGCATCCCACATATTTAGTTAAGTGTTCGATCAGTGAATCTGTTTGTTTTATATGATGGATTGATTTATTGATCCCTCAGAAACGAATCTTGTCTATTAGACTGAACCAGAAGATCTCCAACTGTGTGCAAGGACATAATTGTCTTCTGTAACTATCTCCCATATATGACACAAACAGTACAGTACAGAAAGGGGCTAGTATTTAGATAAATGTTTTAACTTTTGTGAGAGACATTCAATAGTCTTATATCTATAACACATAAGTTTCTCAACTTGTAAATTTTATTCAGGAGTCTTCCAAAACAGGAAATGAATCTTATCAGTTACTTTGAAAATCGGTGTGAATGATTGTTTCACACGTAACAAATCGAACAACCATAGCCATCAAAGATGGCAAAAGGATCAATCTTTATATGCACATGTGTATGTTTTGTGTTCACTGTTCACTGTATATAACGACTCTTCAGTGTGGTTATAGACAACCCATAATCCCTTCCAGTATCGCTAGGTAGGGTCGAAGCCTTCGCTTCAGACCCAGAGGCATGCGCTCTACCCTTGCCCTACGCGGAACAGGACAGTAGGACTGGATTAAGTGATATATCTACTTACGCATAATTCCCCATCCACCAGAGTGCTCCATTCCGGAGTTCTATCTTATTATATATATATATATATATATATATATATATATATATATATATATATATATATATATATATATATTCTTTATTTCATCATATAAATGCATTGAGATATATATGTATATATATACATATATATATATATATATATATATATATATATATATATATATATATATATGTTTGTATATATATATATGCGTGTGTGTGTGTGTGTTAACCTCTCAATAAGAGAGAGAGAGCAAAGTTTTTTTGGTTGCAAACAAAACTTTATTTTACGATTTGGATTCTCTTTCTTTCAGTTGGAAAATCGATAGCCATAAGGTTTTACGGGTGTATGGGGTTTGTAGAGCACTGAGCCGCAGACAACGAGGTCCCGAATTGTAATTTCGGATCTACGTTAAAACAAAACAAAAAAGAACGTTTGTATTTGATGACTAACAAGTGTTTAGTCCATCGTTTGAGCAGACGTCTAATTTCATTAATGGAGCAACGGAAAATACATGGTGGTGCTGGAAAGGCTTGACTTTCTGAAGATTTTCACGAATTGGGTCTCTGGAATGGTCGGTAGTGAAGTGTACTTTAAGAGATTTCCCAAATGTTTGGTTGAACGTTCAATTGGTTGATCAGGTTAGTGATTTGATTTGGTTGATTAATCTTTCAGAATACTTATTCTCTTTTTTCCTCTCTTTTTTCCTCTCTTTCTTTCTCTCTTCCTTCCTCTCGTTCTTCCTTCTATCTTTCTTCCTTTCTTTTTTTTTCTTTTTCTTTTCTCTCTTTCTCCCATTCTTCTTTTCTTCTCTTTTTTCCTTTCTTTCTTCCTCCCTTTCTTCTTGTCTGGTTTTTTTTCCTCCTTTTTCCCTTTCTCCTTTCTTTCTTCCTCTCTTTCTCCTCTTCCCTTTATTTCTTTTTTATATCTCTCATCTTTTCTTTTTTAATCTCCCATGCGTATAATGAAGTATCAGGGGCATGTGGAGAGAGCGGTTGATGACTTGGTGGGTGTTGTCCGTGACTCTCAGGCCATGGGACTTGAGTGTTCCAGCCACTACCGTTAGCGAAGCCGTTCTCTTACCAGTATGTCTGAACTTCTTACATCTTTCTGCCCCGAACAGTGATTGGTCGATCGCCGTTCTTATCAACAGCCCAAATCATTTTATTCTCTTCACTGGACGAATTAATTGACTGGATTGCTCTGAGAATTTCCCTGGTTTTTCTCGATACTAATCAAGTCCCTCCTCCTACTTACTGCTTGACCAGGGCACCTTATCTCAAACGTAGTGAGTTCGCTTTTTTTTTTTTTTTGGCTTTGGCCGGTATCTACATCCGATACTAGTGGAGGCAGAAATAGGGTGTTGATAGGCCAGGCCTTGAATTTCATGGAGACATTGGGTGTTTCAAGGTTTAGGGAAACGGCCTTTTCTGATGAATTCTATCATATTCATTAAACAAGACAAAAACATCTTCGGAACAAATTAACCTCCAATTTGGAATCTGGATACAACAATCGAAAAGTTGAAAAATCTTTACCCAAATGATTTTTACAGATTTACTGGGTTGCAGAGGACAGAACTACGGAAAATGTGGTCCTGAGTGTCATTCCTGATCTAGGTTGGTAACAATCCTTGAAATGACATTAAAACAAAAAGAATCCTTTTCTATTCGATGACTAACAAGAAAGTTACACAAACCTGGCTAGTGCAGGGTCAAACTCCACTTCTATTTCTTCTCCGATTGAAGATGATTACTACCCTTTTTGTAGTATATATGCAGTAAATAAAGATTATTAAAGTATTTTTAGTATAAATGTATTTATTTATAAGAATGAAATAATCCTTTGTGTATTTGGCACATACATTTTTACAGATATGTAAGACTCGCCAGTTTGGTTCAAACAGTAAGAGTGTTGTCTACCTAAGACTTGGTTGTGATTTCAAATTGCATCGGGGATATATCTATTTTATAAATGTATTTATTTGTTATTTAGCATTTTCAATGCAATTTATGTTAAATTGATCAATCAATTTGTTTCCAGCTGTGCACACATTTGTTTTTTTTTGGGGGGGGGCAATTCATGTCTTTTAGTGATACAAAAAAAAGGCGAGAGAAGTAACTTATTCATCGATTGCTCCTTCTTTTTTAATTGATCACCGTAAACACAGCATTTTCCAAGAGACGTTGTCCACGTAAAGATTTCTATTGAATGACTAACCAGATCTAGATTTTTTTCCTTGTTTTTCTTTTCTTTTCTTTTTATCATGAATTTTTGGTTCAATCCGTACTGATAGTATTTTCAACAAAAAAAGAAACTAATTTTACCGCCACCACGGCTCATTATACAAATTAAAGAGAAGCATATTTTGATGGCGGTGATTCATATTTTCCCTTGGAATACTTTCTTTTTTTTTTTTTTTTTAGAAGTTCTCTGAAACAATCTGTTACCGCTAACCTTTGTTTGGCACCAAGACAGCAAAGAGAACTGTTTTTTTTCAAGCGGCACATGCACCTGGAGAATATCTTCCACTGGGAACCGGCATTTGAATATGTCTTAGAGCGCTGAATGTTTGATGCCGACCGAATTGTCAGCGAGATGAGAAAAGGAGAACAAAAACGGTTTCGTTGTTGATGCTGTCTAACATCATTAGAAACAAACGGTTGGGTGGGGGGACAACCAGCACCGAATATACGGGCTGAGCGGGCTGCAGTCCAGGGCTTCATGATATTAGGGGTTCCGGCCTCCCGCCTAAAAAAAAAACAAAACAAGATTTCCATTAATTCCGTTTCATTTGTAACAAGAAAAATCAGTAGTGTACCTATGCCAAATAATGTGTTAACACACGACCAAAATTTGGGTACACATTCATTGGTGTATTACATAATCATTCTTTTAAAAAGATTTTCAAATATTTCTATGACATCAAATACTCTCTCTGCAATTCTCGAAGGGATCTGAAACTCTGCTTTGAGGAACCCTGTCCTATCCCACAGCCTTCATCAGACGGATGTTAGTTGGGATAATTGGAAAGGTGAGAGAAAGGAGTCAGCATTGGCATACATATCTTTGTATAAGCATATAGTTAAATCTACGAGCAAATATTTCATCATTGTATTATACTAAGACATGCTTTTTCAAAGTGTGTTCGTTTGGAAGGGGCCAGACTTGATGGTAGATGGAGCAGCCTACCATACTTATTATGTAGAATAATTTCCCGTCCGTTATACGAAACTACGGATTCGAAATATTTCAGTTACGTCTCTCCAGTACTGTCACTTTGGATATTTCATATTGGAATTTAGATCT
>OY735204.1:14409615-14422115 GCA_963457665.1 Thysanoteuthis rhombus
GTAAAAAATGAGAGTCCGTATCAAGTCATGGAGTGTGGGTGGCCAAACGGTTAGCACAACAGAAAATGGAATCATTGAAGTGAGTACAAACCCTGGAAAAGGTAATATTCGTTTACATGGTACTAATGCCCCTTAGAAAAGCATGAATCAATCTTCTCCTCCCCCACCCCCACCCAGCAATTGGTGAAATGGCGGAGCAAACCAGTCCAAGAAGAGGACAAATCAAAATTCAGAAGTGCAACCCCAAATCCAGTGCCAGACAGAGTAGGTGATGTGTTCCCGAATAGTACGGGTAACATGGTTCTGGTGAAGCTGGGACACGACTAGGGAGTAGGAAGAGGAAAATAAAATGATACTCAAGTGAAATAACATATTTTCAATGGAAATCAGATGGATGATTTTGGAAAACTTTTGTACAATATTCCATTATATATATATATAAATGGTAGATTGTGGGTTCGCTACACAAACTAGCTCATATTATGTTATACTGCTAGTCTGATATATATATATATATATATATATATATATATATATATATATATATATATATATATATATATATATATATATATATATATATATATGATTATTGGATGGAGAAATTTTATTAGGAATGACCCAATATCATCATCACGCTGATGATGTGGGGTTATTTCCAACGAAACGCCCCTGAATAAATACCAATTCACCCAATCTGTATTTTCCTAATTGTCTACAAAAAATCTTAACTATATATATATATATACTGTTTTTTTACGTCATATACGATGCACGTCCATATTAGACACACCATTTAAGCATATTTTGAAAGAAAAAAGAATCCCGTTGTTTTCCCTGATGTCAGAGCACTATCGGGTTATTTTATTTGGCTTTTATCTATTCAAATCTATATTAACCCTGACGGTCGGTGGTTGCTTACATTATTCACATAGCGATTAACGCTGGTATACAACTGATAAGGCCTTCGCATCCCAAGACGGAATTGAGAAGAAAAAAAACGCATCTCACCTCTGACCAGCACAACCAATAAAATACCCATAACTACTGCCACCACTCCCAACAAAAAATCCAACAGAACCACCACAGATTTCTTCACGGACGTAAAACAGTCCGAACTTTCTACTATGACCTCAAAGTAAATCATCTGATGCCTAATTTGTTTTCTACGGAAACCTTTTAACCACTAAAAGATCAACACATGCTACTGGAGATGGAACCCCCTGAAGCATGTACATGATATTAATTAGTTTATCTATAAATTGATTAATTAACAAATAAATGAAATAAATTATTCATATTTTTACTCCTGAAGTTTGTCAAGTTCCATATTGTTCATATATATATATATATGTGTGTCTGAGTATGTCTATGCGTGTGTGTTTCATAATATAGTATCCAAATATTTTGCCGATTCGACTTTCTGGACTGCCCTTATCATCTGTTTCGAAGGATTGTATGATTTTTCAGAAATTCATCTTGTACGTGTAATAATTGGAGTACTTTCGACCATCAATGGTCTTTCTCAAGGTTCGTTGTTAGTCCCAGTTTCAAATTTTGACTATTCATTATTTTGTGTTACCAACATTATTTTGTCGTGGAATGTTATATATATATATATATATATATATATATATATATATATATATATATATATATATATATCACATTCTATCGGACATAAACTGTCCAATCAAATGACATCTATCCATCTATCTAACTATCTATCTATCTATCTATCTATCTATCTATCTTCTTTTTCAATTTACTTGTTTGGTTGTTTCTTAATAAATTACCTTTACAATTATCATATATATATATATATATATATACATATATATATACATACATATATATATATATATATATATATATATATATATATATATATATATCAAATGTATAATCGCGAGGTGTTTGTGTGCGTGTGTTTATATATATGTATACACTATGTGTACACACATATATATTTGCATCTATATATGTGTGTGTGTTTCTCTTTGTGTGTGTTGACGCTCTTGTGTGCTTGTTTGTGTGTGTATGTGCGTGTGTGTCTGTGTGTGTGTTTCTATCCTGCATACACATGAATTACTGGAGGAAAAACACTGTGATGGAAATATGTAGATCTTTTGAAGTCAACATTGGCCAATATCCAATCATATCTTGTGAATAAAGAATTACAATTTTTGCACCAAGTCTGCAAAAGATTTCCAAGAGAAAAAGAAGCAATACTTGTAAAGATTTATCAAAATAAATGCATCGGGAATTTGAACCCAAAGCTTAGATGGTATGCGTCGATTTAAATGAGTAGGTAAAAGAGGACTCACGAAGCAGTAAAAACAGTTGATTCATCAGATTAATACATGGAAATAAATTCATTAACTCCCCGAGAGACCAATAAAACAATCGTATTCCAATCTACTTATATAAGGATATATTCTCTTGGTTCTCTTTCCGTGACCATAGACTATTCCACTTGAAAGTAACAAGTTTCCTGTTAGAAATATCTCTCATCCAACATTTTAAACGATCGATTCGACTGAAACCAGTTTTTCTAGTTTCTTTTCTCAAGATATAATCTAATAGGATCCAAATGTAGACAGCCCAAGCTTTTCAAAAGTTGGCAGTCATTACGTAGTCATGATACCAGCTCATTTGATGCCGTGTAATATTTGCATAATTAGAAATTTAAAGGACCATCTTATATATGGTCATGACGAAATGCCTAAAGAGTCAAAGATGTAATTTTTCTGTTAGATATTGAGAAGCTTTTTAAGCACTAGCTAGGAGTAGGATTAGATGTGAAGTTCCAAGATTGCTTTATGCTTAATGTTTCAGTAAAACGTGAATGGCTGCTCTATGAATGTGGCATTTTGTGATTTGTTGTTGATATGTCCGATTTCTATGGTATTTCCTAGAAATAAAACACCAAATGACTATCCACACTACGACCTGTATATTTTTGTTCATATATATATATATATATATATGCATATATATATATATATATATGCATATATATATATGCATATATATATACATATATGTATATGAATATATATGTATATATATATATATATATATATATATATATATATATATATATATATACATATATATATATATATATATATATATATATATATCATAAAATTCAAGGAATTGATAGGTTCATTGCTGAACATCAGAATGAATGCTTCGAGTTATTTCGATTATTATTATCATTAAATTGATTAGCAGGTCACGCAATAAAAACTGTTACGTTGCCAACA
Organism: Thysanoteuthis rhombus; assembly: GCA_963457665.1. NCBI lineage: Eukaryota > Metazoa > Mollusca > Cephalopoda > Oegopsida > Thysanoteuthidae > Thysanoteuthis > Thysanoteuthis major. The sequence goes on from OY735204.1 coordinate 14,412,888, forward strand.
TCTTCTAGTAGAGGGCCTCATTAGTGAGAGTCAAATAAGAAAAAAATTACCTTAACGTTTTAAACGAGAACGGAGATGGGATTCGAACCTGGATATTTAAGTTGTGCTGCTCATCAAGCTAAGCGCCCCATAAAAACATGATCTACTCACTTAGAGGTTTTCCCAGGTAGAGCCTGCGACGAGTCAACATTCACAGTTGATTTCAAACAGGATTAGCAACCTACAGCCATCGGGTCAGGTCTCGTCTGAGAAGGAATTTTGACCGGCTGCAAGCAAAGTTTGGGATACTTCGCTTTTTTTCTTATGTTTTAAATATAATTTGTGTCAAAAATACCTCAATTGAAACAAATTGCGACTAAATTGAGTTCTTTGATTACTAATTGGCAACATTGTTTAAGCACAAGCGATTTTCTAGCCTCCATTGTTCATTGATTTGAGGCTAAATATAACAAGATGAATTTAAATGGATGATTCTTGAATTACAAGCTTCTTAATTGCACTTAATCAACCGCTAAAAAGTGTCAAAAAAGGCTAAAACGTGCAATAAAGATACGGTTAGCCCATTTCTAATAGCTAAAAAAAAAAGCTATATTACTGGTAAATAGCACAAAAAATGGCTAAAATACGCTAAAGGCTGAATTTTTCGCGCCACCAAAACCCAAATCTAGCACAAAGAGCGCTAAATTGGCAACACAGTCCACGGTCTACTCATCAATACGCGATGTCTCCTGCAGAGGCACAAAGGTTGCCGACCTCTGCTTTGAAAGATGATAATAACAGCCGGGCCAGTCTGAACGCTTTTTGGATAATATGTGATTCCGGTCTGTTCTGTTGATTAAAGGAAAGAGAGAAATGGTAATTATGTCCAGCGATACGTTGTTTTAAATAGATTATTACACTACAGCCCCCCCTACGTACACAAACATCACATCAAGGGAGAGTGTCTTTGATGAGTAACGAGCACAGCTTTTTATATAAGTGATGGTTTGTTTCTATATCAATATAACACGCGCATATACAAACCAAATAACTGTTATATCTATTGTAACCAATATTCACTGTTGTGTTTATATGTACGTGCGTGTTAATAAGTATTTGAACAAGCTCAAACTGCATGTTTCTTGCCTATGATTGCATTCATTCCGAAATTTGTATCGGTCTATCTTCAGGCTTTTCAACTAACAACAACCGTTTAGTTCCAAATTTTCAAAAAGATCGACTTCAAATCAAAATAGTTGAACTTCAAATTACAAAAACTGAACTTCGATTTTCAAAAAGGTTTGACTCCTACTTGAAACAATACATTTTTTCTCTCTCTTTTGTACCTGGTTGCATGTTTTTGCACACAGCAGTGGAGTAATCGCAGGCATTGCTTTATGAATTGATACTCCAAGGACGCACCATCTGTACTCTGTTCGAGTTGGGCAAGTGGTAGAGCAATCATAGAGTCAAATATTTTTGGCATCCGACGTTTTATTCCTTGACGATGCTCCAGTGCGCTTTATACGATCTCACCCACTTGAAAGAGTTTTACTTTGTGATTCCTTCCTTAAATTGATGTTCAACTTTTTGCAAATTGGAGGTCAACTTTTTTTAATTTGAGGCTAAAAAGGCGTAGTTTGACAATTGTTCCAAATCGGAATGTTAGTTAGTCTTTTCAATCTTCTTGACTGATTCCAGCCCTTTTTTTAGCTGGACAGAAAAAAAATACTTGATTTGATTCATTTAATGATTTAATAAATTAATTCTATTATAAAAGATTCCAAACATTTAGCATTCGGAACCAGAAAAAAAATTAAATGCATATTTTGTCGTACTGATTGCAACAGAATTCAATTCTTCACACTTAAAGTTTCTTATTTAACTCTTAAAATCATAAGACCTTAAAAGTCATACAAGCATAATTTCCACTTGTTAAAATACTTAAGACTGGTATAATATATATACATATATATATATATGTGTGTGTGTGTGTGTGTGTGTGTGTATGTGTCTGAAGAGAGTAAGTGAAGGATATATATATATATATTTATATATATATGTGTGTATGCGTGCATGCATGTGTGTCTGAAAAGAGTAAGTGAAGGATATATATATATATATATATATATATATATATATATATATATATATATACTGAGACAGCTAGATCGAGGTAGGTATACAAGGACTGGTATGAATAATCTATCTGTATGTCTATCATTCTATCTACCTCCTTCTTTCTCTCTATTATGAATACATACAAGTATTTGTCGTATGGATATATACACATATCAGTTTCTGCTTATCTCAGTACCTTTCTCTGTTTGTATCTTATTCTCTGTTCCATTTTTTTCCTGGCCTAAATATGGCTGATTAATATATTAAAACCGTCTGTCCATGACTGAGGTGGTTGGGGTTTTTGGGTGCGGCCTGGACTCAATAATGTATAACTTAGTTAGGGGCAAAATTACTACTTCGTGCGGTCCAAACAATCTCCCGTAATTGCATTGACAAAATCTCACAAGACCTGATCATCATCACTTCGACGTGCGCCAACATCTCAAAAACAACAACAAAAAAAATGCAACAAGCTTATTGGGAAAATGAAGATGAGTCATTTACTGCACGAGGTGTTCAGGCTAATTCAGTAATACCCCGCTTAGGGCTACCCCGCTTAGCACGGATCTGGTATAAAGCTCTATTTAAGATATTTTTTGTAATAGATTTCATATATCATCATCGGAAGCAGCAGCCTCTTATCGTACGTCGCTGGACATAGACCTTCCTCAAGATCTGCCAGAACTCTCGACCTTTGGAGTCGCGGCACCAATAAAGATAACAAGCTGTGTTTGAAACCTTACGACGTTGTTCATACAATTTTGACAGCGTTTCGTTGCATTTGTTCCTATCATGAAAATAACTTTATTGGAAACTATTTGTTCCCAATTGATCTTAATTCAAACGTTAGAAACCGAACTGGATTATCATTGCATCAAAAATAAAAGGAAAAATTCCGTCCAAAATGCAAAGGAAAAATTATAAATTCATATATATGAGTTGCATACATTAGTTATAAGAACGGTTCTCAACATAATCATCAGCTTTTTATCGTCCGTCGTTGGACCTTCCCCAGAATTCGCCCACCTCTCTATCGTGGGCGTCGTGAAGCCAATATTTTCTTAACCTGTCCAGTTTGTCTCGCCATCTTATATTCTACCGGACTCAGTTCTCCAGGGATCCACGATGTGAGTCGTGATGTCCAGTGGTTGTCTGCCATTCTTGCAACATGACCAGCCCATTGTCATTTGAGTTTCCTAATGGTTTCCATGATATCTCGGACTCCTGTTGTTTTTCCTTATATACTGCGCTGTCTTGTCGTCATTCCATGTGATTTTGAGCTTGATTTTCCTATGTGAACGTTGTATAGTTCTCAGTTTGCAGTCAATCTCTTGGTTAGGTTACATGCTTAAGCTATAGAGGTAACTGTCAGGAGGATGCATTGGTTGTATAATCTCCTTCTTAGAACTAATGGGATTTTCTTGTTCTTGATGTTTGAGTTTGCTCCAATAAAAGTGCTTCGTTTTTTTCATCCTTCATCTCTTCTTTTCTTTTCTTTTCTTTTTTTTTTCTTGTATTCTATATTTCTGTCTTGGGAATTGATTTTTTTTAAAAAAGGAATTATACGACGTAATTTGATGTAAGAAAGAAATAATTCCTTTCCTCCTTTCTCAGAAAGGCTGTCGATCTCTCTGTAAACACTATCTCTTTGAATACCTTAATTCTTTACAAAGCTGTAAACCAATTTGAATCTGGTCTTAATATTGAATTTTCTTCGTCCATAGAACTGTCGACTTGAGTTGCAGTTAAAAGAAGCATCATGAACAGTTTCCGAAATAAGTTTATACTGTGTACTTTTGTTTGATTTGCTATGTGTATGAGAATAAACGCATATAAATAATTTTTGATATAAATTGACACCTCGTGATATTTCACCAGCTCCGAAAAGTAGCTACCAGGTGAGATACACAGCACTAATCTATTCCATTTTATTGAGACTAAACAAAATCATCAAACAAAAATGAGAATGACCATAATTGAGATCACAGCAGCATAGCAACATGTAACTTAAATATCATTACTTTGTATTTTTCTAACGTAACCAAAGTGTTATTGTATTATTGACTGGTTGAAGTATGTACTTGGAGAAGGCCGATGAGTACATCGACTGAAACGGAGAGCAAACCAACAATGATGAGAATACTCTCCCAACTCACATTTGGGTTAGTGATGGTACATTAATCAATCTATCTATAATTGATACAATAGACAGAAGCCAAAAGAACACATTCACAGGAAAGTCATATATATATATATATATATATATATATATATATATATATATATATATATATATATATATATATATATCACAGTCTGTTCATGCCTATCTATCCAAAAGTCTGTTCATATATTATCTTTTCATCTATTTATCTATGATATGCCTGGCGCCCACGTTAGATCTGGCGTTCGATTCCGACGTCTGTTGTTCTAGTCCGGGCAAAGGCCAGGATTTCAGTCGTACACAAGGGCGTCCTCACTTAGAATATTATCAAGTAGACGTTGTTGCAGCCACCAACTTGCAATCAGTACATTTGTATACTCGTAGAACTTGTAATGCAAACACTTTATTCACTAATGCTATTGTACCTCTAAGATTTGGATATTTTTGTCTGCCAGACGTACAAGTATACCGTGATCCGTACGGTTGATTTTCTCTATCATTTAAAACAATAATATTCAAGGTTTTATAAAAATTGAAGGCGTTTTTTTTTTTATTCATTTCAACTTATTCTCAGTTATATAAGTTTGTACTACAATACCTTAAATGTACTAGATCTCAACCCGTACTAACAAAAACCTATTTATTTGAGGTATTGCTGTATTTACATTTCGTCAGGTTCATTTGCTATGGGGAAATGCTTTTCAAGAGAAGAAAATGGTCCATTATAGGAGGAAATTATTTTACAGGGAAGAAAATGATTTTGCAGGAAAAAGTATATTGATTACTCTTTTTAGACTACGTACGCTCCATTTGATTTGCAAAATGAACGGCGCGTCTAGTTTGTGTTTGTGGAGAAATTGAATTGAAATCTATCCACCTATCTCGATTCGAATCTATCTTAGTCCACATCAAACCCATATTGTTCTCATACCTCACAATATTCGTAAGAATCAATTATTACTTCGAGAGGGATCTGTGTTCGTACTTATCTCAGTGTAAACTCATAACCATCGACCAGTCTGGTAATATTCATCTTTGTCTCTCATAATTATCTATCTGGATATCTCTCTGCATCGTGTTTCCGTCTAATTTTCCTCAGTTAAATTATTCATGTATTATGTTTCTTTGTCCCCTCTCTCTCTCGTTCCCCTCTCGCACTCTATTCGTCTATGAATATATATATGTATATATGTATATATATATATATATATATATATATATATATATATATATATATATATATATATATATATATATGAACCAACACATACAAATATATGTATGGTCTAGAAACCTCAAAAGCTTCAAACACTCAAAACATGAAAGAATTTTTCAAAGTTTATGTCATTTAAGTCAATCACTCCTATTTATCTGTTCAAACAATTTATGTTAGGTTTTCAAAGGGTTTAACGTTTCACAAAGAATTAGATGTTATGGTACTATGTATGAATTTTCCTTTTTGGGATCATCAGTTGTTTATTGTGTATCTGTTTCAGGAATTTAAAAGCAGAACAAATATATTAACACGGCTCCCCAGCAGTATTGATCAAACACCACCTCCCCTTCAGCAATATCATTTTCAGGACAGCGTCATGATACATATTCTTTATCTATAGGGTATTATTATAATGTATTGTACATTGATGGCGTTTTTGAGTACGCATTCAATTTTTCGAAACACAGAGCCCACTTAGGTTGGTTACCAAAAACGTATTTCAAGATGTGAGATCAGGTAGTCTTACCATGGATGTCACTAGTTGTTCGTATCACTTCTGTTGGGTGTTTACCCATGTGAATATTGAATCCGTTATGAAGGATTTAATTTCGGATTGCTTGCAAACCAACTCACGATATCATCATCATGAATACTAGTTCATCAGAAAAAAAATCTTAGAGTAGATTTTCTTCCAATATATTCAACCGAAGAATTTGATAAAATATTTCAAGATCACCAACCTGATTGAATGATCCACGTGCCACACCGCCATTACAATCTTAAATTTCGTCTAAGTATATCAACTTTTCGTGTATGGTTAAGACGAAACCAAATAGCATTTTAGTAGTTAGTAACACCATATGGACCATTCCATCTATACTTCTGAAAACTGTTATTTCGTATCACATGTTTGATCTCGAGAAGAGTTCACTGAAGAAATAAGTAAGGGGTGGCAAGAACAAAATTGGTGCAAATTAGATTCATTGTATAAGAATGGTAGTATAAGTTAATACTTATGAATATGATACTAATTTGTTATTTTAATAGGTAAAATATTTTGATAAGAATTTGATAAGATACTACGTGAAATTTTGCCAAAGAAGAAAAATGTGGTTTTGTGAAGTGGGTTGAATCAAAGCGGAATAAAATCAGGGCAACTATCACCAAAACTCTCAGCATAGGTTTCTTTAGATTTTAAGCTGGTCTGGCTATGTATGTATGTATGTATGTATCAGCTGTACAGGACACACCGATACAGTGTTGGAATTTACAAAGATCAATCTTATCTAAAAAGTCTTTTGGTTTAGTCCATGCTTCAGCTCCATAGATGACTATCGGAAGGATACTCTTCAACGTGCACATGAAAGAATAATACCCAACCTCACATGGAAAGATCAAAAGATAGCACAATATATGAGGAGTGGGGACAGAATTCTGAGACATCATAAAATCTAAAAGAAAACTCACATGGCAATGGGGCGGTCATGTTGTGAGAATGGAAGACTACCAATCAACATTACGACTTGCAACGTGGATCCCCCAAAATCACTTGTGTAACTGAGGCCAGCAGAATACGTGATGTTGAGACAAACTAAACGAATTGATAAAGTATTTGCTATGATAGAGAAAGCTGGCTAATTCTGGGAAAGCTGTATGTCCAATGACGGATGATAAAAAAACTAATGATGATGTCTAAAAAATGCTGTTGTTTCCTTCCAAATTATACCTCAAAAAGGTTATTCGTTGTGGGTCGAATTTGTAATGTAAATTTATGTTAAATTGATCTATTAGTTTTAGTCATGCTTGTTTTTTTAAACGGACTCTTTAAGTGATCACTGGCCAACAAAAAGCAAGAGCAGTAAATAATTCATTGATCAATCCTTCTTCCAGTTTTCTAATTGATTACCCCCAACACAGCATGTTACCAAAAGATGTGGTTCATATGACGGTTTCTACAGAGAAATTAACCAGACCTGATCCTCTTGTTTTTCTTCTTCCTCATTGATTTAGGGAAATGAATGGATGGCTATTTTTATTCAATCAACTCTAATTCCTTAAATTGTAACTCACCCAACTTATACAACATAATTATCCCTGGAGATTGGATTAGTTTAAAACAAGTCGGCAGGCCTTATAGACATTGACTAATTCATAGAAATAACTTTTCTTTGATATATCCTTTAATTCTATCATTCCAACACGACTGTTTTATCGGTCCCTAGGGAAGTGAAATGCATGTATTTCCATGTATTAATCTGATGAGTCAATGGTTTTCTGACGCTTTATAAGTCGTCTCTTACGTTCCGTCTAAATCTACGCGTACATCTGAGCTTTGAGTTCAAATTCCCTACACATCTATTTTGATAAGACTTTAGAAGTATCGCCGTTTTCTCATGGAAATGTTTTGCTGGCTTGGTGCAAAAACCATAATTATCTATTCGCGAGATATGATTGGATATTGGTATGGACATCAAAGGATCTACATCTCACCATAAGAGGCCTTTTTTCGGTAATTTATGCATATGGTGTACTGATACACTTACACACTCAAAAACACACAATACACACACACCCACAAACAAAAAAGACCCACACAAGCACAAACACACACACACATATATATATATGCATATATATCGTAATGTAAATATTCACTTTGGCTTTTAATTCAGTTCACTTTCTAATGAAATATAAAACGCATTTTCTTCTTCTCACGTCTAATCCAAACTCTAAGTTGGTGTTTAAAAACACTCGACACCAAAAGTATATGCCGGGATAAAAGATGGGCACTTTATCTCTAAAATGTGCAAATTGCATCCAACGAGCTAGTTACATATTGGGGTCGGGGGGCATCAACCGAAGCTCGACGTGGACAGTTATGATGTTGTTGTCCAGCATATGCACTAGCTATCCATACTGATTCAGAATCTCTACACCAGGAGAATACAACCTACAGCTCGCGGGTCAGATCTGGTCCCAAAAAGATTTCTATTAGCCTGCGAGCAAATACTTGGATACTATGCTTCTTTCTCATGTTTCAAAGATTATTTCTGTCTCTTTGATATATTCAAAAGATGCTTTGATTGATATAAACTGGAATTGAATTAAGTTATTTAATTACTCATTGGTATCCTTCATCAAACACAAATGATTTTCTAGCATGCGGTAGTCATTGATTTCAGACAAAATATAACTACATTTATTTAAATGGATAATTTCTATATTTCGAGCTTCTTTATAGCAATTATGTGGCACTCTACCCACTCATTAATAGGCGATTTGGCCCCAAAAAAGTAGCCAATCCCTGCTCCACATGTTTCAACACGGTGTCTAAGTAGAGTAGTCGCTACTTACATAAGTGGATTACAGGGGAATGAGAAAACAAGCTGAAAATACTTCCTTTTGTACGCTGTCTCACTTATGTAAACTCTGCTGTATTGAGTACACCAATCAATTATGATATCATTATCGTCAACAAAATAAATCCCTCTCCAACCCCTACTTTCGTCATCACGTTTTTCTCGTTTTTTTGGCACCGGATGAGAACCAGTCTAGACAGTTCTGAGCCGGAAACGGAACACGTGCCAGCAATTCGGCTTAGGATGAGGATCGCCAGTGCCAAGTTGCTATTCTCTCAACTGTTGTGGAAAACAAAAGGCGCATGCTCAGTCTTCTGAAACCTTATTTCCAGCCGGAACTCATGCAACGACATACTTCGATCTTTTGGGAAATTGTTGGGAGCTTGACA
>OY735204.1:14424615-14469615 GCA_963457665.1 Thysanoteuthis rhombus
ACGTTGAGAGGAGGCCTGAAGACCCGAGGAGACTTACAGCGACTCAGCTCTCAGCGATAACCATAAAAAATCTGATAGAAAACTAGGGCTCTGGTGAAGCTTCAACAGGCCTAGCAAACTGGAATTATATTTTATGGCCGTATAAAGTAAAGGAGAATTAGAACAGTCGGAGATAATAGCGCAACTGCAGTCCCTAACACTGGAATGAAACTTGGAATACGCGTGGAAGATTTCTTTAAAACTCGAACCAAACATATTTATACCAACACGATTAAAGAAATATCTACTTTTATCAGATAAGCCATGTTAGCGTCTATTGGTTTGTGTTTACATGCGTTCAAACCCATCTCTATAAAACGCTTTTTGGCTTGTCAGTTGGTTGGTCAGTTACGATTACATTAAACAGAAAGGAGAAGGAAAAGGTTTTTTTTCAATTACCAGCTGCTATTATGACAGAAGGGAAGGTGTGGTGTCATTAAAAGAACAACTGATCAATATTTTTACTGGCTGTTATAATGTCCAAATAGAATGCCCGAGTTACGCGTATTTGTAACTTGGGAAAAGAGCCAAAATTACCCCAAAAACGTTGAAAATGGCCATTTACGACTTTCACTGAATATAATATTCGCAAAATGTATTCATACCGCAATTGCTTGTACAAATTAAAGCAGAACACTTTAAAAGTTGATTTCGTTTCTTATTTAACAATTTTATCTATAAATTACATGACAGTCAGATAGGCAATATTTTACAAGTATGGATATCAATTGACTCAGAGAAAGACTATTTTGCTCTTCTTCTTCCTCTTCCTCCTCTTGTCCATGGATGGTGGCAGCATTCTTGAACTCTTATTGGTTCTTGTTAATCCGACATGACTAGTTAAAGAATCCCACAACATTACCGGATGAGCTATTGCTTAGGAGAAATATCTGCGTGCGTTCAGATAAGGTCTGGAGTGGATTTTAATGCAGTTGAAATAAAAATAGAATTTTTTTATTGCTCCACTCTGTCCCAGTAAAGGTCGGGCCACCAATCTGTTTTGACGTCAGCAGGCGCTATGACGTCTGCAGTTAGTGACGTCAGCCGCTGGGTACAGACAGACAAGTCTATGATGACGAGATTTCACCATTGTCAGTGCCTACTGAACTATATGACAGGAGATTCACTGTAACCCACGCTTTTTATTTGAGCCTTGAAGCTGGGGAGTAACCCAAGACGGCACGGGCCAGCACCCCACACGCAACCGCCTCAGACTCACAGTTGAAATATTTCAAGAGCCCTAAGACTCCTTTTTATTTGAAAAAGCGTTCGTTGATGTTAGCTAAATTTTCTCTGTGTTGACTGACTTAGAATAGCAATCGCAATATGGAAGGGTGAGGGTTAAATTCGTGGGGGAGATCTTGGGAATAAAATCGGTCGTTACAATATTTGAAGAATAAAGCAAGCAGTATCATGGTTCACTGACTCCCCGTAGAATGAATATAGGTTGCCAAACAGGTTTCGTGTCTCGTTTTTATTCTTCTCTGTTATCACATAGTTTCAAAAGACTCATCCAATATTCTGATATTGACAATAAGTTTATTTTCTGGTCCACTGACTACCATATAATGGTCACGAAGTTCCAGACAAAGCTTTCGGTAGATAGATAGGAATGAATGGATTGAGACTGTCCTGCCTTGTGGCTGATATAGTTGCATATTTCCTTTTACATTTTCGCTTACCTCAAAACCCAACACAGAATCCTTGGGATATCACAGATGAGTTAGACATGTGTCAAGGGTGAGATAGCATGACAAAACCCACCCCTCTCTAGGCTGGTGCAGAACCAAAATTTTACACATCATTTTTAGATATCCTAGTCTTCCTAACTATTTATCTATATCTGGAGGTAATGAAGAGTTGTATCCATATCTTTCCCCAAAGCAATAGTGCTAAGTGAATATAAACTGTCTCAGTCAGTGTTTGAAATCGGCTCACCGAATCCATTCTCTGTGATGCTAACGGTTGAGCCACCACGCACATCCAGCGTATTTAATGCTGGCACAAAACCCTGAGCTGGAACCGAGATAAAAGGCCAGGAATTCGAATGCTGATTCTAAATACAAGTAGGCCCTCCCCACTTGGGAGATAAACGCAACACGATCTCCTGCTATTATTGACCCTTATTGTATCCTATGAAGATGATGATGATGGAGGTTATCAAGCAGGAATGGTTGGATTTTTCTACCGGTTACGTATACGCGAACGAAATGATTGCAAGTTGGCTGCCGTGAAGACGTGCTAATCTTCCGAGCTCACCATCTATCACTGCCACCAATTCTCTGATAGATATATATATAGATAGACGTAGGCAGACTGATATAGATAAACAGATAGATAATGCAATTGAAGACCCTCTAGGTGAAAAACCACAGCTTTTTAAATTATTAATAAAATCATGCACGCACGCACAAGTCTTGACACGCTGAAAACAGCATATCAAGCGCCTAGATCAATAGACTTCCATTGTCATTCACTGCAATTTTCCTTCTATCAATAGAAAGGACTGAAAATAGAAAGATATATACCGACCTTGATTGATAGTTTTAATCACAATTATTTCCTCCAGGGGTTGGTCAGCTCCATCCAAAGTACAAGAGACATACAGACAACCAAACAAGCTCTCACGCAAACACAAGAAAGCATATTCCATCGTGTATGAATCGCTTTCTCTTTCCTAGTCGGAACCAATTTCCTGTTTGGAAGTAAAGAACTCGGTCAAATAGCATTTGCATTTGGATTTAACACATGCATGGGATTAATAATCACAATCTCATACTTAATGACCCTGATGAATGATATATCCCCAACGCGTGTGTTCTTCCTTTCGAGATGATTGTTTTAATACCAGAGTTGCCGTTCGTGGTATTTTTTCAAGACGAAACTTGAGCAGTTGTGGTGCTGAAGAAAGCTGCTTTGTTCCAAAAATAAAGATTTGGTACTGAACAAAGCCAGTTGGTTCCAAAAATAGAGATTTAGTACTGGACAAAGTTATTTGGCCCCAAAAATAAAGATTTGGTACAGAAATGCTATAACGTTTGATTACTGAAGGAATATGTACAAACGAACACAATTCCTTACTCAGAAATGATTTGATACAACATACATGAAAAATACATGTAAGAAATATGTATTCTAAACAAATTTCCTGTAAGATTAGTCTGACGGTGGACTTTCAGTCATCTGATTATTTCGGTACTGAAGCTAATTAATTGGGTCCCAGGACAACACAAATTTGGTCTTATGTGACAAAAACATATTGTAACCTTTCAAGATGCTAGATTCCTAAGTTGAGAAATAAAGCAACCAAAATAAAAATACGGCGATTAAATTGAGAATTAATGCAAACAAATTGAAAGAAAAAACGACACAAAAAGGCACGCTGTAATCCAGTGGATTACATAATGTGGATCCTGACTAATCCTGCAATATTAGAGTGAAATGACAATTCAGAAGACCTTGTTATTGTTTACTGATTATTAATCACGACTCCTGAAGCCAGACATTAACTGTAGATAATGGATGCTTTTTTGCTTCTCCATCACTTTCCCCGAAGAAACCAGAGTGAACTGGTGAAATGTCAAAATATACTAAGGAATCTCATTCGTCTTCTTAATAGTTATCTCAATTATACATACATATATATATGTACATATATATATATATATATATATATATATATATATATATATATATATGTACATATATATACATATATATATATGTACACATATATATATATATATATATATATATATATATATATATATATATATATATATATATATATGTACATATATAATATATATATATGTGTGTGTGTGTGTGTATGTTACAGTGATATAATATATATATATATTTGAATAATACTGCTTTATTTTAAAATAATTTTAGCAAAAACGTGGTGAGGTTGAAACTCTAAAAATCTAATATTTTTAATTAGATTATAAGTGTTCAATGATATAATTTGAGTTATAATTTGTGTTGACTTTCAAAAACTGCGTCCAAACGGAAATTTTTAACGTAATTAGATAGATGCTAAATATCATTTACCATTCTTGAAAAATGAATCTTCCATGAAACACGTGTCGGATGTTCCCGCCCATTAGAAACCGTATTTAATGGGAGATGACTCCCTCCCCGCTCGCAACATGACCACCACTTGTGCCAGCTCATACCAACAGGAAATATTTAGAAAAAAAAACCGTTTCGTTGAATTCCTCTCATTTATGACACAATTTCACAATCTTTCCTCCCCCCGCCCGACTAATGTGAAACCTGACAATAAAGATAACGTTAACCGTTTAAGATATTTCGGGGTAAGAAAAGAGGCGGTATTATATGCCGTCAATTGTGGCACTCCCTTGTTAGATAAATGCGTAAACTTTCAATCATAGTCAATGGAAGAAATTTCCATTGAAGAATAGATATGATCCGAGTAGATTTTAATTATGACATCACTTGCGTCTTCCTCTGGAAAACATAGAATAGAGTAAAAAAAACATCTGGAAATATTTCTAGATTCTGAATAGTCTAGAAGCCAATAACAAACCAGTTAAAATAGAGCCCCCCAAAAAGTAAAAATAAAGCTTTTTCCCCAAATCAAACAATTTTAGAAAGGGTGTTGTGATGTACTGGTGCCAGTTTTCAAGTTAGTGGACAAAAACCGTATGGCCAGGAGCGCAGGAATACTCAAAGACATGAACGAACACACATACTGAAAGAATAGAATCTTTGACCCTCTTTGATGGCTACGGTTGTTCCACAATAAAAATGAGTAATTAAATGAGAAATAATCAATTATTTTATTTGATTGCATATAAGACCTTGTATGATTCAGCGAGGAATATCTCATTACAGTTGAAGCTATCTGTGGACGTGAATGCGTGTGTATACGCGTAAGTATGCTGTGTGTACCAGTATGCGTGCGTATGTGGGAGATATGCGCGTGGGCATGTGTACGCTGGTATTTGTTTGTGTGTGCATGCGCATGTGTGTTAGATATCAGGATATCACTATACTAAAAATGTGAGTGGGTTGCATGTTGTGTGTGTCAGTGTGTATGTGTACATATGAGTGAGTACATTTTGTGTGTATGCTCACGTGAGTGTGTATGTTTAGTGTGTGTATGTGTGTGTGTGCATTTGCTGAAACCTAGATGCAATGTTGTCAAGTACACCTAGCTACAATTGAAGAAAAATGCGTCAGCATGAATCACGATTACTCAACATCTGAGCATTTTACAAAGTTGACATTTGCCATATATAGTGGTAAGCACGAAAGGTAGTGAAGAGTCTAGTTTGGATTTGTTTGGATCAGCGGTTCTCGATAAATCTAATAAAAAGGGAAAATTAAAGATTACAGATCATTCTTCGTACCGTCTATATATTATCTCTCGTGACTTCAGCTCTTCAGAATTGCCTGAATTTGCATCCAAGATATCTAAACAGGCAACAGTGAAGAGAAATTAACCGGAATACTTCAAAGCCGTAGTTTTGAATCCCGAACGGGAAATTATTTCGCATGACTATTACGACGGGCTTCTCTCCATAACATCCTGCCTCTTCCAAACAAGCACTTTCAGTATGGGTACTGCCTTAATTTAGAAAAAAAAACGCGTTTTCTCGAATTCCTCCCACTTTTTTTTGGCCTTTTTGGATACAGAAATAGACAACAAAGGTTAAGTTAACCTTTTGAGCTATTTAATGGGGAGGGATGTGCTATGACGTCATATAAGGTAGTTTATGAGGACAATAAATGTTGTCAGTGATTTAAAAAAAAAAAAAAAGGTTTGATAAGAAGCTATTTAGTTACTACTTCCTTATCTTCAGAACTCTACTGCATTTTCCTGTCCGGTAGATATGAGCTCCCGGACAGGAATTTTGTTGGGAGGAGGTCGTTGCCGGCAACGTTGCTGACTGCTTGAATGACGCGAGATGCTTCAGAATGACTGGCACCAACGTTTGTAAACACTGCTCACAGGAATCCCACTGGTATTTCCCGGCTGCTGTTCGGCTAGGTTCGAGGTAGAGGTGGATTGGCCCGTTAAACAGAATAAATTTAAGCGTCAGGAAGCTTGAAGGGTCACGGGCCTGAGAGCGAAAACTAGTTTAATTGAGTGTAGACGCGAGTAGTTTGGATGGTATTCCCGCACAATAAACCTACACAGACACACACACACACACACACACACACACACACACACACACACATATATATATATATATATACTGTATATGAAAATACATACATATATACTCTATATGAAATCACACACACACACAAACACACACACATATACATATAAGTATATATATATATATTTATATATATATAAATATATATATATATATATATATATATATATATATATAGAGAGAGAGAGAGAGAGAGAGAGAGAGTATATGTGGTACAAATTAGGGTAGCAGTATAACATAATATAATAATATATCAATAATATAAAGCCACTTCGCCTGAAGAGGCCCAGAGAGGGCTGAAAGATGAGCTAGTTTGTGTAGCGAATCTACAACGTACTATATATATATATATATATATAGGCAAATATTCATGACTCCGTCTGCAGCTTACTGAGATTAGCAAGTTACATGCACTATTTTGATTGCTGCGATTATATATATATATATATATATATATATATATATATATATATATATATATATGTATATATATAGTGGAAAAAAGATTCACTACACGAATGTTTCTGCCCTGTTAGGACATTTAAAGCTGAAAACGAACTAAACTTGATGTCTAATCTTGAATTTATCGAGTACTTTACACCAGGTATAGCATCATGCTATATTATACTATATTGTAATCATCATTGGTATTTTATATATATATATATATATATATATATATATATATATATATATATATATATATATATGATGACGGAAAATGAAATTGCAGCACCTTGATAATGTGTTCAAATTCACTGAAGATTAACTATACAAACAATACAGCTGGATTACAGTACACGATTACATATATAGATCAATACATGCACAGATTCCAAAATTGGGGTTGGATCGAAAGTACTCATACTTTACTGTATATTCTCCTGTAGTTTATTGTCAGTACTAAAAGAGCATATATCATTTACTGGAATACAGCTTTATCACCAGTAACTTTATTCCTGAGTGATTAGAAACAAATATCCAAGGTGTTCCAATTCCATTTTCTATAAGTATATATATATATATATAGAGAGAGAGAGATAATATAAAGAAATGTATGTATATTCCGACTAAATAATCATAAAAGCGTTATTTTCATTTGAAACTCTTTTTGGAATGATATCTTGTATCTACAGTTCATGCTTCTCAACGCAGACTTGATAGATATTGGCGGCAGATGGTAAGAGCGGTCTCGCATTATGACAGCTTCCTGTTGAACTACAGGTTCGATTCCTGCACCACGTCATTTCTTTCGTTGTTTATTCTATTTACGTGGCCAACGCCGACGCCAACTGCTATATTCATAGTTTAAAAACGGGACGTCGGTTAAAATAGAGTTTCAAATGAAAATAATGCATTTATAATCTTCATGTTTATATGTGAACGTTTGTCTGTATATCACAAATGGTGGAGTAAAAAAACTATTTTGTTTTCAAATGTAAAGCTTAAAACACAGAATTTTTCTCTAGTTAAAATGCAGAGAATATTGAAAATTTATGAATAGAATTTTATAATTGATCCACATAACCCCATGATATTTTACCAGTAGTAAATTATAATAGTATATACTGTATCTTACGGCATATAAGACGTGCTTTTCTTCTAAGTTCTGTCTTAGGAGGCGAACTTTGTACCAGTTGTTTACTAACGTTACTGCGCTATGCAAATAATGTAAACAGCCATCAACTGTCGGGGTTCATAAAGATTTAAAGAGATAAGTGCAAAATAAAATAATCCTGATAGAGTCGACGGCTATAAAGATCAGAGAAAAAGAAGGGGGGTTCTTTTTTTTTTCGAGAAAATGCCTGCAGAAATTGAAGTTTGTTTGATACGCACGTCTTATATGCTGGCAAATACGACATGCTGTATGAGGTGACTCTATTTTGCTTTCTGTTGAATGAAGAGTGGGACACCGGGACAAGATTAGGGTCAACGCCTAGACAACCTGTCATTGGCAGGATGGGAAGCGAATTAGTGAAGTTAGGAAAGGCAGTTGAGCCAAAAATATGATAGATGAATTTCAGAAAATATTGGCTCCGCGACGCTCATGACCAAGATGTCTGACGAACCTTAGGGAAGGTCTATACCCGACAGTGGACTTTAAAAGAGTGATGATGAGGATGAGGATGATGATGATAATGGTGATGATGATTTCGAATAAAATTTGGATCTTTTGTTTATTTGACAATTCTTTCTTTCCACCCCTATGTCGGTCTAATTATTTTTTTCTTCCCTTCTTCCACTCACTTTTTTTTTTTTTTTTTTTTTACCCTTTCTTCCATATTTCTCTTTAATTCAGTATTTGTTTCATTTTTTCAAACTTCCTTTTTTTCCGTTCATTTTTCTACCTTCTTTTTATTCTATCATTCATTCGTTTGTTCTTTCATTTCTTGTTTTAGTCTCTTTTTTTACCTTTCATTCCCTCTTGTTTTCATTCTTTCTTTCATTTCTTTTCCCTTCCATTCATTCTTTTTATCATTCTGCCTTGTTTTCATTCTTTCTTTCATTCTTCTTTTTCCTCCTTTTCTATCATTTCATTCACTCTTTCTTTTCTTTTAATTTTTCATTCGTTTTTCTCTTCCTTTCCTTCTCTATCAGTCTAACTCAGACTTGGATACTTAGTAAGCGTAGCCTAATACGGCACGGAACCAAATGGATATGGGAAGATTGTTTTTCGCCTATCTTTCAAGCGTTAAAATCTGACGCAACTGGTACACGAAGTCTTATGATATTTTCTATATTCAACTAAGATTTCTCTTACAGATTGTCATCTTTGGTGTTAGTCATTACCAGTTTTAGTAGTTTGTATCATCTTTAATATCACGATTCAAAAAGTGACATTTTATACGTAACAACAAAATAATCTTTGTCCATGTATACTCATACATTGTGCTGAGCGAGAGAAAGAAAAAGAGAAATGAATAAATAAAGAAAAGGAGACTGAGTATCTAATTTTGTGGGCTTATTTAAGTGGATTTAGCTGACATTACTTAATTTCCCTGAGGAATATAGAAACAAATAAGCTTCTAAATAAATGATAGAAAGGTAGATAGAGAGATAGATAAGTATAGTCTGAGATGGAGAGCGGCTTTGTGTGTATCTTCACTCAGGAATATATCTATTCGTACATATGTTTACATATACATTAGTTTACAAAAGTATGAATAAATACATACACATACCAACCAATTATAAATATGTAGATGATTGGCTCTTGTAAAATAGGAATGCAAAATATTCTAGATATCTAAATGAAAAGTATATTTAGGTAGGCTAGATCCAACTTGCATATTGCATAATGTATAATACGTCCACCAGTGTCCTCCCTAGCGTTGAGGTCACCTGGATTGGTAAAATTTTGCGCTAAATCGACCTAAAAAAAGTCAAGAAAACGCCAAAATACGCTAAAAAAAACTTTCAGTCTATTTTCGGCCATTTTTAAGTGTTCAATAGAAAATAGCTAGAGATTGGCTAAAATTGCTGATAAATAGTTTTAAAAATACTGGTAAATGTTGAATTGTCGCGCTGCCAGAACAACGATGTATGACATCTCTGATGGTATCACCGACCCACCACTGCCGGTACCGCAGTGGCTTCCACAAATATATGTACATATGGAATCAGCCTGAACACGACTCTGCTCTTACCATCTAAGCTGACGTTGCTCTAGCAAAATCAACAGTCTGAGAAAGTGCTGTTACATTTCTGAGTTTAGTGCTGTTTGATTTATTACTCGATTAACACTGATGCCAGCTTAGGTCTTTATAATTATCATACTTTGTCGGTCAATAACAGTCCATTCTACTGATATACATACTATTGGCTTGATGAAAATACGCACACAAACATATATATATATGTGTGTGTGTGTGTGTTATTGTGTGTGTGAGTGTGTGTATATAGATATGTATGCCTACGACCGTTGAATAGAGAGGTGAGTAATATGAGCTCTTTTTCGGACTTGCGATCTTGCCACAGCGTCATTAGCTCAGATGGTAAGAGTAGGGCTGCTGTTAGGCTGCTTCCTTAGTGGGCGTAGATTCGAGTGCTACACAAGTCTCTCTCTCCCTCTATCTCTCTCTCTCTCTCTCTCTCTCTCTCTTACTTTATATATGTATATACATTTATTTTTGACATTTTAATAATATATAACCGCTATAATACTTGCCTTTGTTAAAATTAATGAATGTTACGGATATAAGAGGTTTTTCCTGAAATTTAATTTCCCCAACTGATTCATATACACGTACACCACGTAAATATATATATATATATATATATATATATATATATATATATATATATATATATATATATTCTTGTTGGCCCATTTATTCCTGACACTTTTCAATTATTTATAACTTCGATAATATTCATTTGAGATGGATAAAATTAATGTGTGTTATAAATGGCCATAAAAGGTCTTCAGAACATTTTCATTTACTTCTCTCACGTTCAAACCTCAAATTGAGAAAGATATATGTGACAATCATAGAAAGTTTTGATTATGTCTATAATCCTACAGATACCAATAACATATTTTGATAGATAGATAGATAGATAGATAGATAGATAGATAGATAGATAGATAGATAGATATGAGCAGACTGAGATAGATAGTGTGTAAATCACTATATTGGGCGGCCTATGTTCGATAGAATGTAATCATAGTCATTTTGATAGGAACTATATTTTGCCCAGCACCGGTGTTTACAAGGTGCAAATTGAAGAGCTGACCATGTAAATGAATAAATCGGTGGACTGTTCGATTTGCTACAGGTTAACGCCGGTGCCTAACGAAATATAGTTCCTAATAAAAATTTAAAAATTAAAAAAAAAAGATCTATTATTATCAGATAGATAGATGGATGGATGGACAGAGGGGTAGATAGATAAACACAAATTCCCTGACGCACTGAATATATGTTGGATTGAGAACTATATGGATTATTATTGATCTTTGAATACTCAAATTAGTAAGAATTCACATCCATATATGTAGATCTGTTAATCTACACTTGGTATGTCTGTAGAGAGTGTGCAGGTAAATAAGTAGGTGTTTTCTAAACGAGATGCGTCTGGTCGGGGTTAATGATGTCTAATTTAGCTAAGCAGCCTAAGTCTGAGCATCCCTAACCTTGATTCTTCGCCATGCCCAGATCATTATTTATCTCCCCCATTCCCTACACCCACAAACTTCAAATCAACCATTTTTCTCTTCTTCCCAAGTAGGCATTAAAGACCGGAAGTTGCCAAAACGCTCGTGTTTTTGCGATCTCGGTAGAACAAATTTTATTCGATGCCCGATTCATAGGCATTCTCTGAGCGAGAATGTGTCAAATGACTCGTGGTACATTGACGGCTCAATAATGATCATGATTGGATAATGTAATTTCATTTTATTTTAAATATCATTTTATATATTAAGGAATTCCCCCTTGCCGTCCAAATATGACAGCAATATTCAAGTTATTCTGCAAATTCAATTACGTAAAAGTTCAGGATATTAAAAGAAGATTTGGAGCGATTTTGATGAATAAATTGTCACAGATTTCATATATCATTGTGTACAATCATCTTCCGCTTACTAATAACAAAATAACGGATGTGTGCTAAGGGAAGTGACTTTTGTGTGGGAAATATGAATGTTATTCCCTTTTTTTAACAGAGAGACCAACTACGCAATAAACACATACTACGTATTATGATAATTGGATTGTTACTGACTTAATTAAGTTGTTGATGAGAAAACGTCACCTGAAACTGTCAACAGCAACGTAGGGAGTCTGTCTGTCTGTCTGGAAGATACTGGAGACTAGATTGGAGGAACTGGGAATCAGAGGTAGGATTGACACTATGCACACCGCAGCACTACTGAAGACCGCACGAATACTGAGATGAGTAAAGGAAATATTAGACATACGATCCCGAAGCGATAATAACGGCCTAACAGCCGAAAAAAAGCATGGTGAAGTCGGTACTAATCACAACGCTGCAGTGACTAGAGAGGGCGTTATTGGTGGAGAGCTGGGGACGTGAGGACGCTCACTGTCACTCAGTCCTCAGAAGTGACTTATCAGTAACTGGTGTGAAAATGTAAATAATAATAACATTTTTAATGGATTAGGAACGTTGCAAGAATTTCAGTATTATTTTGTCATTCTTGTATCGAAATTGTTTCGTCATTCTCTCTATAAGCAAAATCAAAGCAATACAATCTATTTCAGTTATTATCAAATATGCATGACTGTAATAAGATCAATGCTAAATATAATTCACCACTCTTGAAAAATGGACCTGCCATAAAACACGTGTTGGGTATTTTCTCTTTCTAATCGTCAGAATTTATATATACACACATATATATATATAGATGTATAACGTGCGTATGTGTGTAAATGCAAATGCATTATATATATATATATATATATATATATATATATATATATATATATATATATATATATATATATAGTAGAATGTGGATTCGCTACACAAAGTAGCTCAAGTTTCTGCCCTCTTCAAGCCTCATCATGCAAAATGAGGCCCGAAGGGGGGGGGGGGACAGAAACATGAGCTAGTTTGTATAGCGAATCCACATTCTACTATTTACTTCCAGCTCTACTCTAAAATAACATAACT
The DNA here is from genome assembly GCA_963457665.1 of Thysanoteuthis rhombus. NCBI lineage: Eukaryota > Metazoa > Mollusca > Cephalopoda > Oegopsida > Thysanoteuthidae > Thysanoteuthis > Thysanoteuthis major. The sequence goes on from OY735204.1 coordinate 14,437,494, forward strand.
TCAAGAGTACAAAGTTGCATGTATCGAGCACTCTATGAAATAAATCCATTACATTTCAGAAGTAGCTTTATATTATTGATAAATTATTATACTATGTTATACTGCTAGCCTGATTTATACCACACACATATATATATATATATATATATATATATATATATATATATATATATATATATATATATAGGCGAGCATGAGTGTGTGTGTTATATTTACAGTATAACGTTTTTATCGGATCGGAAGCCCAGCAAGAAGTAATTTAGCCAATTTTCCGATAAAAAACAAAGTCTGATAAGATAGATTAAAGAACTTGAAAATGAAGGCCTTTGGTACCATTATTTAGGAGCATCTGTCCGGGGTGTAGGGGGTTTGGACGCTCTGGTGTCGATCGTTTGCCAAAAAATGTCAGTGATCGGTTGTAACAAGGTGAGATGTGCCAAATCACTCTGACACCTAAAATAATTGAGGTTAGGTTGAGAAAAAAAGAACAAATGTAAACAATTATAATCATTATCATCATAATCATCATCACCATTATCATCAGAGGCTCTAACATGAATCTTATCAGGAGGAACAAAGCAGCTCAGACACCCTCGTCTGTTTGCCATCCTGTTTTCGTCAGTCAGAACCATTTGAGCACATTGCCCTGTATTTGCTCGTCGGTAAGCAATAGCCGATGTATTAGAAACCGACAACCAAGACGGTCACCAAATCTGTCAACATAGGTTTCTGCAGTTTTCCAGTTGGTCTGGCTGACTGGCTGGCAATGTATGTACGTATCACCGATATAAAAATTAAGCATTATGTTTAGAAAAAAAAATGAATAGGTTTTCAAGTGTGGGTGTGAGCATGGGGGGGGTCAATTTACAATCAAAATTTATGCTAAATTGATCCCTTTGTTTATGTCAAGCAGCATTTATACTTGTTTATGGATTATATTCAGTCGTTTTTAGTGATCATTATATTCAGCCATTTTTAGTGATCACTACGCTACAAAAGTTAGGAGAAGTAACTTAATCAACAGTAATTCCAATCCTTGAAACTTTGTCATACCCAACACAGCATGCTGCCAAAATTCATTGGTTACCTGACCGTTTCTATTGACTAACAAGACATGTTTCATCAATGGTTATATCCTATCGAAGCAGAAGTTTTGAAACATGGTGCAACTCAAGAGAATCTCAGGCCCACTTTTTGCCCCCATCCCCCGGGCCTAAGTGTGATGCATACCCCACAGAGACCTCAATCATCATTATCAGATTTTTTAAATCAATTTTTGGATACAGCCCATCTTTTTTGTTCCCAAGAGTCACGGCTTTGTTTTCACGGTAGTAGTCGAATTTACTGTTCAGGGGTTGCTTTATCTAAGGGGGTGGGTAGAGCTCAATATTTGAACGTTTGGAATAGAGCATACATAGTTGGACAAATATTTACAGTTTTGTTGTTACTGATCAGTTTTACGCAATTGCGATCAACAGACAACTATTTTTCCTGTTCTCATTTTGCCTTCACGTATAGCTAAGGACTTGTTCCGTTTTTTGTCTTTTTCCTCCTGTTTTTTTTTTTTCAATGGGGTATTTTCTCATTTTTAGGGCTCTTTTCCTTTTTTTTATATGAGTGTATATGTGTGCATGCCTGCCTCTGTGAGTGTATGTGTGTATGCATGCGTGTCTGTGCGTTTAGAATTAAATTGTCTTTTGATCTGTGCGGGAGTGATTTTGCTGTTTCTACGATGGATGGATCGTTTCGGTGAGGATAATGATGGAGACTGATCTTATTCCCTGTTATCTTGGTGAGGAGGTGATTATGGAAGTTGCTCATTATAGACTGGTGTTTCGAGTTCGTGTGTAGATTTTCAAAAGGGATAAGTCAACATTAATTAGGTTGGATGAGGTTTTTGGTATACCAGTGAGGCATCTGTCAAAGGCGTCAAACTGATTATTAAAAAACTTCCCCCGTCTCTCTTTCTCTCTCTCTCTCTATATATCTATATGTTTATATATAAAAATTATACATATATATATATATATATATGTATACATATATATATATATATATATATATATATATATATATATATATACATATACATATACATATATATATATACACATATATATATATATATATATATATATATATATATATATTAATGTATTGCAAAGGCATTTTGAATATTTTTCATCGATATGTATACACTCACACAGATACAGAAACATAAATTTCTATCTATCCATCACTCTCTCTCTCTCTCTCTCTCTCTCTCTGTCTATCTATCTATCTATCTATATCCATATCTATCTATCTATCTATCTATCTATCTATATATATATATATATATATATATATATATATGTATATATATATGTATATATATATATATATATATACATATATATATATATATATATATATATATATATATATATATATATATATATATATATATATATATATATATATATATATATATATATATATATATAACAAAAGCAGGCACACAAGGATATCTTTATCAAGATATGTAGCTTTTAATACTCCGAATGATTAAGGTAATTTCTTACTCACATGAATATAACATTTCATACAATATTATAGGTATATGTAACTCTCTAACTCTGCATTTAATAGTATCGTAAACTACCAGTACTTTCCAATCAAATTTCTCCTTATAATCCTTAAACTTTCATAAATTTCAATCCAGAACACCACTGGAAATCATTGTACAAAGCAGTGTATATATAAGTCTTCGAACTGATTTTTAATTTAAACTCACTTTAAGCGGAGAAGCATGAATCAAATGTGTGGCAAGGATTTCATATATATATATATATATATATATATATATATATATATATATATATATATATATATATATATATAAATACTATGTTTTTGTATGCACACTATGAATTTGTCCAGATTATAACAACGTTTTATTTTTTGCTGATCACAATTTCGCCGATAGTCTCAAGGGATCCATGTTTCGCGTTGCGATGTCAAACCGGTTATCAGATATCCTTGAAACACGGCCTGATCCTTGCCATTTGATCTTTTCGACTGATTTCACGGAGTCTCTGACTCCTGTTCCTTCTCTTTTAATTCTGTACTGTCTTCTGGTTTCTTTTTGGTGTTGTTTGGCACGATTCTCTCCCGTAAAATTGCATTCTCCTTAATTTTATGTTTATCTAGAATGTTTAATCCTCATTGTGTGCTCTCCTATTGTAGCTAAAATAAGCTTGGTATTAGGGGAAATTGGGGTGTTCTTCAGAGCGATAAGTATCAAACTTGACTGGCAGGGTTTCCTGAGTAATTTCTTTATCTGTATTGAGTGCCCTAATGCTGTAGCTTTTTACCACACTTACTTGAGTTTATTATCCCACTTGTTATTCTCTCTCCCTTCGGATTGTTATTATCTTTGAGAGTTGAGTCACTTAAGAAGGGTAAGAGTAAATATTGGTTGATCAGACGGGGAAATGAACGCTTTATAATAACCAGCAGTAATCCTCTGACTATACCATTTCTGAAGATCAGGAAGCGTGAAGCGTTGATTTCTCTAAGTACACTGCCTAATAAAAACATGTTGAATGATCTAAATAAGGAAAGTAAAAAAGAGAGCTCAAAGATGAAAAGAAAAGAGACAAAAGTAATGTTCAACAATACAATCTGCAGAAAGACCAATAAGAATAGAAGGCAAGGTTCTGGAAGAGGTTAACAAATATTTTCGCTAAGAAAAAGTTCCAAAGTTAAAGAGAGACCCTGAAGCGAAATAAAACGATGCACATTGACTGGAAATCATATTGAAAAGCATCTTGTTAATGTGCTCAAAGTATAAATTATACAATGCATAATACCAGCTATGATTAACAGATACAGAAACATTACAATCAGTCAGACAAATGCCAGGTGATTATGATGACATACGCACGTCCCAGTGTAAGTGCAATTATAACCAGTATAACCATCTTAGAATCGTACAGAGAGCCACGGAAAGAGCAATAGGATCTCTAAGAGATAGGAAACGATGAATATGGATCGGAGATCAGACTACAATGAAGGATATTATACAGCTCATTAAGCAACAAAAATGAAGATTGACAGGACACCCAAAAAGGTAGAATGACAACAGATGAAGCAAAAGGCTTACCGATTGATGTCCATGGGGCAATAAACGCATTAGGAAAAGACCAGACACAAGTTGGAGGGACGTAATAGAAAAGTTTGCCGGTAAGGTATGACAGGCTAGCGCAAAGGCTGTCGTCATCGAAGGGAATAGGGAAGGCCTTTGTCCAAAAGTGGATTTATAATGCCTGGTAATTATGATGATATACGCATATCTGTGTGCATGTGTAATTGTAAATACATGTATCATTATTTACTATGCCTGGCGTAGATTAACCCAGAGTCACACTAATTGAGTATAATGTATCGGACTGACTACACTAACGAACTGAAACGAGCTTGCTTACCACTGCACTTCAGTTGGTGCTCTTGTACATGAAGATGGAGCCAAATAAATCAATTCAATAAATATCTCGATAGATAACGACGGATTCAGAAGGGAAGAGATTGCTTGCAATGAGGAAAATGAATTATTGTATACTTATACTAGATTGGACTACTCATATATATATATATATATATAACAGGATGACCCTAGCAAATGGGATTCCATTTTTTGCTCACAAAGCAAAGCTCCTGATGGTGGACTTGTGTTCCACAGAAAATTATAACCATCAAATTGTACACACACACAATATAGCACAGTGCTGAATACCCCCCAAAACATGTCTGGACCATCAATGTAAACATTTACGGATAAATAAACCTAGTTTCCATACACTTTCATTCCTGAGTCCGTCTCACTTCCTATAGTTCAAATTATATATATATATATATATATATATATATATATATATTCTACAGAGCCTTACAGTTTTAAACACTGAATATAAAAAGTCTTTATTCAAAAAAGTATGTAATTTCAGTCACTTATTTCCCAATACCTGCTAAATTAATTTATGTAATTTATTTAATTTCCTTCAGTATTTTTTTGTTTTGCACCGAATTTGATTTTATGGTAACATGTATAATTTTTTTGTTGTGATTATCAGTTATTTACTTTGTAACCGTACCAGGAATTTAAAAGCAGAACAGTTATAACATAGCTCCCAAGCAGTGTTGATTGAAGACTTTCTCTCCCTCAGCAATTATTTTCATAGATAGCATATGTCATATTACGCGTAGTTTTTTTTCAATTTTATGAATGGTGTAATCTTATGGATGTTATCTTATTCTACACATCATTCATTTTTCCCAAAGACAGGGCTTTCTCACGTAGGTTACCCAAAAAACATATTCGACGATGAGGGATCAATGTGTATAACAACAGATATGACTCGCTGTTTGTGTCACTTCCATTGAGTGTTCATCTATGTAAATATAAAATCTGTTGTGTCGGTTTTGATCTCAGATTGTATGCCAACCAACTTATGATATACTCTTTAGGAATACTAATTACACTGGAAAACTTATTCGATTTGTTTTTTCTATCAACATATTCAACCAAAGTTCTTGACATTTTCCCCTTTGCATACATGTGTGTGTGTGTGTATAAAATATACTTATATGCATGCATAACATATGCATATAATGTATGTATATGTATATATACTTTCATATAGCCTTAAAAAAAAGACATTGTTATTTATGTAAGAATCAGCACTTTGAAGCTTAAGGGAGGTAATTCATTTCTAATGATCCAAGTGTTCTTATTTAAAAGGGGCTCTGTGTTTCACCTGAACTCAAGCTAATGTGTAATCAGAACCAAAGTCAAAAGCATTTTTGAGACGTATTCTCCATTGCTTTGTAACAACAGACGATCTAATTTTAAAACCTTTTAATAGTTTGATCAGTAATTTTAATCCGCTTCACATGGACCTATCCATCGTAATTTTTGTCAACAAGATAGAACAGTATATTAGAGAGTCCGAGACATCATTGAAACCATTTGGCGACTCAAATGGCAATCGGCAAGAATGGCAGGCAACCGCTGGACACCACGATTCAAAACATTAATCCCCAGAGATCAAATGCAGAACCGAGGCCAACAAAATATGAGATGGTGAAACAAACTGGACGAGTTCAGAAAATACTGGCTCCGGAACGACCATGATAGAGAGGGGTATCGAATCCTGGGGAGGTCTATGTCCAACAACGGACGATAAACGACTGATAATGATGTATCAATATTTGTATCTATGTGTGAGCATGTATGTGTCAGTATTTTGTTAGTGCATGGACATGTGTATGTATCTACGTTGTGTTAGTTTCAGTAAGTTCGCGTGTGTTGAGTTTGTGTATGTTTGTCTTCGTGAATTATTTTCACTTGCGTGTCATACGTGTGTATGGTTGCTCGCACGGTGTGTGTGAGTATGTTGCGCGCGCGCGCGCGTGTGTGTGTGTGTGTGTGTGTGTGTGTGTGTTCACTGAACCATTGACATAATGCTGTCAAGTATATCGTGAACAATTTTGATGCTGGTCACTTGAAATGGTCCGATCATTTCATGCTCAACTGCTTCTTTCCGCCCGGAGGCCTTTTTACTTCGATGCACATTGATTATTACTTACGGGTGGCCATAACCACCCATCAAACCACCCATCTTTAAATTTAGAATTGAAAATAAAAGCTTCAACATTTCAAGTATGATTAATGACCATCGTAAAGTTCAAATAAAATCTCAATTTGTAACTTACAACATGAATTAATGTGGTACGGAGAGGCCAAACGGGTAACACCCCCTGAGATTGGACTACGTGAGTCGAGATAAAACTCCGGCAGAGATATTCCGTGTTCGCTTCACACTTATGCCTTTGGAAGATGTATGAATCTATCCCTGTCTCTAGGTAAATATAGCGCAGGACAGAGTGAATTACGATGCTTCGGGTTTTTTTCGCCTCGAAATCTATTTCACACACCACAAACGTGTTGAAGAGGCAGTTATGTGATATATGGAGCCCAAGCAGGGGCAGCCTATGTGGTGGCCACTTTAAGGGCGCTCTTTACTTACGTAACATACTAATTCGGAAATAACTTGAATTCGTTAAAGCTAAACAATTTTGGCACAAACCCGTAAACTTCAAGTACTCTGTACGGGTACCCAGTGAGGGATTCCGAACCCCAGACCCCAACTGAGTTTCGATAAGTCTCCACCCGACCTTACCCCGCTCCACCCTTCGTTGAATAGAATAGAGTGACACTAATTCACTTTGATAATTTATATCTTAGTACAAAGTATAATATACACATTATCATCAGCCTTTTGGCGTCCATTTTTGGTCATAATCCTTCCCAAGGATTTGTCCATATTCTCTGAACTCATCGTTTGTCTTGCAATCTTTTTTCTACCGGCCCTCTTCTTTCGTATATGATCTCTTGGGATCTATGTTGTTAGTCAAGATGTCAAACGGCTATCTGACATTCTTACAAGATGGCCAGCCCATTGCAATTTGATTTTTTGAATTGTATTTGTGATTGAGAAAGGTAGGGGCTTCAAAACTATTGGAACAATCCCAGTACAGGAAGAAAGCAAATAATTAGTGTGCTCAAAGCAAATGGACAACTGAAAAGGAATAGGGACAGACTTGTGTCTGACCCCTGTTTTTTCTCGAATATATTTTGCTGTCTTGTGATCTCTCCATTAGATGTTGAGTTCTTCCCTGTGTATCTTGCATGCTCATCAGCTTGAGGATCCATTTTTTGGTTAGATTTCTTGCTTCATCTCTTTAGGTGACGATCGGGAGAATGCATAGGTTGTATACTCTTCTTTTAGAACCAATAGAACTTTCTTTTTTTCAAAGGTTGGGTTGACTCACACGTCCGAAAGCTTGCCATCCTAGAGCAATTCTTCACCTGATTTACTCTTCTTTTGAGGATTTCATGGAGATTCGTTGTCCCACGTTGATGTAGTGGTCTACTCCCTTTAAGTCTGCGTTTTCAATTTTGATCGTTGTGTTTTTGTACCCAACATGTGTGTTGTACTTAATATCTGTTTTGTGCATCATGTACTATAGGTATATTATAAAGATATGTGAAACAATTCCAGAATCTTGAACACCCATTCAAACCTTTTTCCCTCTTGATTGCTCTCTTGTCCTGGAGTCACATGCCTAAGCCTGTCCAGCATAATGGTTAATCTGTCATTGTAGATACTATATGCTTTCGATTAAGCGAAATCAGTCAATATCTTAAAACACTAGATCATTCTGCACCTCTTGAAGAAGAAATGCTTTCTCTTTTTAGTTTTACGAGGTTGCAAGACTGAATTCATTTCCTCGTTCAAATCGCATGTCGGTAAGAGGTGATAAAACGAGACTTATGTTTGTAAGTAATGCATCATTTACATTACAGTCACCTTGGGCACCTGTGATTTCAATTTTTACAAGGTGCCGCGATTTAGTAGCCTTGTGACCGACCAAGCTAAGCTTGATGAATATTTACTTATCGAAAAATGAAAAATCAACTAAAAATGAATCCAGAATTTCTGTATATTTGACGTCGAGGCCTTTTGTATCGATTTCAGATAAGTTCTGCGTGACAGTACCAGAATGTTCTTGAACATTAAGCCTTTTTAATATTTTAATAGTTGGAATGAGATATATTTCTAATAAACTTGTGGAAAATGCAAGGTTTTAAGTTGCTCTTAACCATTGAGCTAAACAGCCCAAGAGAAAGGCAAAGGTCAAGATGACTGCTTAATCCTCATTCTCCTTCGTTGAAGCGGCTACCTGGCTGGTCGAAGATCTGATTCATGCAGTAGCCCCATTTTTCTCTAATTATTTATTCTATTTACGCTGTCTAGGCCGAGTGACTTATTCTCCATGTAGCAATGGGAGTAATTTCAAATAGAGTTTCAAATAATGTAACACATTCATAGATATAGATTATCTTATAATTTTGTAATTGAAGTGTTACTGAAAGCTTGCGCTTCTCTTTTTTCTGAAACACCAACCCAGTGGTTCACAAACTTTTAGGGGTTAGCCCTTCTCAGAATTTCAACAACACTCTTTACCATTGGCAGGATTGATCACATTTCTAAAACATTTATGTAATTGAATAATACGTTTTCATTAAAAGATACGAAAAAGTATAATTTAAGCGAAAATAAATACCGATGATGAAAATAAATTACCTCATTAAGGGTATTCAATCACACTAAGGGAATAGCTGCTCTGGACTCCTTCCCATCAGGGCAATTTTCTTCCTAAAAATACTTTCAAACATTGATTCCAGTTCTACATACTGTAAAATTTGCTTGATCCAAACAGGCACAGGAAAACCCTGCTATCCAAAAGTAAAACGTACAATTTGAATTTCGTAAACAGGAACGGCGATAAGCTGACGAGCAATTGCCATCAATATGTTTGGGAAAAGTTTTGGGGCGTTCCCAGGTTTGAAAAAATGGCGAAGATAGTATGGTAAGCTCAGTTGTTGAGGTTGGAGTTGTAGTAGTTGTGGGAGATTGGGGTGTAGAAGAGAGACAGAGAGAACGTGCCCGCCGCCTCTATAACAGCCCGCTGCAAAACAATCACTGATCCCTATTTTCGCTTTCCGTTTTTGTTTTTTTTTGTAAAAACGAAATAAGGATATAAAGCAAACTTTTGTAAAGCTGAGATACCTGTAACCACTTTAAACAAATTACTTTTTTGGTAGATTTGATTTTGGAAGCATTCATATTTTATATGAAATATGTTTTGCCCAGAAGCAATATATGTATGTTGCACCAATGTCGACGGAGGTAGAAGAGATATATGTCTTTATTCGTGTGAATATCTTTCATATCTCCAAAAGTTCTCAATAAATTTCAATGAAATTCCCTGAAAAGTTGGGTTATGGGTGATGAAATAAATCGTTAGATTTGAGGGTGGATTCAGGAACTGGTTTTCGATCAAAAGATATTTTTTATTATTCTGCACGAAAAGATTTTAAAATTGAATAGTTATGAAGACTGTCGAATTTGAATTTCAAGAGATGGGACTCAATATTTAAAACTCGTCTCCTTTGTTTGTTTTTTTTCAATACATTTTCATTCTGTTTATGGTTGCAGACTGCATTCTCAAGGGGTGTGTATTCTCTGAGTGTTTTCAAGTTTTCAGGAGCATTAACAAAATTCACATGGAAGATGTTTGACCAAGGAAGAGTATTTGAAAGTTGGTGGTTTTATTTTAGGCTTGAAACCGGCAGGGACCAATTAAAACTGTCTTTATTATCCCCATGATCCATACCTTTGTGCCCTCCCCAATAATTCCCAGTTTTATTGTATATTAATTCTACCTTTTTCCACCGAACCAGCCACACCCTCACCGCAGCGCCCGCCTCTGTGATCGGCTGTTATGAGGGGCAAAGAAGCGTGAAGGTCAAATTTACTGGCTTCAACAGAAGTCTCATCAATTGGCCATGTTTCAAATTGGCCAACGTCTGGTTGTTTTGGGGAGAAAAGTAAAAAAAGTTTTACTTTTCAAAACTTTGAACTTCTAAACTGTTACTTAGTTTATAGCAGGGGTCGGCAACTATGGCCCCTGGGCCGGATCCTAACCATGCCTCATTTAATCCAACCCACCGACTTCATTGCAGGGGAAAGATTCTTTGTTCACCTTTTCTATTTATTGGTTATTGAACAATGAAATTCGGCAACAGAAAAAAGAGCTAAGTTTCATTTTTGTTTTACCCTCAAATGAACCTGTTCTTTATTGTATTGGGGTGATCAATTGAAAAATTGGAGGGAAGGGGGCGATCAATGAGTTTCTTTTCCTGTCTTTTCTTGGGCGATGATTACTAAAAAAAAAGTCCGATTTTTCTGAAAACAAATGCAAACACTGCCGGAAACGACTTGAGGGATCTATTTATGATACAGTTTCGTTGTAAATTAAATTCCTCCCCTATAAGATAATTCTTGGGTGGGGGAAAGAAACGAAAAACAATATTCTACGCATAATGAGGAGTAAATGCATTATTTTTCAATTCTCTAGCTCCGTTTGTGGCCTGTGTATGCAACACACAGTCTCTCTCTCTCTCTCTCTCTCTCTCTCTCTCTCTCTCTCTCTCTCTCTTGCTCGCCCCCCCTCTCTCTCTCTCTCTTGGATAATTCAGTACTATGAATAAAAATTGACTGAAAAATAGTTCCTTTGAAGCGTTACAAAATGAAAAGTTTACATAGCTATATACATATAGACGTACAGGTATTCACTTGTGTCAGTTTGTCTGTCTGTTCATATGATGTCTCCGAAAGTTCTCAAAGAATTTCCATGACAATTTCTTTGGTTACCTTTTTCGGACGGATACAGGAATTCTTTTTTTTCGATTGAAAAATATCTACGTATGATTCGACGGCACAATATCTCAATGATCTCTTCATTAATTTCAATGACCAGTTCAATTTAGGGGCACATCGTAGCTATATATGAACTGATTTTCATTGAATTTTCAGAGACAAGTCATTAGCAGATGTATGTGCTCTCTGAGTGTTCTCTAGTTCAAGCATTTATCACCAGGCGAAAGTGTTAAATCGACTTTCTAGTAAGAACCTTAATAATAAGCAAAATATGTAATTTGAGGCGGTATCTTGGGACACGCAGTGCGTATTTTTGCGTTTAATTAAGATATCCAATATTAATGAATATAAATGTACTTCTACAAAGTAAACTATATGATGTAATTGCTACCAGATTTGTTGAGGACCGAATTTTTCGCGAATTTCACCCTAATTGCAAATTTTTGGGTATATTTAATGGGAAAATGTACCCTGATCGCTGGCGCCAGCGATACGATTGCTTCCGATGTACTTACATGTGTGCATATCATTTCCAATTTGTTCCCTGAACGAAGGCTTAAAAAAATATTCGGTTTAAAAACAGAATCCGGACCCCGAATGTCAAAAACGCTAATTTTTTCAAATTACGCCGTAATTAAAATATAATTCAATCAAAACAAGGATGAAATGTTGAATTCAGATCCCTACACTACATGAAATAATATCGTGAATGAAAATCATCACAAAGATTCTGGCTTTAATTGAATTAGATTTCCACAGTTTTATCTGAAAATTTATTCTTTTACCTGGATTCTATTTTGATCTAAACATTCTTTCAAAAAATTGGATAACGACTGGTTTAATTGTTTATTCTAGAACTGGATAACGTATTTTGGGATTCATATGCGAAATAGTTAATATGTATTTTGATACTGATTACGTTTTAGCAACAGGAAAATGTCTTTGGTTTGCTATTTTGGTTCTGTTTTATTTTCTAATTAAAATACAAATGCTCAATATGGTATACTAGCTGGGGTACCCGGCGTTTCCAGGACGAACAAATCTTCAAATATGACAACTTAGGTTTTAATTTACTCAACTCAATGCGAATGTTCACTAGGTTGGCTAAAGAGATATTTCCATTCCCAGACTCAATCGTCCACTCTATATATGGTGGTTATACAACCATTCCAAATTTTCTAAAAATCCGGATAGAATCTTGTCCTAAAGGCTCCGGATAACATATTTTATACCTGTAGTGTTGGAGTGTCTCCTGTACAGATTCTTGATGTTTTGTGATAAAAACATCTCCGGCGGAAGACAAGTTGGACTGCATTTTAACATAATATCTAGTCTCTTTTGTTTGAGGCTGTTCAACAAAACTATCACTGAAACTATCAGCATTGGTTTTCTCAGTTTTTTAATTAGTTTGGCTGGCTGGCTATCTATGTATTATGCACACCAGTGGAACTAGAGGGTTAAAAGTTTAAACATCTACTCCTTATTATGTCTAGAGAGAGCAGTAGTTAAATAGATTTGGGTTCAATATTCAATGCAACTTTATGCTAAATTGATCCCTTGGTTGGTGCCCGACAGCATTCGGGTATGTTCCTTAGAAAATTTAGCTTTTTTAGTGCTCACTGTTCATTGATTGGTAGGACGAGTAACTTTTCCATTGATAACTCCTCTTTCCAATTGTTTTATTGATCACCCAATCACTGCTTGCTGTCAAAAGACGTAGGTCACATGATGGTTTCTACTGAGTGACTAACCAGACCTTAGGGAAAGGTTACGCCGTGTAATGATAGCACGTCAAATTTTCAAAGTGTCAATTATTTTGAAATACGGAAACTGCCACATGACCAACGTCTTTTGGCATGTTATGGGTGATCAACTAAAGAAATTGAAACACGCATGATCAATAGAAAAGTTAGTTCTGTCTCTTTTCGTTCGGCAGTGATTAATTGAAAAAGTTGGAATTTTCATTGCAATTGGAACTTCACCTGAAGGTAGGGTGGGGGATTAGGTAATGTTATTTCTTGACATAATAATGAATAAATGTTTCAATTTTCAGCCCTCTAACTCCATTGATGTGTTCTGTACGCAAAATACATACATAAATAGTCTGCCAGCCATACCAACTTAAAAGCTGAATAAACTTATGTTGATTTTAAGAGTTTTGGACGGTGGTTTTTGATGTCAAAATGCTGTGTAAGGAGTAACTTATACTATGGAAGCATTGACGACATCAAAAACTCTTGAAAAACTTATGGAAGCATTTCAGATGCAGTCTTAAAAGAAAATGTTGAAAGTGTCATCGACCGGGAAAAAAAAAGCTACAAACTGAGAAGTGCTTCAAAGAATGAATGAAAGGAAAAATGATCAGTATCTTGAGGGAAAGAAAGCTAAGATATTTTGGACATCTAAGAAGATTAAATAATATCAAACCAGTACAAGAAGAAGGATGTATTGAGGGAAAGAATAAATAGAGGTCGTCTAAAGTATAACTGGTATAACAGCATCCGAGATAGAACTAGATTGTTGTATGGATGTGCAGTAAGAACAACAATGAACAGGAAAGAGGTTCACTGTGTTGTCCATCGTCGAGAGACACGGAACCTAAGAAAAAAATCTCAGAATGAAAGGATATGGTGCAATGTCATTTTCCAGTCAGAGATTCAGTGTGGGTTTTGATAAAGTACGGATGTGGTATTGCTGTTCAGATTATTGTTAGTAAATATAAGTAGAAAAAAAAACTACGCATAGAATTATAATAACTTGAACAGTGCAGCTTTCAATAATACGGAAAGTTTGGGAACGAATTAACCGTACTAATCAAGGTATACTTGTATTAATGAAAGGAGTTATAGAGGTACTCCAAGACATTGTTTGTGTAACAGCACCAAAGAATGGACCAGGTTTCTGTATGTTTGTGTAGTCAGAGTGGCAAAGAACTGGAAAAAGTGGAAGAGCTCAGAGTCATCCAATGTTAAAAGACATAGAACATTGGGAAAAAAAGGATTTTTGCGTTTGTATTGATGGGTAAAATGACGACATACGAAAAGACTCACGTTCATATGTATCTGTACTCTGAATCATTTCGTTGGATATATTAATTCACATGTCTAGCACAAGACTGAATTCTATGAGTATTCAACGCAATACCAATCGCTTGCGTAGCAAGTGTTCTTGCCGCTGCAATAGAATCCGATATACGCATAAATTTTTATTTTGGTCTGCTCTCGAGACCTTGGTGACCTTTTTCTATATCTTACAGATGTTCCCCAAATCACTCTTCTCTTTACTCTTTCTGTGGATCCGAATTAGTTCTCACGTGATTCTATTACTTTCCATGGTTTACGTTCGTACATCATAGATATGGGCTAAACACAAAGCAAGAAGGAAAAACAAAGTATAACCTAAAAAGGTTAGTAGATTGGAGTCCAGGGGACACTAAACGCGATAAGAGAAGACCATACATGAGAAGGAGAGGAAACATAGAGAGGTCTGTTGGTAAAACATGGCAGAGGATAGCACAGTCACGGTCTGGACGGAAGGAGCTGTGAACAGCCATTGTCCAGTAGTGGGATGATGATGATGATGATGATGATGATGATGATGATGATAATGATGATGATGATGATGATGATTAAGATGTTGATGATGATAATGATGATGATGACCGATCAAGTTGACGTCTATGTATAACTATGGATAGAAGAATGTATATTTTGGCAAGAAGTTTCTGAGTAGGAAAGTACTTGAAGTATATGTCATTTTATTGGTCTGTTTTCTTTCATTCATAGTTTTCAAGTTGGATCATTTTTATAGACGATTTTCAATTTTTTTTCTCAGATTCAACGTTATTTTTATCTTCAGATTTTTATTTTCACTTTTTTCATGATTTTCAAATTAAAAGCCCACAAAGGACGATAAATAAAACTGGCTGATTTACAAAGGAAATAAAGGTTTAGTATATATAAATCCGTATAAGTACGCATGTATGTGTATACAAAAATAAAGAAATGAAAGGATACATAATTACACATATATACATCCTAGTAGGTACATGAAACATATATACGGGTACTGAATTATGATCTAGCCATGTATTTTCATACAAAAGTAATAAATGCGTATGTGTGGGGGGTGTATTGTGTGTATACAAAATGACATTTATTCATCAGCGTATATGTGTTTGATTGTCTATCGAGAAAGATAAGTATGTTTATTTTTCTATCCACATTTGTAGATATGATCTGATATGTATCTGATAACTGTCTGTCTCTCATTGCTTCTGTTTCTGTCTGCTTCGTTGTTAGCTCCAGGGCTATGAATGCTCACAATAATTGTGTAATAGCTACTCTCTAAAAATGATGTCATATTTGTAAGGTAATCAATAAGACAGGAGACAGAAGGGAGATTTACTTGTTAGATACACTTGGCAAATTTGGTGAGTACTTTAGTGAAGCTGTAAGTTCATGCTAAATGGTCCGTTAACTTTTTTTCTTAGTGATCACACTTGAACAAAAGGCAAAAGGTGTAACTTATTCATTGATCACCCCTTTTTCCAATTTTTCACACCGATCTACCAAAACTCGACAAGCTGCCAAAAGACGTTTGCTATGTTTGACACTTTCTAGTGAACAACGAACCAGACCTGATTGACAATATAAAAATTGGTCCCTTATTTATATTCTTGCGTTGCTGATGGTCCACAATCTCAAAACAGACAAGTTTTGATCATCAATCTAATTGTACCAATTTCTCCAGGCTTGCTATGCCCGTCCAAGCTTCACCAGAGACCCGTTAGTTGTACCTCTCGGTAAAGTATTACCCACTCTGTCCGATGTCAGACTCACACAGCGCTGGACACGGGGTTGAAATTTCCTTTTTTGAAACCAGAGTTGTCCCTCTCCAAGACTTCCCTACCCTTTTACCCATTACTGGTGTTGGGGGAGAGATTGACCCATGGTTTTCCCCAATTGATTTAGGGCCATTTGAACACATTTTGCCCAAGCCAAGGTCTGAACCACTTGGCCAAATGCACCTTATATGGTCTTTTATTTGTATACACCTGTCAAAATAAGTATTTGTCAGGCTTCAACAACTTTGCTAAGATACTGTAATCTTGTAAAAAATACTTATCAACCCACTTATACCGTCAACCCACTCATCCACCTACTTATACCGTCCTTTGCCGGATTGCTAAGCCCGTCCAAGCTTCAGTAGAACCCAATTAACTGCATTTTTTGTGAGCGCATTCCTGCTAACCGCTTGGCTACCTGCATTCCATATGACATGATATGGTTTCACATTTACATACACTTGTCAAAATAAGTATTAGTTAGGCTTCAACAACTTTTTCTAAAGGACCATAATCTTATTACAGATTGGAAACGGAAATTACCAGCAACTCTTGTAAGACTGACGCACCAAGCCTCGCTCCGATTTAGGCCTTCTGCCAAAGTTTGTATTGTCTAAACAAATTCATTTTTGTTGAGATAAGAGTGCATATGCCACCATGGATTGTTAGTGCAGCTTAGACTTTAGATTATACATACAAATATATATATATATATATACATATATATATATATATATATATATATATATAAGTGTGTGTGTGTTGGTGTGAGTATTAATATGTCTGTTCCGTTTTAAAATTCCCCAAAACGGTTACATTTTAAATAACTGATGATCCAAACATGAAAACTTCACACTTTGTACCATAATATCAAATTTTGTTTAAAGCAATAAAAAGAAAGCAGGATAAAATAACATATATCACATTAACAGATATTAGGAAATGAATGACTAAAATGATATACATTTTTGGAGAAAGTTTTATTTCTTACATATCCAATCGTTGAAGCTGCATAACTTCCTAAACTCTCATTATATATATATATTTTTATATTTTGGTTTATTTGTTAACAATATAATGCCGTATACATTAATCAAAATTCTCAAAATAGAGCTAAAACATTTTTTTAAATATTTGATAGTATATATATATATATATATATATATATATATATATATATATATATATATATATATATATATATATATATATAAGTGGTTGTAAATGTGTGTAATTCCATTTCAGCGACTGATGCAAAAATAGCAATACATTCAACAAAGCCTTCATCAGATGAAAGCCTCGGAAGAGTCCATGATTTAAAAAATTAAAAAACATGACCAGTAAACCTGGGCGCCCAAACGATATCTCATGATAGCACTAGATAGTGTACGAGACTTGTGCATCAATTGTCGCTCCAAATTTGGCCTTTTGCCAAAGTTTGTAATGTCTACACAAATCCTTTTTTGTCACGCTAAAAGTACATATGCCACAATGGATTTTTAGTGCAGTTTTAAACTTTGAGTACTTCTATTTCTATTCCGACATAAGCAAGGAAAATATAAATTTATTTTTACTCATTTCTTCTAGTCCACAATTTCATTTTTTTGCAAATCTGAAATACGTTGTTATTACCATTTACCTTTCTAATTCTTTTGATATTTTCTTGATTTGCATATGTGAAGATAGATACTTCCATGTACGTACGCGCACACACACACACACACACACATACACACACACACATATATATATATATATATATATATATATATATATATATATATATATAATAGCTATAAACGAAATATATTTTTTAATTTGTTAAATCTATTTCATTTCAATCAATTATTTCCAAATATATGCTATTGATGTAAGCTTTTCAATTGGTTTTAAGTTTTACATCGAATTAGATATCATGGTACCATGTATGATTTTTTGTTAAGATCCACAGTAGCTAACCACTTAACAGTTTATGGGATTTAAAAATTAAATAGTCATACTAGCATTGTTCCCCAGCAGTGTTGATTAAACGCCAACTCCCCTCAAGCTATGATTATGATATTTAGTTTTTTTAGTTATTTTCATACGTGTAGTTTGGTAATTTTTATATGGGTATTATCATGATAGTATGTATGCAGAATTTTTTTATAGTATACATATTCAATTTTTTCAAATAAAAGGCTCGCTCATGTAGGCTACCCAAAAACGTTAATGTTACTCGTTGTTCGTGTCACTTCTATTGAGTGTTCACTGATGTGAATGCAAAATTTGTTATTTTAGATTTAATTTCGACCTGCATACAAACCATAGTTAAAAATACAAAAAAAGTCAGAAAATTTTTTCGTGTCAATTTTGTACCGATATGTTCAACCGAAGACTTTGACAAGATAATTTGAGATTACAAAATTGAGACTAAATTATCCACGTCTTTCACGATCCTACTTCGATTATTATCTCAAATTTCTAATTACCTCTTCATATATGGTCAAGACGAAATCAGATAGCATTCTAATTGGCAGTAACACTATATTCCATTTATATTTCAGAGATCTATTATCCGGTATTACATGTTCAATCCCCCCACCCAATTACCTATCAATCAGACAAATGGACCAGAGCCAAATGTTTTCCCTCATCCCTGGTTTTAGCGAATTCAATGATCTTTGATCCTGACAAGGACTAAATCGATTGCTTTTAGTATCCTAACTCCTCCAAACACACTAAAAGGTCGCGTCGAAACTTGAATCGTCCAATAGTTTTATCTGATTTTTTTTAATTATCGTCAATATATTCTCCAATTCTCGTCATTTATTCATTATGGACAACCTAATGAGTTTTAGAAGAATCGGGATATCTGACCTTGGCTTTATTAATTTGACTAAAAATTCTTTGGCTGCTTTGATTGACCATTCTTGTAAATAGATTAAATGATCTCGCTATAAAATCGATAAATCCAAGCGTGGTACGTGCGAGCCATACATATTCCGATAGTATAGTTCCAAATATATGTATGAGATTGGATACAACTTATTCTAAAGGGCAAAGGTACGATATAAAATGGAAATGAATCTTGTTCAACATTTCATCGACAAACACTCCATTTTCGGTTTTAATATCCAAATCAAGGAATTTGTGAGCACTCCGTTTGGGTTTGTACTCAAGTTCAAAATCTTCACAGTAAATAAAACTATTCCGAATTCTCCTTCATCATTAAGACAACACGTGTCAAAAAAACATGTATAATAAAGGAATGCACATGCCTGCTTTATGTTAGTTCTGATTTAGCAGATATAGAAATATATTCTTGTCTATGTCAATATAATATATATTCATGTCTACGGCCCAAGAGTCATAGTTATACCAATAATCTGATAGGATAATTTATTACCTATTTTGGATAAACTTTCCAAAATAAGATGGCTAACAATTGCTTTAAGGGAAGAACGTGTAAAGAAAAATTTTCCATTCTTTTGCTTCATGCCAGAAAACCTCAGAGTTTTTCAAACCCAACATATTTACTATTCCCTCTTGCAAATGCAATGTTTATGACTTTAATCAAATCATTGATAAAATCTCCAGGAAGGATCTTCATATAAATAATATTGAAATCGTATGTTGTGGTTTTGCCCCTTTACGGGTATTTATTATATCCAATTTTTCTTTAACGGATATAGAATGATTTACTACCAAAAAAGGATTTGAATTACAATAGATTTAACTTTTAATATTGAGTTTACATATTGGGCTGTATATTAACTAATAAATTTTTGAAACAGCTTTGCTCAGAGGTTTAGAACTACAAACTCAAGAGTTTACAATAAAGCAGGAACTCGTTTTGCTTTTAGGTATCCTGTATGTAATTGGTATTTTTTTAATATATTTTCGACTATTTTCGACTATTTCAAGTCTCAATACTCCACATAATGCTATGTTATTAAATATGATCTTTTCAGGTCCAAAAGTAGATACATTATGCGTAATGGTAGTATTTGTATCATACCTACTACAGACAGAATATAATACCTTTTACGATATAAACACTATATGATTCGCTGCTTCATCGATTGAGACTAACATAACAAATTTATCAGGAAGTCCCAGTGTTTGCCATCTCTACTTTGACTGTCAATATTGTTATTGCATAGTTGTGGGGCTTTTTAAACGCAGGACTCTTTTTTTTAGTGGGGGGAGGGTTTAGGGGTTAAAGTATTTCACACGTCCGACTTTTTCTTCTAAAAATACATGTATTTTTCTTTGCATCCGTCGAATAGTGATTCTGTGATTCGATATAAATTCAACAAAATCAAGATGAAAATATCCGATGCTTTTTTTTTAAATATCATTCAAACATTTGCTTTAATTTAATCACTCTAGTTCCTATAATTAGAACCTTTTGTGAAGAGTTTTTTTCAACTTCTTTGAGAACTGTGCACATGAGAGAATCAAGCTCAAACTCACATGGGGAGATCATAAGACAGCCCAATGAATTAGAAAAAAGACAGGAGTCCGAAACATCATTGAAACTATCAGAAAATTCAAATGGCAACGGGCTGGACACGCTTCAGGAATTTCAGACGACTGCTGGACACCATGACTCACAACGTGGATCCCCAGTTATTACAAACGCAACTTATGCCGACAGAAAGTAAGATGGTGTGATGAGCTTGATAAATTCAGAAAGCACTAGCTCTGCGATGCCCATAATAAAGAGGTCTGACGAATATCAGGGGAATTCTATGTCTCAATGATGGACATTAACAGGCTGCTGCTACTGCTGCTGATGATGATTTCTAAACTTGGAGTTTCATACAATCTCTAGTTAGATTTGTAAAACATAATTGTGCAACTTGGCACTCAAAATTGGGAATATTATTCCCGCCATCTTTATTTATAGTTATAGATTCTACTGTTCGTAATTTACAAATTATGCTTCGTAACGTTGGTTCTAGTCTCTATGTTACAGATTGAATATTCTCTTCCGTTCTTAATTCATTTGATAGTTTGTTTGAACGTCCTGCCGAATATATATTTATGTATATAAGGAACGGGAAAGTTTTGTTTACTCAGTTGGATTTCAAACGATTTTCCACGAATAAATGTCTTTTGGGGGAAGAGGAAGGGACGAATAACGATTATCTATCGAACGATTCATCAGGGTGGACTTTCGAATATTTCTTTTGCACTATTTTTTTCAAAGTAATTTGTACTTTTTAGGACGAAATTTGATACTGAGTCAATATTTCAGAGTCTAAAAATATTTTGAAGAATCAGAGACACACCCACACACTTACATATACATTTACATACACGTACATAGGCCATGACATGAAAACATATATTTTGTACCAGCTTTTCAAACGTAAATATATCAGAAATGTACAAACACTCACACACAAATACATACATATATATACTATGTCATAAACGTTCATGAGCAAAAATATGAAATCAATTATACGTGTATTATCATTTGATTAAGAGTCATGTTTTGTGAGATTTTATGTTTCCCTGTTTATTAATACCATCTTCAGATGAAAACATATATATACATATATATATATATAATCACTGTATTGGTATAGATTATGGTTAATCTGCCGATATGATGGTGGAATGATTATATAAGAAGGCCAAATGTACTAATTATATCTTTTGTTTCAATATTTCACCATAAAGAAATCATGTCCTGTAGATGGGTTGGTTGTAGCTGACGTTTAAAGATATCGATGACTGTATGTAAGTTAAAAAAAACTCAGTGGAGGATAATTGAGGTAAGAAAGGATTTATTCCATTTAAGTCGGGCTAACAACATCACATGGCATGCTGGACAGTCTATGTTATAGGTAGTGCCATCGACCATGTATATTGAAAAAACAGTTTCTGAGGTTGAGCTCAAAGCTCAATGCAATTTTCTTTTCTTGAGTTTATGAAAATTTCAAGATATTCAACTATTGGTTGATTCATTTTGCCTGGACAAGAATCTCGTTTGTATTTTGTCGAGGGCGTTATATCATGATAACGCACAAAAATCTTAATGCTGATATCTAAAACTAACTTTAAATAGCATCCATAATCACCATCTTTATCTCTAACGTAAGAAGTTTTCAAATCTCTTGGACAATTTTCACACATACTAATCACTGACCTATGTTTATCTGTATGCAAAAATTTCCTTTGTTTATGACGTTCTTTGTCCAAAATTTTTAATTAGATATATTTTGTTGATGAATTGATTGTCAAGTGATTATGTATATTTGAGAAAAAACGAAAAAAATTACATAAATTCCATTAACAGATTTTAGGAAATAAGTGATTGAACTCAACCAAAAACTTTTCGAGAAAGTTTTCAATGTGCTCAGTCTTAAAAGCTGCAAAGCTTTCTAGACTATGTATATAAACATATATAAAGATAATTGATGTTATAAATGGGATAGATTATTCTGTTGACATGTTCCACAGGACTGGCCAGTTTCTTTGGAATGTAAAGGTACCCCACGTGTTTATACTTTACATTCCGAGGGAACTGGCCAACCAATTTATAACATCTATTTCACTCTCTGAATCGTCTTTTCAACTAATATGTATGTATGTGGACACGCACACACATATACACACACGTACACTCAGACACACACACACACACACACACGTTCGCACTTATACGCACACACATAAATATACCATTCTATGAAAGTCCACTCTGTACCACTACGCCTTCAAGGAAGCTGCCTTAACTTTGAACTATGTCTGTAATCATCTGTGCTTTGTCTCAATTTTTTGTTTATCTGTAAGAGAAGAATCACAAAAGCCTTTCTTTTTAGTTCTGTGAACGACGTAAACGCTTCCTAATGTAGATTAATGGTAATTGTTTCTTTGATTTGCACCATTTCGGCTTACGAAAGGTTTTCAAAGACATTTGTGCATATCTCAGGAAAATTTTTATATATATATATATATATATATATATATATATATATATATTTGATGTGTGTATGGTGGGGTAATAATTTTCATTCTCCAAATCTCTCTGTCCACATCATTATACTCATATTTTATTTGCTGCAATCTTTTTTCAAGTAATGTGTACCTAGCTATGTCGTGAAAGGAAACCAGTCTTACAAACCGGTCTTGTTGTGGCCAGACTTTACTGACCTTTCAAAGGATTCTGGACACGTGCCAAACGAAATATGTTTCAAATATTTATAGATGCATATATGTCAGTATGTGTTCGATAAAAAGTTTCAGTCAACCGCTTTTTTTTTCAATGAATCTTCAGCTCGTTAACCAGTACATTTTTCTGTATCATAATAAAAGTTTGATTTTTTGTCAGACTCCAATCTTGAATTGGCTTTGTTTATCCTACAGTCATAGGAGCAACAAGAACAATCCTCACCAAATTTACAGGGAGCAGTTATTATGATTATTGATCCACGACAAACTGGTGGGTAAGCTGGTGTCTTCCCGACATTGTTCAAGCAGAATTACACACACATGCACACACATACATATAGTCACTCACTACGAATCTATAGAATCCAGCAGAAACACGTTCACACACGCACTCACACATACACAAACACAAAAATGGTCCCCCCTTAATTTTGACATAGATTGGCTCCCCGCGCCATCACACGTATCAGAATTTCCCGTCCCTGCCCTCTGTTTGTCTGGATACAGTGCCATCATTTCAACCATTCTTGGTTTGGCGTAACCAAATCCGGCTGAATAATTACTACAAACATGAATAGATAGATGACACTCGTTTTTACATTCGGTTTTCAGAATATCTTTTTTTCACCATATTGTTGGATACACAACATTTTTTCACATACCATATATATATATATATATATATATATATATATATATATATATGTATATGTATATGTTTTTGTGTATGCATTCATGAGTTTGCTCGAGGTTGCAGACGGTTGTACCGTGCTAATTCTCCTTCAAATGTACGGTAGAACACGACAGCCAATTCTAGCAACTACGATTTAACTACAGGTCAGTCGAACTGTTGGGATACTCCCACCAAGGGGCAGCAGATTCTAATAGATAACTTGCATTTGCCAGAAGAAAGACACTCCTATCAAATCTACGACCTAGAGGCCTCGCCCTTATTCGTGCCACCTCGATGAGCCCAAGGATATGAATCTTTGGTTTGTGGCGAATGAAAGGATCCAATTTGTTCGACGTAATGGTGAATCTAATAGACAATATGAAACCACGAACATTTTAGAAACTGGATAGAATTTATTTCCGTTACATGTTTCGAGAGACTATTTGTCAAAGGTCAAATGGGGAAAACGATAAACTTTTGTGTACAATAAGGTTAGTAAAAGAGGGAGGATGATGCGAGGTATTTTCCTATCTAAATACGTGCGTGTGCAATCTAATATTTCAGGACTTCATCCAAGAATTCCCCAAAGACATATTCCCACAACAAAATACGAATCCATTCATATGTTTCCTTCAATAGGTTAGTACAAAAATCAAATATAAAACTAACTCAACTAAAAAAAATCTAAATAAAGAATCCACTTCTTACACTCTTGTAAAATCTCTGATTACCTGCACCAATATCCACACAGAATATAACAATGTTGACACCCACCTTCAAAAACTCACTTAAACTCACTTAAGGCACTTACACGCACTTCATGCCCAGGTATAATTTTCTCGATAACAGTCACTTGACTAAACTACGGATACATGCACCAAACCTTTCTCAATTTCACTTATACATATGGTTATATACTAATATGGCTTCAACTTTAACTCGAGGACATCTACTTTTTCGTCAGTGAAGATAACAAATTTAGAGAGACAATGACCCAAATCATCTCCTCTTCTTCTCAAAACTTAGATACTTGCAAAATCTTATTCTTTTTCCAATTTGACAACGAGAGAAAACAGTGTTTCGGAACTGTGGATCCTGTCAAATAAATAAATTTGACTCAGTTTCCAAACTTTCCTGTTTCCACATTAAATTTACCGTATATATATATATATATATATATATATATATATATATATATATATATATATATATATGAGAGAGAGAAAAGGGGAGAAAGGGATAGAGAAAGTGATGCTAATTAACAAATCCTTGACGAACAGCACAAACATATCTGCCTTTGTGAAGTCAGAAAATGTCATGAATGTCAATGAATCCATTGTATTGACCCCTCAACTATATGGTATCCAATCATTAATAATTCACTTCTGACACCCAAATTGTTTGAACCGTTCCCATCAGTGCTGCCTCTGAATCATTCTCTCTGTTACTTAGGTGACTTCATAAATAAGTAATAAGTCTCCAAGGTTGTAAATGTCGCAGTCAAAAAGGACGTATGCCGCAAGATCACTCCTACGCGGACCAAGTCATGTGTTATTGATTAATTTCTTGTCGTTCGCAGCCAAGCCACTCAGAGTCTTTCTGATCGCGTTCTAAGGCCTATTATAGAGATCGGTTTTCTCCTATGAGGATTGACAGGATTGCTATGGGGGGCTCGGTACATGATCATGATATTACAGCAGCGTGGAGACAGTGTTGTGTCAAAGTTCATCTTCCCCACTCTCGACTATGCTGAAGGCTCTCCGAAAGAAAGAAGTGTTTAATACGTTTGAAGATCATTATAACTGCAGGAGATGCTTCCCTAGCTGGTTTAGGCACTTAGTAACCTATCTTAGTACTGACCATACTCAACGTTGCTTAACTATGGTGATCGTACGAGAACAGTTTTTTTTTTTTTTTTTTTTACTACACGATTTGGTCGTAGTCATGTGGCAAGAATGGTAGAGTCTCGTCTACGAAAGTTTTTTTTACTGTTCAATGAACCTTCAATAAATCAGTGAGTATAACGGCAGGGGCACATTGCCAACTACGTCATGTGAACTCATGCAAGCTCACGAGAAATCTAAACCATGAAAACCAGCAATAGGATTCACAATTGCCCTGTCACCGCGTGTGATATTCAAATATTACCTGTAAAGTATATCCTTTGGATCTGCAACAAACCAAACGTTACCACGCAGCCAGCGATTGTGTGTAGAGACAGAAAATGCGAGACATGAATTCACATGTGTTGGTCTGCTAATACATGATATCACGTGACTTGCAACCGTTACAACAGTGTATTTCCCAGCAATCCAAATAAGTGTTGAACTGGCTTGCACCTTACAAACGCTCACGTGAACTCACCTGACATCATATGAGCGTCATAACAATGTGTCACCGTCTCAAGGAGTGCTATGGAAGATAAACAAGTACGAGGTTGTGCCGGTGGGGGAGTGGAGCCGGCAAGCTGAGTTCGAACTCCGACTGAAACAATCTGCGTTCACTTTGCAATGATGCGCTCGAGAAAGGCACGAATCCATCTCTCTGTGGGCAGCGGGTGAATTAAGTGACGCAGTTACGTCAATTACCATATAGAGTAAAACATCAAAAAAATCTAGTCAAGAACAAACTACCATGGAGGAAACTGTCCGGGCAGTATGTGAGACCCTGGTGGTAACGGCTTGCCGTAGACAGCATAATAGGAATTACAAAGAAGACTTCTAACTCCTGTGGCCACAACTAGTGACTCTGGACTGCACAACCCACTGATATCAAAACATGAAGAAAGTCAGTCTTATAGGCTATCACCTTTTTTCGCGTATGTCTCTTTCCTTTTTCATACTTTTTAACTGCTGGGAAGAGGAAACAGCTATAAACTCGAGTTGCGGTGAAAATTCATTCACACCATCATGTGTCTCATGCATCTCTACCCCACCTACACATACATACACATGATGTACACATACGTATGTATTTATTTGTTTCGAGTTATGGGTAGGATTTTTTTATCTCCAAAATTGTGGTCAAGTTGAAGAGTCCATGGTTACGGACAGAGAAGGAGAAAATGATCGTGATTAAACTCTTCAGCCATAAGGTTGGAAAACTCCTACAAAGCAGAAGACCTCCATTGCTTGTTCAGACATCTGCTGCAAGAAAGGAACTGTGGTCAACCATAAGACCGAAGGGACCTGCTCATATTAGTACCACCACGGTGGACCACTAGATTAAAAAAACTTGGGTCAATGGATGGGGTCGGCCATTCACCTTAAAACGCTCTTGCTTTGACTTGAAGGTTATTTCACACACACACAACGCACCGTTCTTAATCCTACTGCTGTGGAAATCTCTTCCAAGTAATCTCCGTTCGTGGAGCAAAGTCATATATATATATATATATATATATATATATATATATATATATATATATTATGTGCGTGGGGGTGCATTGCGTTTGTATTGATGCAACCAGCAATTGGAGGTCGTTTAAAAAAATCGATCGATATTTAAATAGCCGTATTTTTAGACAGCTATTTTTTTTTTCAAAACAAACTTCCTGAAATGTTTTGTAGATGGGAGCCAGGGGGAGAGTGACCAAGGATTTAACGTGATGGTCAAGGGATGGTTTGGGGCTTCTTTCGTAACTTTGTCAAGCGGCATAAAATACTTTTTCTGACTTTCCAGGCTTCTCATATCACGTGATATACAACAGATCTACCCCTAAGGCCCCCCCATCCCAGCCCAGTTTCTTCACTTCTTCAAATGTACTAGAAACTGCCAACTAAAACTGTCACCTAAACTATTATCATAAGTTTCTTCAGTTTTCAAAATGGTCCGGTTGGCTAGCTAAGTAGTTATGCATAACGCGCATAAGCCACACCGATGGAGTCAGTGGGCTAAAAGTTTTAGCGCTTACTCCTTAAAGTCTACAGAAAACGACCCCCTACATAGATTTTCAGAGGGGGGGGGGGTTGCTAGGTAAATTTATGCTAATTTGATTCTTAGTGTGTGTTTGCTTTTTTTTAATTCAGACTTTTTGGTAACTGCCCAACAGAAGGTGAGAGGTGTAACTTATTCATTGATCACCTCCTCCCAATACATTTCTTCAATACATCATCCTTAACAAGACATACTACCAAAAGCTGTTGGTGACCCAACGGTCTCTATTGTGTGACTAACCAGACCCGTGTTTATTATTCCAACTTGAGAAGAAGAGGAAAAACGTTTTCTTTCTTTTTCTGTTGTTTTCCTCTTTTATTTTTTTTATTTTTGTTTGTTTGTTTTTGTTGTTATGCTTTTTTTGGCATTCGATACTTACGTATTGATCTTGACAATGAACTAAAATAACGCACACATTTCTTTATATCTTATCTGTTTCTAAGCTAAAGATATAAACGGTATTTATTGAGTCTGCCTCGCCTTTGAGTAGAGGTTCCCGAACTATGTGCCTTGGCACAATCATCTTTATCATTATCATCATGCTATTGGCTTCATCGTTAGACGTAAACCTACCTCAGGATTCACCTGACCTCTCTTCCATTGGGCGTTGCAGGACCAATAATTTCTCAACTTGTTTAGTTTGTCTCGCCATTCTATATTTTTGCCAACTAACAATTTTGCAAATGATATCTTCTGGTGAGCCATAATGCCCAGTGGTCGTTTGACATTCTGGCCAAATGACCAGTCCATTACCATTTGAGTTTACTAATGGATTCTCTTACATCTCCAGGTTTTTCTCTGATACACTCTGCTGTCTTTTGATTTTTTCACGTGATATTGATCATGATTCTTTCATGTGCACGTTGCATGGTTCTCAATTTGAGGATCAAATTTTTGGTTGAAATTCATGATCCAGCTCCATAGGTGACTATTGGTAGGATGCTTTGGTTGTACATATTCATTTTCAGAACTAAGGAGTTGTCCTCAAAGGTTGAGCTTGCCCTACCAAATGCTTGACATACTAGATTGCTTCATCACTTGATTTCTTATTTCGAGGATTACATGGATTATTATCCTAACATGCTCATGTCCTAGACACAACGATCAAAATCGAAAACGAAGAGCTGAAAAGAGTAGACCTGGACACAATAGTGTACCGCAACTACCCCCAAAGTGTACCGTGTTAACTTTTCCAAACATGCACTTACAATGTCTAGTACGTATATTATGTCTGTCCTCTTTCCACCACTGAGTTGTTCATCAATTGTTTTATCACTAGATCTTGTGAGATTGGAATCTTCAGAAGAACAGATGAAAGGGAACAGGGTAATGAGTGCGTGAGAAACTTGTTGATGGACGACTGAAATGTTTTCGTCTAATTTCACAGTGCACCGACTTGCAGTACAATCCTTCATTACTACTTCAAAGTTCAATACTATGTGGAATTAGAATGGGGATCAAACAATTCTTCAAAATGAGTTATATATATATATATATATATATATATATATATATATATATACATATATATATATATATATATATATATATATATATATATATATATATATATATATATATATATAACGATAATTAGACCCAAGTTATCAAAGAAACAATAAGGCAAATCAATACAAAAAACAAAATATTTGATCCAATTATAGGATATTTACCCCAGTAAATCTAATCAACGTTTATTAGTCTACTGTACTAGTCAACAACACATTTTCATCTGGCATAGGTTTCGGTACGCTTTATGTACTTTTGGATGCTGATTCTGAAAATCTGATTCTTTGTATCACGTTCACTTTTCATGGTTTATTTGTGAGTATGTATGTATGTATGTATGTATGTATTTGTTTCTAATCCTGGGAAGGGATATTTCAACCAAATCATTACCTGTGAGTAGAAGAGTCCATCGTTAAGGACAGAGAAACTGGACAAACAATACCGCTCAGTGTGTATGTGCGTGCATTTTTTGAATGTGTATATGAGAGCTTCGAGTTCTGACAGTCGGCTCTACCTTTAACTTGCTTTTAAATCATCGTAATTGAAAACTGATGGTCATACACTTCAAGGCTTTATCTCAAGCGAGAGATCACCATCATTCAAAATGCTATAACCAGTTTTCAGCAGTATGCTCAGATGCACCTCCTGAATTCTGCAGGCAGCTTTTGCATATTTTTTTTTCGTTTAATCAAAACGTATTCGTCAAAATTTTCTTCCGAGTAATATTGTGGAAGAAAGAAGTGTTTACGAAAGAGTTAGGCAGCGTATGCCAATGAAGACTATATTAGAAATAAATCATCGACAAAATTAGATATAGATGTAAATTTGAATTTAAATTCATATTTAGGATTGAATGGAATCTAATTTGATATCAGTTTTAAGTTTATATCGTGATAGGATGAGCAGATCAATGTAAGATTATTTTGTAATCAGAAAAACATTTTTGCTGTTCGAATTTGATCCATACTTAATTGTTATGCAAGATAAATCATAGAGGCATCCCGTATTGGAGCGTTTTGTAATCAATGAATAAATACTCTTGAAGGCAAATACCTTATTTGACGAGTTATGTACGAATAAACAATTTGGCCATATTATTTGACGGTTCAAGTTTGAGGATGTATAAAAATGGAAATACTTTCCATACACACTCGTAGTTCACTGAGCATTCGGTGAATCTTAATAACGAACGAGTGAAAAATCTCTTGAAATTCCATCGAACGAGGTAAAACCGTTATTGTTCCTATGAAGAGTATATCTCTTTTGTCACCTCTTACAGAAGTATAGACGAGGCTAAAACATGTCATTGTGTTTTATCAACATTGACGTGTTGAATCTAATAGATAAGGTGGCTTTTGTTTAATTTTCCACTGCCTGTTTTCATCAGTATATTAATAAGTAGCACCAGAGGGTATAATTTGAGAGGTTCCATCTCTCTCTCTCTCTCTCTCTCTCTCTCTCTCTCTCTCTCTCTCTCTCTCTCTCTCTCTCTCTTTATATATATATATATATATATATATATATATATATATAAAATTTTGTCGTAACATAATAACAGCAGAGCAATATGAGATCATGCATGAAAAAGGAGAGGAAGAGGATTCCAGAAAAGTGATTGAAGAAAAATAACGGAAATTTGTTCTGATAAACATGAAATTGAGTGAGAGAAGGGAGTTATGGAGGGAAGAAAGCAGGAATGATGGAATTAAGGGAGGGAAAAAGTAGGAAGGAATGAAAGAATGAAAAAATTAATGGAGGAAAGAAAGGAGGAATGGGGCAGGGAAACATGGAATGAAGAGAATAAAGGAAAAAAAAGAATGAACGACGGAATGAAGGAAGGAAGGGAGGATTGAAAGAAGGGGTGAAAGAAGGAATGAAGGAAGGGAAACAGAAGACAAGTAGGAAGGAAGTAAATAATAAAAGGAAGAAAGGAAAAAAGAAGGAATGAAGGGAGATATAAGGAAAGAGGAATGGAAAGTAGGAAGGTAAATAGACGGAAGGGAAGAAAGAATGAGGGAGAGAACAAAAGAAAACAGAAAGGAAAAAGATGGGAAGAAAGAAGAAAAGAAAGGAAGGATTATGGGGGAAATGAACGAAGGAGCGATGGATAGAAGAAAGGAAGGAAGAAAGATAAATTATTTTTCTGATTTGATCTTTAACTGCAGATGGATATCGGGTTTTTACTCTGTACCGGAAACATGAAAAGAGTTTATCGAATATAGAGCATAAAAAGAATCTTAAGAATAAATAACAGAGGCTGCCGATTGAAATGTGAAAGCGATTAAACTCGGTTTGGATTAAATCCTGCTATCTGACCTAACCAAAAAAGCAGCCAATCCGAAACAGAAGAATACTATCAATATGGCGGTCATCAATAAATATGGCGGCCGTCATTGCGTTTAAACCTAGAATCGTCTATAAATTAGTTTTAGATGAGATTTTTATTGCTCATTTTTGACACCACTTTCCATTCAGCTTAATTCTTGTTGCACAGCGATCAGTGAAAAAGTCTGAATTTTCGATAATAAAACACGTGCGTGAATGCTGCTGGACACAAAAGGGGGATCAATTTAGCATAAACTTGAATTGAAAATTGAACACCCAAGTAGAGAGCTATTTAATGGTGAATTTAAAAAAAACTGACGAACTTTTATCGTA
>OY735204.1:14474615-14477115 GCA_963457665.1 Thysanoteuthis rhombus
ATACGCACACACATAAATATATATACATATATATATATACATATATGTATATATATATATATATATAGAGAGAGAGAGAGATAGTGATCATATATATATATATATATATATATATATATATATATATATATATGAAACCGATATATACGCTGATAGATCAATAAGTTCATAGCATTGTACACAGTCTTTAGTCTAAATTCGATGAGAAGTTTTTACTGTATAATGTTCGAAGTATTTGATAGATATTCCAGTTTGCATCGGCAAGAACGAGGATGGTGTAGAAAATGAACATTTTTTGAATAAAATTAATTCTTTCTCATCATTTGGCAGTGGACTTATTGATGTACCTACTTGTATTTTCAAACTTTCCCATTGCCTAAGGTAATGAAGGTCTGATTGAAAGAAGGAAAATTAATGCGGAAAAAATATTTATAGGTTCATTTGCTTTTACTGATAAAAGAAATTTTAACACAAGAAAACAACTATATGAAATAAGCTAGAGAAAAATTCTTTTTCAGATTAAATAAGAGAGAGAGAGAGACTATTCCTGTATTCGACTTTTGACGGTGTCTTATATTCTTTCAAATCAAGTGTACAAGCTTGGCTGTGCTGAGGTCAAACTTCCTTGCGTCATTATAATCTAAAAAGTAAACAAAACAGAATTCATTTCTCCATACAGTGTTATTTCAAAACTACGTGTATCATTCGAATTTCTTCATTAATAGTTCCTTTAAATGGGATTTGCTAACTTTAGCAAAATAAGTCAACCCAAGTTGGGTTTTTAAGAGTGGGAGTGAATTCGTCATCAGTTTTTGTGTACGTCTCCTAGTCACTATTATCGTGTCATTTTTACGTACAAAAATTAGTCCAAAATTCAATTGTAAGAGTTTAACAAGAGAAAGAAAAAAAAAAGGCCTACTCCGTCTAATGGTTATTCGATGGTATAACATCGATAGCAAGGAAAAAGCAAAAAATGTATTTTCCCTAGTTGGATACAACCCCTACCGATATCTAGCAGAACGCCCTAAACAGTAGGCCACGCAAACACACTGGAAAATTATAATTTATTTGTAATTATGAATATCATGGTTGGACGAATACCACAGAATAATGGACTATATCTCCTGTTCTTTCAGAATTCTTATTTTCTATAATGATTAATAGTTCTATTATCATATTAACTTGTTCAATGAATCCTTATTAGTAAGGTAATTTTTCCCGAAAACAAATTTAGATTAAATATAAGTCGTATAAAAATTATATATATATGTACTTATTATTATGTTAAAAATGATATTTTTCATAAAAGAAATTCAATGTTTACAAAAAAAAAAAATACCGAGCATTCGGAAACACGCGTTGATGACGTCACTGACAACGACAGTCTCACTACTTCTATTACGACTTACACTGTTAAAGATTTTTTTTTGTGAATACGAGGAAAAACGCCCCAAAAAGTTGTTGAAAACTATTTGTATCGTAATTTTGATTGTTCAGGCCATCCATGAGAAGAATGAATGACAAATAACCTGGATAAATCGATTTTTATTGATCATCCATGTAGAATACTAGGTTAACGGGCCTTGTAGTTCTTGCAGATAAAAGGAACGAACGAACGGACAAAAGGCTCGAATGTCAGAATAGATGTGAATAGTGTTGTTTTGATTAGTGTGAATTTTTCATGCAATATGGTTTATGTATTCCGGCACAAATTAATGTGACTCAGTATAAGAAAAAAAAAAGACATCACACTATATAAGACCTTGAACAGTGCAGTTTTCAACAGTACAGAAAAAAATGTAACGAATTAACCGACCTGATCAAGGTATATATATATATATATATATATATATGATGTTATTATTTCTGTCAGATAGCTTACATGTAACAATGTGATGAGTGATTGTCCAGGGTTAGAATTAATATTTATGTAATGTTTTCAAGTAGTTGTCTTAATTAAAGGGCAAAGTTTTTCTTGGCAAAAACACACACTGCCGAAAAGATTTTCTTGGTGTGACAAGGAGAGCAACTCAATGATATGAAGGAGATGTTCTCAACGATTCAATGGATTTATCTCGTTAATGTAAACAAAGGTGCATGGTGACCGAGCGTTGAACGGTACGGAGAATAGTTTCGGCGTCTGAGTCAGTTGGCGTTCACTTTGCCAGCGTTGTTGATCTGAATGTTGTTTTTTCAATTTTCCGAAATATCAAGAATAAAACAAAGAAACAGGTCTTGTCAAACACTCATCCATCATGAAACCAATACTTTTTTTGCAGCATGCTGTGTTAGGGGTGATCAATTAATAAATAGGGAACTAAGTATTATCAATGAATAAGTTAATTCTCTCGACTCTTTTGGCAGTGAGGACTAACGTCAAAAAATTCAGAATTTTCAAAGAAAACAAGCGTGAACACAAACTAAAAAAACAATTAGGCATAAATTACATTGCAAATTGAACACTATCCCCTCACTAAAACTTATTTTTTGGTTGTTGGAT
>OY735204.1:14482115-14599615 GCA_963457665.1 Thysanoteuthis rhombus
TATATATATATATATATATATATATATATATATATATATATATATATCCTATGAAAATGATTGCAATATAAGATCAAACAGTATATAGTCCAGTCGTTCGCTAATGCATTCTAAAATGATTGATGCATACAACGTCGAGGTTTTTCTTTCCAGATAATTCCATCGTAACTACAGTAGACTCTCGTTATCACGGCATCATTAGAGAGGCCATATCAACAAATTCACCTTTATAACGGTTTGGGTTCATGCGAAGTATATTGATAATGAGTAACCAAAAAAGTAAGGCCAAAATGACTTTTTTATTACAATTTTTTAGCTTACTGTCCCATATTTTAGTTTTGGTCTTGAAATTTCCATGCCCCGTTGCTGCAAACTAATCTACGAGATTCGCCTCGCAAGAATATAAAAAAAACAAACATGTCGTTCGAATGCTTGTGTCCTTCAAAGAAGTGCAGTTAAAATAAGTACCGTTACAACGAGGGCCTACTGTAGTAAACTGCTTGTCGCTTGGCTTACTGTATACCAAGGGATGGAAATTTAAAACACAGTAGAATCTGGAAAAAAACTCTTATGAGTTGCCTGAAGCGACTATTCCCGGCACTTAACAAAATTTCCCACTCACAAATACTCGAAAGCTATTTCAATTCCATCTAATTTCATTTTATTGTATTTCTTCTTTTCTCAATGTTCGTGTTCAGCCGTCCCCCTACAGCAATATATTTATGTTTCAACCCCAACCCCTTTTTTTTGTACCTCTACCATATTACTTGAGTGTGGCATATGAACGAACCAATTGCTTATTATTATATGTCCTAGTTTACCTTTGCTGATAAAATAATTTGGCAATTGCCTTGCACTTATAAAATATCAAAAACATTAGGTTGCTTTGCATTCCCTTGTCTACGTTCTATATTTCTAGATTACTAAACTAAACTCTCTCTATATATATATATATATGTTGAAATTGAGGAAAGACTTGTCATCATAATCAATAACTGTACAACCATAGCGTCCAATTTTGAAGTTATATAAATGAATTTTATCGGAGAATGAATATGGTCAGAATAAATTCGATTTATGACATCACATGCGTTTTCCACTGGATAGCTATTAAAAACAAAATCTAGAAATATCTGAATTCTTCAGAATCTAGATGTTCGGAAAGCCCTCCTCCCCCAACAACAACAAAAAAGATTTTAAAAAAGCTTCTTTCCAAAAATAAAGAAAATATTTTTAGTGGAGTACTGATGCCAGTTTGAGTCAGTAGACAAAACAAAATGACCTGGAGGGCTGGGGAACACAGAAGCCTGCTCAAATAAAAATGGATAGAACCTCCCAGTGGTGGATATGGTTGTTCAATACAATTTATCAAGTTTGATTGTTTTAATGACATTCTTGGGATCACTGTAACATTAATGATAATATACAATAATCAAATATACACATATATATATATATATATATATATATATATACATGTATATACATATATATATGTGTGTGTGTGTGTGTGTGTGTCTGTGTGTGTGTGTGTGATCCACAGACAGCTGTTTCGTTATATCATAACTCTTCAGTGTGGCTATAGACAATCCATTATTCCATCTAGTACCACGAGGCAGGATTGAAACCTACCGTCTGGCCAGGGGACTGGATAGTCAGTAAGGCTGCATTTAAACGATATATTTATTCAGCTTCTTAAATTCCCCGTCCACTAGAGTGTTCTATTCCTATGGAAGAGCATTGCATGAGCTTACAATGAACGAGTTACTCAACCCAAAATAATTTAAAGGAGAATAACGAACCATTTTATAGTTATATTCTAAGTTTTGTCTTAAACTAACGTAATCATAAAATTATGTAGCAATGAGATTTTTTTAAATTATACTAATTACTCCTTCAATACTACTATCATACTTTCTTGATAATGACTGGTGATGGTCGAAAGATCTCGATCAGCCAACTTTTTGAAATAAATTTGGTGTCATGAATAAAAGGTTTGTACACAAAAAAAAGTTCATATATTTTATATATATATATATATATATATATATATATATATATATATATTTATATATATATATATATATATATGTATATATATATATATATATATATATATATATATTTAAATGTATATGTATATATCGTAGTGTTGCTCTCACTATCGAACTAAACAATATAATACAATAATAATGCAAAGGCCCAAATAACTGTTTTAACTCCGAATTCTCATTTTGTTCATTCACTATCTACATCTGCTTCATTTATTTCTTCCAACGAGGAACGGATAAACATCATTCGGCCTCGACAATTTCAATAGAATGATCAATGAAAGAAAATGGGACTGCTGCACGAATCGAACCTGTGACCGATTGGTTTGCCATTTCATCATTGTGTTTCTCTTACCATTGAATTAAACAACCGCTGGTAATGCAAAGGCCCTAATAATTGATAGGGATCTGTAGTTGGTGCAATGATTTTCCGTTGACAAAAGCCTCGAGTCGTACAGAACAGAGGAGGTTTATTCATGCATTTCAATGTGTTTTGAATAAACAACTGTGATTCCTTTTAGCAAAATACTGTGTTGAATGACGTGAAATATGGGGTTTAGACTGAAGAAAATAAAAGATCATATTTGAAGAAAAAAATTTTTATTCAAAATTTGCATTAACAATTCTCGTATATTTTAAAAGTATTTATTTTGAAATATGCATTGGAATTGAATATGCATCTCCAGATTTCCATTTACGATTATAAATAACAAACAAGAACATTCTAGATGTGATAGTATCTAGAGTAGCAATCGCTGTCACTGACTGATAAATCGACTTAACAAACACCTCACACAATCTCCACGTAGTGTTCTCTATCTCTGTCTCTCTCAATGAATCTGATGTTGCTCAAGTGTTTCTTCATCAGACCAGGGTATTCTATTTCACCACATCAGAATAGGAACACGTGTCAATTGTACATATTAAATTCCATTACCATGTTAGCATTAATTGAAGTTTTGTTTTTTAGAGGAAAGGGTGTTTAAAAGTTGGAACTTGGGAAAGAATAGGTTTCAAAAGGAAGAGGCTATTAAGATCACTTTTAAGATCGGATTCGGGAATCTATGGTCTGACTTCCAGGCTTGTTCATCCCCTTTCATGAATAGATCGTGATTCCTGTGAGTAATAGGGAACTCTTGAAGCGACGTAATTTCTGGTTTCCTGACACTTCTGATGGAATACATTGCTCCAATTCTTCCACCTTCCTATTCTAGCCAAATATAATTGTCCATGCTAAAAAAAACAAATAGAGCAGATATAGACAGCTAAATGACGAGTAAGATTTATAGCAGAAACTCAAAGGTTTGTTTAAAGGGAAAGAGTGACTTATTTTCAATTGGTGAATATACACCTTATTAATCACCTGGAGTAAAACAAATAAATTCATATGAATATCACTGTCCTGGTCATAAGAGGCAATGTCAAATGGAATAATGAGCACGGTCTATACTTTTTGACCCATAATCAGTAACAAAAAAAACACTCCTTACCCAGGATCACAAAAAGCCTTGGGTGGTTTGATGATCATAGTTGCCTTGTTTTTGATTGGAAGACATTGTGCACTTAGTGAATGCTCATGGCTCTGCTAAGGTCATCATCATCATCATCATCATCATCATCATACGCATTTCGGCATCCATCGTTTGATATGAAACTTCTTTGGGATTCACTCGACTTCTCCAACATTGGTGTTGCGGCACCAATTCTTTCTGAACTTGACTAGTTCGATCCGACATCTTATATTTCGCAGGCAACAGTTTTGCATTTGATACCTGGGGATCCATTTTGTGAGTCATGATTTCCATCAGTTGTCTATCATTCTTGCAACATGACCAGCCCATTACCATTTGAGTTTTCTAATGGATTCTATGATCTATCGCACTCCTGTTTTTTCCTTAATACACTGTGCTATCTTGTGGTCATGCACGTGATTTTTGGCATGATTTTCTCATGCACAGGTTGCAAGGTTCTCAGTTTAAGGGTCAGTCTGTTAGTTAAGTTCTATGTTTCACTTCCACAGTTGACTATTAGGAGGATGCTCTGGTCGCATACCTTTCTTCTCAGAATTAATGGAAATTTCTTGTTCTCGGAGGTTGGGCTCGCTCTGCCAAAGGCTTACCATCCTACAGTGATTCTTCACTTGATTCTTTCGTCCTTTGTCTTTCTTCCTGGTGTCATCGATACACAAACAGCTATTCTTTTATAACTTAACTTTGAATCAGCCTTAATGTCATTTAATTCAAGTACCTTCTCAATTTTTTCGACCAGTAAGAAATAATGATTGATGGTAACCACCAAAATTTCAATCAAAACTGTCACCATAGGTTTCTTCAGTCTTCACGCGAAACCAATATATATATATATATATATACACACATATATATATATATATATATATATATATATATATATATATATATATATATATATATATATATATATGTATATATATATATATATATATATATAAATGCATATATATATATATATATATATATATATATATATATATATATATATATATATAGTAGGTTGGTAGGTTGTGGATTCGCTACACGAACTAGCTAGTTTGTGTAGCGTATCCACAACCTACTATTTATTTCCAGCTCTACTTTAAAACAACTCAACTCCATGAGTAAAATGCCGTACGTATCGAGCACTCTATGAAATAAATCCAATACATTTCAGAGGTGGCTTTATATTATTGATATATTATTATATTATGTTATACTGCTAGCATGATTTGTACCACATATACTGCGTATATATAAATACATAAATATATATGTGTGTGTGTGTGTGTGCGTGTGCTAACACCAGTGGTTCATGAATAGGAGAAATGATTTCATGACTATATTTCAGGGACTTTTGAGACTATCTCAAATGATACCCTTGAACCTGTCCTTCTTTCACACTGTTCGTTAACATTCTGGTAACACTTTTCCAAAAAATTATTAGATTAAATGCTATAAGTCATTTTTGTTTTTTGATTTGTTGTTGTTTTTTTTCTTTGATCTTATGTTTACTTTTCTCTTTTCATCTCAGTTTTATTAGTTGCTTTGTATTGCAACTTTGTGTTAAGGTCGATTACCCGCTGGCAGTGGGCAATTAAAAAATACTTAAGAAATATTAAATTCTCTAACTACCATTTAGTAAATAAATGATCGGAAAGAAAGACGCAATTATGGATGACATTCGAGCTTCTGCTTCCAGCTGAAGTCTCGGTGGCTTAATTGGTAAAGCAAAAATGTTGCCTCACCTTGGGTAGGAGATATGGGTTCGTCTGAGACTTATTCTCCCCTTTCCAATCAACGCTATCTGCCCAAAACTTTAACAAAAAGTTGCGATAAAAAGGAACCAATAAATTTATCATACGCTTCGAAGAAGTCAGGAAATTTCTTTTAAAAAGGAACCTTTCTTATCCATTCTTTTGTTCATACAATTTATAGAATATTAGAAATTCAGTTTATTTATGCATGAAAATACCCGTAAACTGTAATTTTCAATCCTTGCTATCTATAAAATGGCCTGAAGTTTGTATACTTCTGCCGAAGTAATAGGTTCAGCACGATAGCAGAGAGCTCAGCCTCTGACAAGAACCACCTTACAATATATATATATATATACATATATATATATATGCTTAAGATCACATCAGTGGATCTTTGAATAGGAGAAACATTTCCATCACAATATTCCAGAGGAAAGCTCATTAAAAATCGCTATATACATGCATATGCGTGCGTGTGTGAATATTGTTCTGGTAATTTGCACAATGTATGTACACACACACTCATATATATATATATATATATATATATATGTAGTCTCTATTCATTTTTTATTACTGGTGGTACAGCTATAGCCGTTTGTCTCTCCTTGTGTGTTGCTTAACGGGGATTTTTGACAAGATGCCAATTGTTTCGCTAGTTCTTCCACGACGCTAACCTCAAATCCATTCTGGTTGTTGAGCCAAAATTCCGCCTGATTATTTTTTGGCTCCTGTTCCAATTCTTTTCAGAGTCCGTTACAGAAGCAGAATTACATTGACCGATCGCAAGATTTGCTTTTACTCATATCAAGAAATGAATGCCTCGATGGATTGGTCACACTATTCTCTTCTCGCCTACTAAGCACCAATCATATATCAGTAACTGTCGGCCAAAACTGTCAGCATGAACCACGCGTACAGGCCAGAACAATATATATATATATATATATATATATATATATATATATATATATAAAGGCATGAGATCAACTCAATGGATCATAAATAGGAGAAACATTTCGATGTCAAAATTTCAGAGAAAAGCTCACTGAAAATAACTTTATACATGCATATATATATATATATATATATATATATGTATATGTGTGTGTGTGTGTGTGTGTGTGTGTGTGTGTGTGTGTGTGTGTGTGGACTAAAAACAATATTTTTGGTGAGGATTTTGATCCACATCCCCTGATATATTTTAGTTTGGATTCAATTTGCAATGAAGTTTCATGCTAAATTAGTCCCTTCATTTTTGTACGCTGGCATTCCCGTTTGTTTGGTGTTTGTTGTTTATTTTTTTTTCATAATTTGGACTTTCTAGCCAACAGAAAGCAAGAGAAATAACTTTTCCATTGATCACCCGTTTTTTTCCAATTTTTGATTGATTACTGCCTGCTGCCAAAAGACATTGGTCACTTGACAGTTTCCACTGAGCAACTAGCCAGTCATATATATATATGTGTGCCCCAGTTGGATTGTTTTCTCCTGGTGGACATCGATTATTACCAGAATGATTCACGTATAATCCTTGACAGGGAGAGAAAGAATAGCAAATGATGTGAAGTGGGACATGGAAATAGAACGAAGGGAAATATGTCTGCATCGACCAGAGATTCCCAAAGTCTACACCCTGCCCACATGTAGATCCCAGGAGCGCTACGAGATATTCTAAGATTCAAATAATTCAAGGCAGAAGTAGTCCAATGCATTAATGCACGATCGGAGTGATAGAGAACGGTAATATTGCTTTATCCCGATTTACTCCGTGAGTAGTTCAAGGTGGCGCAAAATTCGTGCAGGAGTTCGAAAAATTCATTTTAGTTCCAATATTTGTTTGTTTTTTGTTTTTTTTTAATTGAAGTATAAACGAGAGAAATTTGATTGATCCACGTACGAAACTTTTTTTTGTTTTTTTTTGTTTTTCAAATGTCTGTTATTTTCAATATCGTGAATTCTTGCTCCCTCAATAACATTCTGCATAACATTTGCGAGAATATCTGATCTTCTGTGCATGTATACCATTTTCAACATTTCGGACTGAACGTTGTCTCACTGTTCATGGTTGATTATTAATTGACCCCGATTCTCGAAAATGCGCAAACGAACGACAAATTATGCACTTAAATAATGAGAATATGCTCCTTGGTTTAATGTTAAAGGTATTATTTGGGCTTGTTCCCCGGTTGTGTACTTTTCCATGATGAGCCATTTAATATTAACAGAAAGCATCCTAATCACATTATATTATGTTACATAGGGAAAATATTAAAAGAGACTAGATTTAGGTAGACTGGCCATTTTCAATCACTGAAAATGTTTTGATAACATTTCCAGGTTACTGTGTAGCTAAAATGTTATATACGTTCTAAAGACTCGTACAAAGGCTCAAAAACGAATTATTTTTATTTTACTTCAATGCTTCAAATGAATACGTCATTGTATCGAACAAGATGTGTGTTGACGGATCTTTAGATCGAGAATAAAGTTATCCTTGAACGTTAATATCTAACCAATACGTTATATTTATAGCTCTTGCTGACTTTGTATGGTTTTCCTGGAGCTTACACTGTTACTTTGAAATGAAATACTCAATGTCAGCTATATTTTGACAAACCTAGCCACTTTTAGCCATTCAAAATAGCTGATTTTAAATGGTTAATCAAGAAATCCAAGAAGATGCAAGTTCAAAAATTCCCCTGCTTTCCATGAGATACTTCGACTGCTGTACAAGATATGTCCAGAAATTATCGAGTTATTTTAAGGAAAAAATGGCCTACCTAGGGCTATAGCTACTCATTCCCTTTCAAAGATCTTCTCTTCTGACTCCACACGATTATCCCAGGCTCTGTTCCACATTTCAAATTTGCAATGTCCCCTTTCATTAATATTGTCATAAAGACACAAGTTCACGTTTCCCCAAAACCATGGCCAGCCGTAGGTTCTAGCTACACAGGTAGTAGCCTAGTATGGAAAGTCCATGTCATGTGTCTGAGACAATAAGCTTTTAAAGTCCAAATGGAGATTAGGGAAATGAATATATCAAACAGGATAAAGACAAAGAAATTTTTTTAAATCGCTGATGTGCAGTCATATTTTCCAGGAATATCTAATAATTGAATATTTTTTGTTGTGGTGAAACTAAGAGAAACAATTAGCAAAGGAAATGTTCATCACCAATGCCAACTTCGAACAGGCCTTAGAGGGCGCCAACCTCCATTTTAACTGAATTTTGTCATCCAGGGACATAGTTGTTTTATTATGGTTACTATTTATTTGACATGTCTCAATTAATTACTAAGTAGACTTAATGTCATTAATAACTGGGTCGTGTTTATCAGTTGAGCGATGAAAATTCGAGGCTGTCTACTAGAGTAGGCTTGGTCACTTACTTTTATCGTAAAAGATGGCTCCGGTGAGCTGTATTTTCATTGGTTGATTTCACGACTTGTCTACCCCAACGTCCGCACATCTCTGAGTTGAATGTTGATATTTCTGTTCAGAATCTTCGCTTTTGATTGTCCAAGGTATGGGAGCTCATAATTGTTTTGAGGGAGTTTTAGATTCTCTTTCTCGACTAATATCTAAGAGTCTGATAGTTTTTCTATTACTTTCTGGTCGAGGTTTGAAAGATGTTGATGCACAAGTCAAAGATTTATGTGTCGATCAGTCTTTTTTGTCTCTACTCAAGACGATTTTCATTTGAATTTTAATCTTTTAAGAAGATACAACTTTTGTTTTGCGAGAATTCCTCAACGCCCGTTAAGTTTTGTTAAACTTCAAACATCGCTTCCGAATTTATAGTCTCCTATTAAACTGTTTTTGTCGGGAATCAAATCCTGATTTAGAATCATACGCTCCGAATTTGTGCCGAAACGAGAATAAAACAGTTCACCTGCATTTTATTCGCGAAGCTGTAATTTTATTTCCAACTCCTTTGGAGTATAGCGTCGCTAAAAAGAGAATCTCTAACTTGATAATTGCTTCGTTGCTGCCAAATGTAGAACTAATGGAAATATTGGCCCACCGTACTTGTCAGCGTCTTTTTTTTTTCTT
Organism: Thysanoteuthis rhombus; assembly: GCA_963457665.1. Classification (NCBI taxonomy): domain Eukaryota; kingdom Metazoa; phylum Mollusca; class Cephalopoda; order Oegopsida; family Thysanoteuthidae; genus Thysanoteuthis; species Thysanoteuthis major. The sequence continues at coordinate 14,491,497 of OY735204.1, forward strand.
CATTACTTGTTTGCAAAAAAATAGTAGAAAATAACTTGTTCAGTTAAAAGCAAGCTGGAAGCAATTACGACTTCGTTTTAGCGCCAATTTACGTTTGTTTCATTAAGACTGCTAGACTTCTCTGAAAAGTAAATCCTCAAATTTCTTCGGGACGTGAAAGGCAACAACAGGAAACTTACCGTCATCTTAATTTTGTAGTTGTTTGTAGTTGTTTAATTTTTTTTTCCATTGCAGATTGACGTAGATTGACGGCTGAGGTTGTGGTAAGAGAAAGATAAAAAAACAAATCAAGATGAAGTAGTCAAAAAGTACTGATAAATTTAGTCGTTTACTATTCTTTATCCGATGAAAAAATAAACTCGATAAACACCGTCACGTGATTCTTGTCAAGCATAATGTGTTTGGGGTAATCAATCGAAAATTGAAATAGGGGCTGATCAGTGAATGAGTTACTTCTCTCACCTTTTGTTAGATCACTAAAAAGTTTGAATTTAAAAAAAAACAGCGTGCAAAAACTTGTGACCAATTTAGCATAAATTTATATTGAAAACTGAACCCCCCGCCATTCAAAACCTATTGGAAGGATTTTCAAAAAACAAAAAAACTTTTCCTAGACGTACTGTACAACAGGTTTAAATTTTCATAACCTAACTCCATTGGTAAGGCATTTACACGTGATACATACATAGCCAGCCTGACTTATTGAAAATAGAATATGAAGTAAATAAAGAGTAAATACCCTCTGTTGTTCCTTAGGTTTTTCGAGACCACCTCTTCTGGAAAACGTGGAAGTTCCTTGGACAGGTAGTGGATGAAGATTTGGATCATCTTCAAGTTTACCATCCTTTTCTCCGGGAATCACCATAGTCTGTTATTAAAGAAAATAAATCGACACTTGGTTACGATATTGGAAATAATGTATACCTTTAGCCAAGAAGTTGGTTCTGTGTTTCTCATTAGATGGCATCAGGAGAAATATATGCGGACACTTTTGGTGACAGTTTTGTTTATTGTCTTTAATAAGATAATTACCGTATTGATACTACCAGTACAGAAAACTGAAACAAATGCAGGTAGGAAGATTGTGTTACGCCAATCTTTAAAATCGGGGATTCCAGCCTGTCTTGAAAATCCACAATCAACAATCTGCCCTTTTCCTAGCTTTGAACACCGGCCACTGCCAACGGTAAGATTTATTTAGGTTGAATACTTACAAATGCAAAACACGACACTAAATTTTTTTCATTTAGCTGATACCATAAATTAGGATGTGCTGGGTGGCGTAACAGTTGGCACAGAATCTGTGGATCACCTCTTATCTCCATTATCACCCATAGAAAAAAAGCATGAAGCCATATCACTGCAGTCTTATCACAGATTGACATTTTGTCAATCTGCAATGACTTTTGACAAAGAAGAAAATAGATGAGTGATCATTCAGGCAGACCATTTTCCTATAATTACGTTTCACGCCCACGTAGTAGCAGTAAATAACTGTTACTCCCATTGTCAATCCTGACGCAGTCCAATAAGAATATGAATTATACGCTTTTGAATACCTTGGTTATTCAGACTTGGCTGCAGGCACCAAAACCTTTGACCTTACCCTGTAGTGTCAGGAGGACATATCCTCGATCACGAGGCTACTGTTTGTAAGTAACTCACAGGGCAGGGAAATATATTTAGATTTGAAGAGACAGATATATACATTAAACAAAGTTATAAAATGTTTTTGTCTATTAGCACATATTCCAATCTTATGTTCTTTGTTCCTGTAGACTATTTCATGGCCATAGGACTGCTCTGCTGTTTCAGTAGCAAGAAGGCTTCACAGTGCATAGTTGCTTGCACAACGCTGTGTGTTCATTCTGTCAATGTAACTTTTTCTTTGATGGACTGCCTCATAATGCTGAAGGGCTCCAACTGGCCAGCTGTTCATCCATAGCTGAAGAGAGGGTTAGATTCATGCATTTCCCATGGGCTTCAGTGCAATGTGATCTCAAGGAACCGGGACAGATATTTGAAATTGGTTTGCTGGTGTCGTGTTCCGAGCCTGTAATGAATAGTCTAAACAAGAGTTTGAGCACGATTCACCAATTCAGATTTCAGTGCTTCTAACCGTTTGGCCATCCGTGCCTTCCGATATCACTCATTATGAATTCTAATTTCTGATCAACTTTACAGATAGGGAAGTGCCAGAGGCTGAGCATGTATAATTGAATCGTCCAGCCAAGTTCAAGTTCTGACTTGTCTGTGTTCATTTCGCAACGATGTCATTGAAGGCATGAAACCATTTCTTCTTCCTCAGCTATGAATAAAGTAGCCGATGAAGTGAGTGGCAGAACTTCAGTGCTTGTTGACTATTTTTCACATATCCCAAACTTATGATAAGTAAAGCCTCGGGGAGGAAGGCTGAAACCGTAGCCAGTGTCAGGGGGACTTTTTTTTTTTAAATTTTTTCAGATTAACAAATCAATGAATTGCATGTCATGACCCAAGTTAATGGGGTAAACCCTTTAAAAAACGTACCGATTTCCGTTTTGTAAAATAAGGATGTACAAAAGTGTCGAGGAGTTAGCGCTAGGAATTGTTTGTAAGACCCACTTCCAGCTTCCAAGGCCTATCAAAGATTCATTTTGCTCATAGCACCTGGTACTCCCCAATGGTACGGACTAAGCTCAACATCACGTAACTTTGATGATCTCACAAGAACTGGTGCATCTTACTTGATTTGGTCGAAACCCCTTGGCCTTGGGAGAGGCTTTTCAGGCCTTGTCCTTGTGCTGAGTACTTCACGGGGAGTTATTGAGTACCAATTTTAGATAGTGTTGCTAAATAGTGAATCGAACCAGGACCCACCGAATTAGTGGCGAGGACTCTACCACTGTGATCGATTACTGCATATAATGTCCTCAGTTTATGGGAAATCTTCAAAGAGAGACTTGTTAATGTCCAACATGAGCTGATTATCCTTTCAGTTAGAACGTGCAAATCTGTCCATCTTGATGAAAAGCGGAGGCATTTCAGAACGCTTAACAAGTGACTTCCCGTAATGGCATCACTGCAGGAGGTCGACAGAGGGCGACACTGCCGGACTTTCAAGTGTCGTATAGGGCGACTGGAAGCAGAAAATCGTGACGATCACCGGCCGAATAAAGAGGCAAAGATTGTTTCACACTGAGTCAAATACGATTGAAGAAACGTTCCCTGCTTTATTTTTACATTTTTTACATTAAAAAACCATTGATTCTGACTACTACATATATATATACATATATATGATGATGATGATGAAGCAAGGATTCGCTACGTATACATGTTTCGCCCGAAGAAACCCAAACAGGGAAGAAAATTGTTTATGCAGCTAATCATTACTTCATCATATTCCAAACTGTACTCTGAATCAACGTAATGTTCAATGTTGGCTGCATTGGGCACTTTATCAGATAAATACATTCCCAATTTGTATCATATATATATATATATATATATACATATATATATATATATATATATATATATATATATATATATATATATATATATATATATATATATATATATCCTGGCAGGGATACTCGGTGTTACCCTAGAAGAAAAAAAATAGGATAAGACAGTACAATGAAAAGTTTGTTCTACAATATATTTCCTGACATTGATAATGTTTCCAGTTCATTATTTAGGTACATGGTAAATATAAAATAAGTCTTTAGTCGTAATCTTACAGTAAATCAAACGTAGAAGCTAAGCCCGACCCTAGAAAAAATTGCAAATTATCAATTATTGAGTTTATTATTTGTTATGGAAGAAATACTAAAATGTAGCAGAAGCAAAATTTGTATTGATAAAAAAAAACATATATATATATACGTTTATGTGTGTGTGTGTGTGTATCACTACATTCATATTGTATCACAATGCTCAGGTACGAATTTTCCTTTCTGAGAGATATTTAGATAAGCAAAGACTCAAATATCTAAATAAATACAAACGTAGATAAGAACAGAATTGGGTAGATATCGAAATGTCAGACAGAAAAAGAATAACATAGATGGATGGATGGATAGATTGATCGATAGATATATAGATAGATGGATGGAGACATTTAACATTTATTTTAGTGTGTGAAAAGTATACAAGTTGTGTATACAAGCAGACATCATAACAATCATATTTACACAATACGTAGGACCTTAAATATTAGAGAGGGTCAAATAAAACTAATGATTCTTCCTAAAATCATTCACATCTCTTGATAACACTACATATTTTGGTAATATAATCCATTGTCCCATTACTCTATGGCTAGAAAGACTTGTCTGATATTCATTTTGCTTGTTTACTTCTATCATATTAACGTAGCCTCTCAGTGCCTTGTACACCCTCCTAGCAACAGAAATACATTAGGGTTAACTATTCCCAAATCATGCATAATTTTGAACATTTTCATTATATCTCTCTTATCTTTCTTATTTTCTAACTATATTAACCCTATTCCTTTTAATCTTTCCTCATAACTCATACTTTTCGATTCCGATACTAGCTTTTCTGCAATATTTTTCTTTCTCCAAGTACGATATGAATAGCTAGATAGATAAATTGATTGATAGATATACAGACAGACCTGCTATATCTCAACCCATCTAAAGATAAGAAGCAGATCGATGTCAGATCAGACAATAAGAAAATGAAAGTACTTCAGAATCCTCATTAATTTGCATGTCTTACAAAAACTTGAGCTCGTCACAATTTGTTACTTAAAACTCATTGGAGAGTCCGGGAGTAAAATTGATTGTACTTTTTTTTCTTTTCTTTTGTTTTTAGTCCATTTATTTGATGAGGGGCTTTCTAATCGACTAAAAGCAAAAAAGCAAATTCATTTAAGTAAAGAAATCGGGACATTTCGATTATCTATCTATTGATCTACCAATCGACCTCCCTTAAAGATTTTACTCAAGTATTTACATACGGAACTTTTCATTGTTCAGTCAATGTTGAAGTTTCTCTTCTTCTGCTTTTTGTCAATCTTTTAATCTACCTTGGAAGTTTGTAGGGAGTAGCTGTAACCGGTACAGACAATGGAATCGGAGACCCGAGTTCAAACGCAAGTATGAGGAATAGCTTTGCCGTCAGCTGTGAAAAGAAAAGAAAAACCGCTTTTGCAGATTAAAACACGTTTAGATAGTACTTAGGAAGACAAGTCTTTCGTAAGGAAAATAAAAGGTGTTTCTTTTTCGAAGACAAAAATCCCCTGTTGTAAGGAAAGAGAAGTAATTTTTACAATAAAAGAATTCCCATTCATTCTCCTTGTGAAGGGTATAAATGTTTCGTAGAATAAGCATGATTGAAAGACCGTTGCAGTGATCTATCTTTTTTTATGTGTCCAATTGTTAATGTGCTTGTTTGTGTATTCTAGCGCTCCTGGGTACACCGTTTTGCCAACAAATTTGAAATTTTGCATCAGTACTCACCTACAACCCTCCGAAAAAAAATTTCTTATTTTAGGAAAAAAAATGACCCTTTGGGGGCCTCATTCTGATGGGTTTTTTTTAATAACATCTTGATTTTCCAGAATCTTGATTCCTATAAATGTTTTATTCCATTTCAAATGTTTTCTAAGTAGAAAACCCCAATGACGTTATGAATAGAATTTATTCTGACCATATTTATTCTTCGACGGAATCTTTTCACAAGACTCAATAATATGACAATCACTTATTGACTGTGATGACGAGGGTTTTTTTTAAATAAATTTTGAAGGGTTTGATGGGTCTCTCTTTTTCAATAAGTTTTGAAGGGTTTTTCTTACGCTTCGCCGAAGCCTGCACTCGGAAAAGGGACCGTCCATTGTCTATAGAGACAGAACAGAGGTCATTAATCTATCTATGGAGGTTTAGGTGTTTATTGTACTTGATTGTAATCTACATATCGCAAATGGACCGAGTAAATAGTAGTGTGGATATGTAGTGACTGAAGTCGTAGCCTACGTAGGGGGATCACTTACCTATTAATCTACCTTGATATTGATTGCATTTATTGCCCCTTTATTACATACACATATTCACATACACGCACACACACATACTCATAAAAGTATGTATGTGTTCAGAAATGTATATATATGATCCGACAGAATGATTATAAATTGTGTTATACTATACAGAAACATATTTGAAATGATCTACCGTCATTCCACGGTTAATGTTTCATTCATCCTACAAAACTTAATCGTGTGATGACTAAAGATCATTTCAAGTAGGTTTCTATGTAATATGATTCACAAGTAGGTATGAATAAGTATACAAGTGCGTGTACGTATATAAGTGTATATGTAAGTATGTATGTATATGTATGTAGAATATCATATCATGGTTTCGCAAACAAAGACAGAAAATGGTTTTCAAAGACTGTTGCAGGCCTCCAGGTTGACTTAGTGATCTATGCAGGAGAGGCAACCTTCCAGCAATGATGGCAGGAGGAGGCCTAGCAGCCGGAGGGAGCTGATACTTCTCTGTTCTTCTCTTTTTCTATGATATGCTTTGGCACAGGTGGTTGCTGCCATTCGTTCCTGTCGGAATGTTTTTGATATGTTTTCATGTACGAAACAAGTGCATTATTATTTGAATACCAACGCCATCTTTTGACAGCAAGTGTAAACTAGCGTATATATGAGTTTTTATTTTCTAGAGTTTTTTTTTTTATTCATTCTTGAAGTGGTTACATTCCCCATTGCAATACGCCCAATGTTCCATCTTTCTCCCCATTGTACCAGGTCACTGACCGAGAAAGATTATAAAACCCGAATGGCCGACTTTTGCATTCTCCTGACCCCAACAACCATCTAGTATCTTACCAGCTCCCCATCCCCCGCTGGGACCACTCCCCGTTACTTTATTTGATTAAACTTTTTTTTTTCCTGCTCCACTTGGTTGCTTCTTACTTTCGGTTCAGGTAGCACCATTCTCCATATTGTCGCATTCAGAACACGTTCACACTCATTCAGACGTGTACATACGCACTCACATGTAGATACACATATAAGCGTACAAGTGCACGCACAGGCACAAGATAGAGTATGGTTGTGCAATAAGGTGAGAAATTATTGCAGTCGGAAACCTGGTATTTAATCATTCAGATGCACTCTCTCTCCCTCTCTCTCTCTCTCTCTCTCTCCATCCCGATATTTATATCTACGTATGTCTGCTTATGCATACATATATATATATATATATATATAGAGAGAGAGAGAGAGAGAGACAGACAGACAGACAGACAGACAGAGACAGAGAGAATTGTCTATGTGTATGTATGTATGTATGTATGTATGTATATATGCGTTGGTACATGTGCGTGTGTGTGTGTACTTGGGCAGCAGTCTTTTATTAATACAAGTTTGGTTAAAAGTCACGGACAAGAATGTTTTTTGTGTGAATTTCCGTACAAGTGAACGTAAGATCGTTGTTACTACACGCGGAAACTGTCCAAAAGTTTTTGGTTGAGTGCTATAAACATGTGCCATGAAATAACAACCTTTCATCTTCTTATAAAGTATGAACTCCATCAAGCAATCAACGACTTCGCATCTTCCTTTAAACTCCTTCAACAAATACAGCTTTTTTTTAACGAAAATAAAACAAACTTTCTGACTCATATTTAAACTAGATAAATCTAAAAAAAAAAACTACCTTTGAAGACATAAGTTACAAAAATATTACACGAAGATTACTAAATGAGGCAAATTATGTTTACGGTTTATCTTAGCAAGAGATGCTGAAAGTTGGTTCCCTTAACCCGGATGCAGGTTTATACCCGTTTCATTATATGAACGTTTTATTACATTGGAAAAGTACAGAGCCGGCATAACACAACAAATTGATGCTCAGATGAGACTAGCGCATGATGCAATTATTTAAACAGATAAATATTGCTGTACAGTGTTGCCAGGTAACTGACATTGTAGCCCAAAATAATTCTCCTTGGGGTTACCTCCTTCATGGAATACCCTGAAGACAGGTTTGCTTGGTCATTCAATAGAAACCTGCATACGACCAATATCTTTTGACAGCATGTCGTGTTGGGGGGTGATAAATTTTTTAAAAAATGGAAAAAGGGTGATCAATGAATAAATTATTTCTCTCGCCCTTTGTTGGGCATTGATCACCAAAAGAAGTCAAACAATCATGCGTGAATGCTGCCAGACACGAATTGAATGATCAATTTAGCATACACTTACATTGCAAATTGAAACGCCAACAAAAACCTATTTAGAGTGATAATCTTAAAGAAAAACAGAAAACTGTTTTTCCAAGTCATAATAAGAAGCAAAATGTTTACATTTTCAGCACTCTAGCTCAACTGATGCGGTTTATATACTTGATACAAAGACAGGCAGACAGACAGACTAACTTGAAAACCGAAGAAAACGATGTTGACAGTTTTATTGGTGGTTTTAGTTGACAGGTTCTAAGAGGTCATCGAATTAGGACATTCCTCTTCTACTCAAAGACATTGCAAGTGTTTCAAACTTTATGGTTCCGTGTTCTTTTGTCCGCTTTTAGTTTAATGTGATTTTGACGACGTCCATTGATTCTAAAGTTGTCCGGCCTCAAACTCTTTGATGAGCTGGGAGATTTATTATCTCAGCTCATAAAACATTCTCGGAGTTGACTGTCATGACGTCTCCACATTGTCAACCTGTGTCGAATAGACAACGAAGTGATAATTACCCTAGTAGCAGTAGTAGTAGTAGAGTCTCCCGGTATAATGCAAGTGTTCGGGTTTAGGAATTGCAGCTCGTGTCATAACAGAGCTGCAATAACCATGGACGATTCAGCTATTTTGTATATAAATCTAGCTTCAAAAAAGATCTTGCTAATCGGAAGAGAATTCTAGCTCTTTGGGAGCTAGATTGATATTTTAAAGTCTATTAACCACCTGTGTTATAATGTGGACCGCACTATAACGAATTGCGTTATAACAGGGGGGAGGGGGCAGGTAGTAATAAGAGTGATCTTAAAAGCTAGTTATAACCAACCAGAGCTGCGTGTGATGCAATCAGTAGAACTCTGAAAATATAGATAATAAAATCAATTTTCACCTTGAAAACACCTGAAATTGAGTAGGAACAACGTAGAAAAATCTAGATTCTGGAAATTTATATGCTATTGATAAGCTTTAACAGTTGAATTAAGGCCCCCAAAAGGTTAAGTTGAATTAAGGCCCCCAAAAGGTTAAGAGGCTTTTTTTCTCTCAAAAAGCCTTTAAAAAGATCTTTTAAAAAGACTCTAGTGGAATAATGCCAATGTTCAAGTCTGTTGACTAAACGGTATGGTTTTGATTGCGGTTGTAAAACACAAACACACTCACATATAAAAAGAGATAGTACCCTTGACCATCTTTGTGGGCAACGGTTGCACAATATATATATATATATATATATATATATATATATATATATATATATATATATATATCAGTCAGTATTTATGTTACTGTATAAAAAGAAAATAATAATGTTTTGTAAATATCTACATTAAAGGGGGTCTGTCGTAGAGCAATGGTTATCAGGTCTGGCGGGCCTTCTTTACGGTGACGAGGTACGCACGGGCAATTGTTAATATGACCTGATTCCGGCTCTCCAGGCTTATCGAAGCTTCGTTCTGCTTATGGCGCCTGTTATTTCTTAATGGTCACCAGTCTGAATTCTGACCAGGCCTGACGTTGCATAACTACGGCGATCTCACGAGAACCAATGTATCAAATGTGATTTGGCCATCACCTCTCAGCCTCGAGGAGAGGTTGCCTAAACGTACTCCTTCTGCTGAGTGCTTTGCGAAGAAGCGTTTAAAACTGGATTAAACCGGGTGTAAGCACTCTACCATTGGGCCACAATGGCTGGCCGATCTCTAATGATTTCGATAAACACTCTGTATGAACGTGTCTAAGAGGATAACATTAAATAGGAATTAAGCAGAAGGATTCGTAAACCTGACCAAGAGGTTATGCCCTAACATGAACAACTCGTCATTATCCTTGCAATTTCCTTGAAAAGCGTTATTTATGCGTGTGCGTATAAATGGCACGTACTTCGGAAGCGGTTTGTGCTACATCTTTAATTGCAAACGTAAGTGGTCCTCTGATAAGGGCTGTGAGAAAATGACATGCAGTAAAATATTGTCTCCGTTTATTACAGAGAGTAACGTGGATCTATGACACTTGAAGACGTTGTCCCCCTCAAAATTGTGCACGTTTTGGAACCAGCACACAGAGGATGTTATTGCGCACACGAAGGGTTTCAGATTCTCTAGATAGTTTACTGAGTTTTTTATAAAGAGATTGTTGATTTACTATGTCGAATCCAGTGCGCACATACTTTTGAACTGAAATTGCACCACATAACATTGCTGTGCACACCAACTTCTAAAATAGAGGAAACTACTTGAACGTAGGGGTTTTCTTGAAAAAAAGACAGAGAATATAAAGGCCAAAATGTTGTGTCGATAAAAACCAAAATAAAGATATTTGTCCGAGTAAATGAGAATTTTAAAACTCAGAAACTAAGAGAGAAATTGAAAAATAAATTTTCAAAAATAGTAAAAACAGGTCTGGTTAGTTCCTCAATAGAAACTGTCACTAGACCCAAGCCTTGAATGCTGTGAATACATAAATTATAAATCATGATCAACGAATTAATTACTTCTCTCACTTTTTGTTGGGTTTTGATCTCTGAACTGCCAGACACAAACTAACGGACCAATTTAGCAAAAACTTACTTGGTAAAAATTAGAACCTATTTGCAGACAACTAGCGCTGTTATGCAACCTATACACGCAACTAATACATAGGTATCAAGCCAGTCACCCAGACATTTTTACTTTTGTAAGCGAAATTCTGTTTATATTTGTCAGTCAGTCAGTCAGTCCGTCATCAACCCATTTATGCATTCGAAATTGTCACGGTATTTTATTTTATTTTTTTGTTCAAGTATGTATTGTAATCTACTTTAGGCTTTTAGGCCCGTCGAAGCTTCACCAGAGTTCCATTAACCGTAACCGAACATTGTGGGGCACATGCACGCTACCCTGTCTGTTTTCAGCCTCTTGTGGCACTGGTGGAAGCGTTGAACTTTCTTGGTTCTGTTATTATTACCCATGGCTGGAAGTATAAGAGATGGGTTCATGCTTTTCTCAAGGGCATTCGTATGAAGAGAATGTAAATTATCTCAGCCGGAGTCAATTTGGGTAACCAATTCCATTTGTTGTGATACTAAGCAACAAGACTCCTGTGATATTGACAGCGAAATCCAAAGCCGGATTCACCGAGCAACCTCAAGCTTCGGCAGACTCAGGAATCGTGTTTCTCTCAACTGGGACCAGACCATTCACACCAAGGTCAAAGTTTACACAGCTGTCTGTCTTTCAGTCCTCCTCTGCAGCACTGAGACTTTACCCTCACTTGGCTCAGGTCAGAAGGTTAGAGAATTTCACCAGTTGCCTACTAAGCATTACCTGACAGGGCCGTATCCCACGTGACAATACAAATATTACTAGCAATGATACTCCAGGATGTCACAGGATCATCACACCTGATCTATCGTGCCAGATCCTGTACGGAGCTGAAAGAAGGTGTACATTTAGTAGGTTGTCAAAGAAAAAGATTTAAGTACTAAAAGCCCATCTTCAAAAACAGTGTCATCAGTCCAAATCTGCTTGAAGGTCTGGCAGCTTACCTCCCAATCAGGTGGGTATAGATTTTGAGTCCACGTGAAAAATAGCCAGAAACCAACGCCGTGTACGCAGACATGAAAGGTTGGCTGAAAGCCCCACCACTTTGGAAGACGGAATGGCCTGTCCAACTTAAAAAGATTTGTGTGTATCCAACTTTGGCATAAAAAGTCACCAACGGGGACGTGGAAATCGTAGACGGAATCTCAAACTGTGATAAATGACAAACGACTCGCCGTGGATGTCAAACTAAATCTGATCATTCTCATTATGGGAGGCTGATATCAGATAGAGGTGGAGAGGACGTCGTCATCCACAGCGACGGACTGCTCCGGGCTAGAAATACTAACCAATTGACTACAAGCACCTCTTCTTTTTGTAGCGTTCAATGTATTTAACAAAACCCCTCTGCAGTCGTTACAGCTTAGCAATAGACAGCTGAACGTTTATTTAACCTAATGTAAAGTAAGTGTGTTTTTAACGAGATTGGCTACTTAAAAAACAGCCTGATTTGCAAGAATGTCCGCCTCTCTTGGGCTACAGTGTGGCTGGCTGAATGTTTTATTTACAGCGGTTTGGAAAAGAGCGAAGGTTTAACGTAGTTGCTTTTTGTGGTTGAAGGAGAGGGAATTTTAATGCAGTTTACTCCATTTCAAGATAACGGGATTGAGTTATCAGCTGTGTTCCATTCAGAAGAGGCGTGGTTGGAAGATGAAATGTAGATGGATTTTTTTCTTTAGTTTTTTTTAAACTAGGAATTAATCCCGAAATCGAAAATAAAAATAAGAAGACTGCAGGCTCAAACATCCCTCCAACGTCTCTTCCGACTGAAGATGATAAGTGCAATTTCTGTGCTCTATATATAACTAATAAAAAACCATTTTGTTTTCGTAAGAATGAATTTATTTGTTTGAATGAAATGAGGCCGGGCGTATCAGTATGATAAATTTTCGTTAATAACTAACATTTATCGATAAAACTTAATCAGTAAGACAGCCGCTGGGCGATCAGCTGGTCGTGAATTCGCAATCACTGTACCGGAATGTGGATCTTGCATGTCGGTTTACGCTCCTCATTTTGGTGAGGATTGTTGTTGTTGTTGTTGTGGTTACGGTAGGAAAACCAAGTCAACTTCCGATTTCGTACTGTAGTTTGACAAAATGGAAACGTCAACGTAATGGATGCCTTCAAACATAAAACAACATTGGTCTACTTGTAAAATGCCAAGTTCTTCACTTTGAATTCGAAGCAGTGTAGTATCCGGGAAATACTTATTGCAGTTTCTTGAAGCGAACACATAACCAAATCTTCCACTCATAGAATTTTGAGAGCTTATTTAATTCCGCCTTATTTTGCTTCCTAGCTGTTCTTTTCTGATGAATACATAAATATATGTATATATATATATATATGTATATATGTGTATGTGTGTGTGTGTGTGTGTGTGTGTGTGTGTGTGTGTGTGTGAGTGTGCATGTGTGTGTGGAAAATCCGACAAATGGTTATAATAATTGACTATATAGAAATGAAAAGATTGAGGAACTAGTTTAGTGAATCTCAAAAAAGAATTATTGAACGGAAACTATTTCGTCTTCCCCGAAGAAATCTATAACATAGACGAAATGCATCGGTTCCATCTAATAAAACGATTTGAGATGCACTAAACTAGTTTCTCAATCTTTTCATTCTCATATTGTCAATCATTATTACTACATACATACGTACGTAGACATAGATTTGTCGACAAATGCTTCGTCCCCTTATCTTGTTTAAGTGATTTCCTATCTGTAACATACACTGCATTAATGAAATCTGTGATCGCGATTGCTGGCTGCTAAATAAAGTTTCCAATTCAATAAGTGCTAAGATTCCTCTGATAAAGAAGCCCGGACATTTTTTTTTTTTTGACTCTTTCATATAAGAAACCTTCAATCAAAACTGTCAACATAGTTAATATAGGTTCCCTTAGCTTTTGAGTGATTCTGGCTGGTTGTCTATCAATCGATCTATCTAGGAGTTGCACGTACAGGCTGTACAAACAGAGTTAGAGGGCTGAAGATTTGAACATTTTATTCATTATTATGTCTAAAAAAAAACGTTTTTCTTTTTCTCTTGAAAAATACCCCCATAAAATAGTTTTTGACAGAGAGGGCAGAGGTCAATTTACAATGTAAGTTTATACGGAATTGGTTCTGTAGTTGGTCTTGGTTCTTTTTAAAAATCTGGACTTCTTAGTAATTCAACAAGGCGAGAGAAGTAACATATTTGTTTGGATAGGAGTTGAAGAGGCTTGGTCTCTTGTACCATGGGGATGCTGTAGGTAAAGGACGGCAGCAAAAGAAAATATGTTACGTGGTACAAATGCTGTAGAAAGATGGAGAAGGAAGTAGCATGAATGCAGAGAAATAGACGCTTTCCTAGTTTATAAAATATGGCATTAGTTTATTATCTTTTTTCGTTCGAGTGCACTGCTGGGAGCTTTGTTCTTTAAGAAATGTGAGATTTTGCTTTCAACGGTGGGGGGCAGATTTAACGAAAACTCTAATCCGATAAACCGCTACAAATTTGGCGGAAGCAAAGATAACTTATCACTAAACCTTATTATATGAATGTAGACTACAGTTTGTTTTCTTATTATTGCAAAATCCTCAAAACCTACACAGCTAAAATTTCAATATATTGTTGCTAAGACTCTAAGACGTAGATTTTTCCGAAATGGTGTAGCATTCTAATATAAGATGATGATCAAGGTGAGTATATATAATTGAATGAACAAATGAAATGAAACATTAGCTTACATTCTACACATAGTGTATTTGAGGCACTAAGTGCAATCTATGACATATTAAAATGTCAGCTGTCTTGGTCTTTTTTTGAGGTTCTTAAAGAAAAAAAACGAATTGAATTTAAATACATATAATAAAACTTAGCGATTATTCTTACTTCCGCGAAATTTTTAGCAGTTAATCATTTCATATTTTCGGTCAGTTGAACCCTCTACTTGTTTTCAAGTTATAATTCAAAATACATCGCTGTTCTAACTGGTCAAATAACAGATATACTGGCTTAAGAGTCACGATTGCTAGTGCTGTGGTCATATCTTCTCTTTCTGCGGTGGTGAGTCCTATAACATGGACTGACTTAAACTTATCACACAGTTGTTGGACGCACCCTTCGTACAGGTAGCAAGAGTATCCGGCACAGATAATCCTATATTTGGGGGTTTGATAAGGCTCAACATCAACTTTGCCTCTGTATCCAATCACACGATATTACAACATCCTACGTTCTTTCTAAAAATTGAATTTTCGCGTTAGTTAAATGAAGTTCCTCACTTAGCATTTTGTCAAGCATTTTATTCTCAAAACTCATTTTGAAATCCCTCCATCGGGCGATCTTGATTGCCCAGAATCGTAATAACAATACACACTACGTTTAGCATGATCACGTTCTTTACTAACTAAAATAAAATTTGTTTATACTTCCCACTGTCGACATACTATCAAATTAACTTTATCTATAACATTTCGAATGATGTATTCTTTTTCAGTTGGGCCAAGTAAAACATCTTTTTGTTGTATTTATTATCTAAATCCAAATCTTCTAAAATCTTCGATGCACCATCCATGCTACCAACATCACCCTTTTTTGCAATGTTTTAATTGATCACCTAAACACGACATGCTGCTGAAAGATGTTAGTCACGTAAAAGCTGAGTGACTAACCGGGCCTATAAATATTAATTCATTTATCAGATTCACTGTTGTGTCTGAAGAGTGGCCCAACAAATTACCTTATGCTAATCGGATTTAGATTTCTGTTATTACATATCCGTCTAAATAAGCATGTGTATGTGTATGGTTCTTTTCATCTTTCTCTCTATATATAAACTAGTTCTCCTAGTCTCTTCATATCTATCTACCTATTTACTCTATGATTATCACTCTACCTATCTATCTCGTTTACTTATTTATTCCCATCTTCTCCTCTTATCTATCAATCTATCTATGTAGGTAGCTATCAATCTATTCATAGAATAGTACCTAATATATCCATCGATCTATTCATATATGATAGTCTATTCAAATATATAATTGTATCTTTCTGTTTCATTCTTTCTATCAATCTGTCCATTCATATCTATTTATTTCTTATTAATTTCCACCTATCTATCAGTCTTTCTATTCATATCTATCTATTCATATCTATCTAGTTACCAGTTTCTTCACATCTATTATCGATCTATATACATCTATCTTGTATCAATTTATCTACCTATTCATATCTATCGATCCATCCATATCTATCTATCTATCCATCTATCTATCCATCCGTCTCTACGTGTATATCTATCTACATCATTGTTTCTATCAATCTAATTTGGTCTTTTCATATCTATCTGCTCATATCTGTATACGCAGTTCATATCTATAATCTTAATCCCATTTTTTCATAACTACTTATCTAAGTATTTATTTGAATCTTATTATATCTTTACGACTTATTGCCTATAACAATTTCTGTACCTATACACGTAGTGCTGCACCAAAGTTAGCAGAATTTGAATACATTAGATTATAATCCCCTGTCAAATCATTCAGCGTTTCCCGTATTTTATCGGACTTTTCACAAGTCTTTCAAGATCACAGCACCAAGAAAAAAAAAGACATCGTTTTTTTTTATTAATTTGTTCCCCGAATTCCGAGTATCAACCCGTACCTAACTATGTCTTCATGAATCTACTTGCTTGAATGTGTGTGTGTGCATCAGTTCATATCTATGTATATATCTATTTCATACTGTTGGTGTTTATATAGTCTAGTTTGTTCATATGTGTCGATATACATAAACGTGTCAGGTAATCGATGCACAGATATATTCAAATCTCTATGTGATTATTTTTTTTATTAGAAAAGAAACTGCTGAACTTGAGATTTCATTGTTTCAGTTGGCGGATAAGAGATGTTTCAATCAGCAGAATTGTTAATCCCAGGTGGCAGAGTCTGTTGTTATGGATGGGGAAACACTGTCTGTTATATATATATATATATATATATATATATATATATATATATATATATATATATATATATATATATATATATATATATGTGTGTATATATATGTATATATATGTATATATATGTATATATATATATATATATATATATATATATATATATATATATATATATATATATGCATTCGCCATAGCTTTGAGATATTGTGTGGAGAAACATTAGCAAATACATGAATATTTCGGAAAAAATATGAAATAACTTTTAGTCCGGAAAAGATTTCTCCATCCACCTCAAAATATAACCAGTTGTTTCACAATTTCATTGAAATTCACTTGGAACTTTTGGAGATATTGAATCGAAAAAAAAAACTAACCTGAGTGTATATATTTGTAACTGTTCAGATATAGATAAGACTGTGTATATGTGTACAGGGGTAGCTGTATCCTTTTTTTTTTCTCCTTGTCTCGAGACTTTTTTCAACCAAGAAGTAAGAGAACCTCAAGGTTCTTAGGGTCTCCTTCACGCAATACCTCCCCATTACACTTGAAGGGTAAATGTCAGGTTCATTACCTGGTACCTGAAGAGTCCCAAAAGAGGGAGTACTGGTGGAACTGAACTATTTGTGGACACGCCCATACGTACACATGAGACACCCTGCATTGAACCTATTTTGAATCACATCCACCCCCACCTCCTCCCGCTTTCACTTATCTATCTCCAGCTGTTAATATTTTTCATCACGACCGATCCCACCCATGACATGTTACTCTATCGATTCAGTACGTACTGCCTTTCCCATCTTCAATTCAACTTTACCCTCTATTGTCTCTTCTTTCCTTGTCCCTTCACCTTCCGATAACCAACCCTCTCCATCCTTGCCCTCCCTGCGAACGACAAGATCTAACTTGATTGACACATTTCTGGCCTTTGTAAATATTTACAATTGTAGATCGGAAGAGGGTCGTGCTTTGCCGCTGTTTAAATAAACTGATTGAAAAGGCAAAACATCATCCTGTGCTCAAATGAAAACATTAAGCGACTTTTCATCACATCCGTGACCCGATAAAATAACGTTTCGATTGAATGCCGTTTCGATTAAATGTTGTTTCGATAAAAAAAATCGTTTCGATTAAGAATCGTTCCAATGAAATGGTCCATGAAAATTAGTTCGATAATAAGATGGTAATGCACTGATCTTTCAAGCACTTTGTCTCGGAATTCAGCATTTGAAATCCTTGTTTCACCATTGCAATAGATAAAAGAACTGAGAATATATATATATATATATATATATATATATATATATATATATATATATATATATAGATAGATAGATAGATAGATAGATAGATGGATCGATAGATAGATAGATAGATAGAGAGAGAGAGAGAGAGTAGGGGAGAGAGAGATAGAGAGAGAGAGTGGGAAAGACTAAAATAGATAGGTATGAGTAGGTATAGAAAGATAAAAACAGAGAAAAATATACAGATATATCGATAGATAGACGGATATTAACTAATATATATATATATATATATATATATATATATATATATATATATAGAGAGAGAGAGAGAGAGAGAGAGAGAGAGATAGATAGATAGATAGATAGATAGATAGATAGATAGATAGATAGATGGATAGATATGAAGATAGGTAGAGAGATCCATACATGGATATATAGATTGGAAGATAGATTTGAATGGACGGAGATAGATAGATAGATAGATAAATAGATAGATAGATAGATAGATAGATAGATAGATAGATAGATGGATAGATATGAAGATAGGTAGAGAGATCCATACATGGATATATAGATTGGAAGATAGATATGAATGGACGGAGATAGATAGATAAATAGATAGATAGATAGATAGATAGATAGATAGATAGATAGATAGATAGATAGATAGATAGATAGATGGATAGATATGAAGATAGGTAGAGAGATCCATACATGGATATATAGATTGGAAGATAGATATGAATGGACGGAGATAGATAGATAGATAGATAGATAGATAGATAGATAGATAGATAGATAGATAGATAGATAGATAAATAGATGGATTCATTCGGATGTGTGGGTTGCACATGTGTGCATATATGTAATTGTCTGTTTGAACAAAACTGATGTATTCATTATACGTCGTAAATATTTTGATTTCGTGGCTTCAATTTTGATAGATCTGATTTTATTTCGCCCGATTCTGCCCCATCAATTTCCTTGCTTCGTCTTCAGCTGCATCTTTTCATGGCCTTTTTCTACCCCACCCGGGTAGTGATTAATCCGTTTCTACAGTCGGAACTGTCGGGAAAGATGACGTTATAATCCATAAAACACATTTCTGTAATAAAAACCCAATCGTTGTAAGCTGTAAAATACTTTTTTCCGGCTTAAGATGCCTTTTTCCAACCAAAAATTGATCGGGCAGCTAGAAAGACGTGCATAACTCTTTCAATAAACGTCGAGAAATCTTGGTATATATATATATATATATATATATATATATATATATATATATATATATATATATATATATATATATATATATATACTCTGATGAGCCTCAAATTGATAATGGAAGATGTTTTTACAATTGTTGTACCATGTCTGAAGGTCCAACTTACATACATGGATAGTTTTGTGCTAACTTCAACTTAGGAACAAAACAACATAAGTTCGAATACTGATTAGCCTTCTCAAAAAATTATAGACGTTTCACTTTATTTCTTTTTTTTTTTTTTAGTTCTTATTTGCTGTTTTATGATCTCGTTTTGGTTTATCTATTTATTTATTCGTTTGGTAATCTTTAGCTTGACATATATATATATATATATATATATATATATATATATATATATATATATATATATATATATATATATATATATATATATATATATATGCCTAGAGTTGTGTTTGAATAGCATACAAAGTCCCAAAAAGTTGTATAGAAAGTCTAAATCTTTTTCCATGAAAAGTATAATTAAATAATATATCCATCAGATATTTGAAATCAAAAGCGTGTCTTTATTTGTAAGCCTGGTGTAAACAGAGGAGATCACAAAAATTTCATCCTTTGAGTTAAAGTAATCACAGTTTGCAATCTTTCATTTGCATTGGTTTATAAAATGAGAGGGAAGATCGAAAAAAAACTTTTTAAAAGAATGATTGAAAAAAAATCTTCAGGTACTTTTTTTTAATTTTCAAAGAAGTCAATCGATTTTAACACAAAAGATGAAATAATGTCTAACACCGTTTAGGGGTCTCTTTTGCTTTCACTATGAATCGAAAACGGTCTTTTAATTCCATTATTGCATTGATTTCTGAATAACATGTCGTTTAATTACCATCAGTAATAGCAGCAGCCTTTTAGTATCCGTCGTTGAACATGGACTTTCTCCAAAATTTGCCAGACCTCTCAATGGGCGTCACAGAGACATTACTTCCTGAACTTATCTAGATTGTCACGCCATCTTATATTTTGTTGACCTCCGTTTTGCATGTGATCTCTGGGAATCTACGTTGTGAGTCACGACGTCCAGTGGCTGTCTGACATTCTCGCAATATGACCAGCCCATTGCCATCCTAGTTTTCTTATGGATTCTATGATATCTCGGACTCTTTTCATTCCTCTAATTTACAGTGCTGTCTTCCATGATCTCTCCATATGAAAGTTAAGCATGATTTTCTCTTGTAAACGTTGCATCGTTCTGAGTTTGAGGATCAGTTTTTTGGTAAGATTCCATGATTCAGCTCTATAGGTGACTACCGAGAGGATGCATTGGTCGAATACCCTTCTTTCTTATTCTTGATGGTTAAGCATGCCCTGTCGAAAACTTGCCAACCTCCAGTGATTCTTTGTTAGACTTCTTTTTTTTTTTTTTTGAGGATTTTATGGAGATTCGTTGTCCTTGGTAGATGTAGTCTTTTTACTTTCTCCAGTTCTGTGTCTTCGATTTTGGTTGTCATGTATTTGTCTACAACATATTTGTTGTAAATAACATTTGTTTAACTCAAGTTCATGTGGAGGCCAACTTTCTTCGCTCAGTCAGTCCAGAATCATCTGGTGGTCATGAAGAGACTCAGCAAGAAGGATGATGTCATCAGCAAATCTGAGGTTACTTAGGAATTTATTTGACCAGCTATATAACTCTATGAGATTTTATATGTTATTCAAACACCACAATAGATTTATGTAAACTATACAAATAAATAAATAATCGAGTAACTCTTTAGGAACCAAATAAGAACTAAACAATAATTAAATGAATACATTTTAACTTAAGGACCAATCCTTATTCCAACTTTTGTTGTTTTCTTTCTTAGTTGATGAGAGCAACATAGAAAGAAAAAAAACACACAAACATTGTGAATAAATAAATAGCCGTATAGTTTGTTCCTGCTATAAATTAGCGAATTGAACTACACAGAAGCAAATCGATTCACTGAAATATATCGACTAAGAAAATAATTCTAATTTTTGTTTCTGAATGAATCGTTTTAATTCGTTACTTTGTTTTTGTTCGTTCCTTATGTTCTGTGATGCGCCCAGTTATCATGCTCCGAGTTGTCCCTGTGCCAAGCAGTCATGTGCGGTAAAGTCGGCGTTCAGATGTCAGCGCCAAGAAGACGTGTGCAAAAATGTCGGGTCACAATGTGCAGCACATACATTGATAGCCAGTCAGACTGCTGAACAGACTGACAGGCATACAGACAGACCCGTTTAAAAACTGAAGAAACCTATGTGAACTATTTCGATGATAGCTTTGGTTTATTGCTTTCGAATAACAGTCAAATTGCAGAAACACGGGAAGGTGGGTGGGTCTTTTAAAAAGTTTCCACTTCTTATGCTGGAGGAAGATAGAGATTGGTAAAAGGATTACTAGTGCCAATGCGTGGACTTTGAAATATCTTCTCGATAAATCATTTTGGCTTCGAAATAAGCTTTCTGACAGAGATAATGTCACTTAGACGTAGCTCATAAATTGTATACAAATAACACTGCAAAAGTAACACAATGCCTGTGTATGTATTTTGAATATTTGAAGCATTTATTATGTTGATTATAATCTCCAAGCTAGGGTTTGGGCAGTAAATATCGAGGTATTCGTTCGTGCAAGCCAATAAATCACACCATCAAATATAATGTGGCACTACTTATCTGATGGGAATTCAGATAACTATGGTAGACGCCGGTTGCCGTACGGTTAGCATCAGAGAAAATGGAATCAGTGGAACTGTTTCAAACTCCAGCTGAGGCAGTTTGTGCACGAATCCATCTCTTCTTCCTGGGACCTTCGGCCTTGGTTGAGGAGACGGAAAAATCCGAATTCAAACTTTTAGAGAGTAACCCATTTTCCAGCGTACTACGTGTACGAAATTTTAGATCAACCGACCCAGTAGCACACGCACTCACACCCACACAGGGTCTTGTCTAACCCAGCTATATATATATATATATATATATATATATATATATATATATATATATATATATATATATTTCCGTTTGTTAACACAATATATCCAAAAGTTCTTAATCGATTGCAACGAAAAGGTGAATGAAGGAGCTCTCCCTGATTAGGATATACGTCTTTCTTTCATATATTCATTTATTGAGTTAAGATTATCTACACATCTTCAGAAGTTCCTGATTAATTTCAATTATCATTTTTGTATGTGTGTTTGAGGAGAATTTATATAGCTTTAGAGCAGATCTAAGAATTCGTTTCCTATTGATGGATACTTTTCATGCGTTGAAATGAGTTGAACAATTGTCTTTTATGAAAAGTCAACACATAGTTACATTCACTGCATCGTCGATATATCTGAACAGATCTAGTGTTTAATTAATGTATAGCAATGACAGAAGAATGTACTCCCCGGGTGCTCTCTCGTTATTCACGCGACAATTCCTTTGCATCTTGTCCGAAACATATCAATAGCTTTGCATTCTGGCTTCCAAAAATCGATTCTCTTTAGGACAAGTTAATTCTCGTCACGTGATGCTGTCATCTATAAAACAAGATTTTTCTTGCAAACCGGACATGTTGTTTTCTGCAACCATTTTAGAAACCATCAATACTGGCACCAACACTGCTAACATAGGTTTCTCCAGTTTTTAAGCTGGTTTGGCTATTTGACGAGCTATGTACCTAGCGTATCAATGGAGCTAGAGGGATGACTCCTTATTAGATCTTGAAAAAAAGGTTTATTTGTTTTTACTGAAAATACCCCCTAATTCCAAATCGTTTTTTAGTTGGGGTCAATCTACAATGTAAGTTTATGCTAAATTGATCTCTGAGTTTGAGTTTTGCAGCGTTCATATTGTTTTTGCTTTTTTGATACAGATTGTTGTTATTGATCTATCTCCGACAAAATGCATGAGTAGAAACTTATTTATTGATCATTTCTTTTTCCAATTTGTTTAATTGATCACCCCTGACATAGCATTTTGTCAATAGCGGTTGGTTCTTTGACTGTTTCTATTGAGCGACTCACCAAACATGTCTTTAAATCTAAACTTAGGAAGTAAACATTCACATGAATATCACTTTAGATAAAGCTAGAATTTATGCGTCAACCAAAAGTTATCATCGCATTAGTAGAAATCTAATTTATTGGAAAATGTCAGCTCACGACGCCATTATAAATAACACATTTAGTTTCTGGTGCTCAGAAGTTGAGTAACAATTATTAAAAGCCATCAACCAAAGCTGTCAAAATAGGTTTCTCTATTCACTCCTTATTACATCAAGAAAAAAACTATCTTTTTTTTTTTCGAAATTCTCCCTCGAATAGGTTTTAGTCGGGGTTCAATTTTCAATGCAAGTTTGTGTTGAATTGGTCACTAGTTTTTGCTTCTTTTATTTTATTTTATTTTATTTTATTTGGCAAATTTGAGCTCTTTACAGATCCAACAGAAAGCAAGAGATGTAACTTATTCATTGATCATCCCGTATTCTAATTGTCTAATTGAAGATCCATACCAATGCATTGTGCTAAAAGACGTTGGTCAAGTGACGGTTTCTTTTGAGTGACAAACCAGACGTATTTTATTTTGAATAAATGTAACAATCAAAGATAGCTGAAGGTTTTATCCTTTTTCATATGTGCGCGTGTTTGTATGTTTGTTTATGTGTTTGCGTATTCCAACTCTCTTGGCCATGCCGTTTTGTCTACAGATTTGAAATTGGCATCAGTACTCCATTAAACCACTTTTGAATATTTTTTTGTCTTTTGGGGCCTTATTCTTTATCTATCAATAACATGTATGTCCCCCAGGATTTGGATCTTTCTATATGTTTTTCTTACTCTAGATAACAGTTATGTTCTCCATAATTATCATCATCATCGTCTTTTTTGGCGTCCGTTGTTCAATAGAGCTCTTTATCATATGGATCGATTAGCCAGTAAATTTTAAACGCGTTTAGTTTGTCACGCAATCCTATTTTTTGCTGGGCACAGTTTTGCATGTGGTGGAGACCACTACATTTTCTTAGGGCAACGAATCTCCATGAAAAGCTCAAGAGAATAAGATATCAAGCAAACAATCACTCTATGATAGCAAGCCTCCAGAAGATCTCATTAGTTCTAAAGAAGGTCTTACAACAAATGCATCCCCCCGATAGTCACCTATGAAGATGAAACATGGAGCCTAACGAAGAGACGGACCCAGAAACTGAGAGGCGTGCAACGTGCACGAGAGAGAATAAACCTTAACATCACATGGTGATATCACGAGACAACACGATATATCAGGAGAAAAACAGGAGTTCGAGACATCATTAAAAAAGCTCAAATGGCAATGGGCTGGTTATGTTGCAAGAATGGCAGATGACTGATTGACATTATGACTCACAAGATGGATCCCCGGAGATCACATATGCGACTGCAGCTAACAGAATTTAAGATGGAGAGACAAACTAAACAAGTTCAGAAAATATTGACCCTGCGACACCCACGGGAGGGAGTCATGATGAACTCTTGGGAAAGTCGATGTCAAACGACCGACGTTAAAAGAATGATGATGATGATGATGCTGCTGCTGCTGCTGATGATGATGATCAAAAAGTACACCAGACAGAAGTATCGATTGGCGTTCTATGTCTCTTACCTCCTCATCAACTTTGTCTTCCAAGGCCCCCTAACACCACCTTACTTTACAGCGCCCTCGATTCTTCCTACACCCCTTCAATCTTTCAGCGCCACCAACTTGGCTGTAGCGCCCTCTTAGGAAATCACTGATCTCAGTTTTAAAAAAAAATTCCCCCGTCTGTTTTTAAAGCTATCTCTTTTCATCGTCGAAAGTGAAAGATCATCAAAAACCTTCAATGGATTCGAGCAAAACATTGCGTGAATCCTATCAAGGTTAGAAGACAACGAGACGAAAAGGAAAAATTGAGTAAGACTTAAGATAAACACCAATGTATACTATCCGTCCTTTTCTTGCAAGGTCGGATCTTTTCTTTGTTGTGTTCGTTGTCTGTGTTGCGAACGTTTCAAGCGGACCGAATTAACAATCGTGGCAATTAGAAGAATTCAAGTTGAAAAAATCTGCATTATTACGTGAATTGTTCAGACTATCATCGCAAGAGTGAACCAAATTTTTTTTTGATGACTATACGTCCGCTTTCTCAGTGACTTTATTCTATCTCACTCTCCCCCTCTCTCTCTCCCTCTCTTTATATATATATATATATATATATATATATATATATATATATATATATATATATAATTATAATACGCGTGCATAGGGGTAAACTTGTACGTGATATTTATTTAAAGAAGCTCTAATGTATAAACAAAGACCAAATGAGATTCAGTACCAGTAAAAATGAGTGTTTCACACGAAAAAAATTTAAATTTGTAACCAACTATCTTTACATTTTATATATTCATAGACACACACACAAACATATATATATATATATATATATATATATATATATATATATATATATATATATATATATATATATATATGCGGCTACTTCTATGCATATATATGTATTATGGCAAACCCTTAAACATGACTAAATAAAACTATATATTAAAATCATAGCTTGAAATGCAGCGTTTGATAAACATTGCTTGGAGGCATTTTGATACAACTATTCTGTTTTCAAATCCCTTAAATCGCTACATTGTGCTATAATATATGATTTTGTGTTAAACATAAAACCCGCTGAAAATATTGAACAAATCGCATTAACAGATATTGGGAAATAATTGATATGATTTTTTCAATTTTTTTTTCTCTGAATATATATTCCGACAGACGGAGAAAGATCAACAAAACGAGACGTATAGAATTATCGGTCGTAAGTCCGTTCTGTAGTCTGAAAAAGGTATCAAATCACAGAATAATGTTGAACCTATATGATTTATATCATCTACTGAAAAGCCTTGGGTTGATTTAATTGACAAGGGAAGAGATTATGTTGAAAAACAAATCTTTTTTTGTGCAAGTAAATGCTTTATTTCCATAAATATATATACGTATCGTATAAGGGTAGGCCATGAGCTCATGAGTTCTTAATTTAATTTAGGGGCAGATTTAGGATTTTTTTTCCCGTTTAGATATATATTTTTCAAAGATTAAAAAAGGGTACAAATTTATCAGAATGGAAAATTACGACTTGCACTCACCTCCCCTATAGAGGAACAGATTTTTGCTCAATCTTTAGTTGGTTTAAGGCGTTAGCAGCATCATGCGCTCCCTGAGTGCTTCATTGCTATTCAAATAATGATTCCCTTTCCTTCACACAAACAATATATCCAAAGCGTTGCCCTCTGGCTTAAGAAAAATTGACGCTCTTTAGGATAAGTCAATTCCTATCACAGGACTCTTTCATCTATAAAACATGATTCTGTGCATATCGGACATGTAAAAGTTGATTTTTGTAACTA
The DNA here is from genome assembly GCA_963457665.1 of Thysanoteuthis rhombus. NCBI lineage: Eukaryota > Metazoa > Mollusca > Cephalopoda > Oegopsida > Thysanoteuthidae > Thysanoteuthis > Thysanoteuthis major. The sequence goes on from OY735204.1 coordinate 14,518,166, forward strand.
TTCCAAAAACCATCAGACAAAATCGGCTACAAAATTGTCAACATAGATTTCTTCATTTTTTAAGTTGGTCTGGCTGGCAGGCCGATGTTGTATCAATAGGCCGTACCAATTGAGCTAGAGGGCCGGTGATTTAAGTAATTAGTCCCTATCGTGTTTAGTAGAAACCGTTCCTTTGTGGGAATTTTGAAAATCTCCCCAAAATACTGTCGTGTAGGGAATTCAGTTCGCAATGTAAGTTTAAGCTAAAATAATCCCTCAAGTTGTGAATGGGTTGTTTTTTTTATTGTTGTTTTCTATGAAACGACATTTTCATAATGATCACTGCTCAACAAAATGCTAAAGAAGAAACTTATTCATTGATCATCCCTTTTTTTATTTTTTTGTAATCGATAAATCCCGATTTGGGATGCTGCCAAAAGACGTCAGTTGTGTGATAGTTACTAGTGGGTGACTAACCAGACTGGTGTTTTCTTTCTTTCTTTCTTTCTTTCTTTCTTTCTTTCTCTCTCTCTCTCTCTCTCTCTCTCTCTCACACACACACACACACACACACAAAAACAATTTGTTCCTTTACTAACCAAATATCCGTCCCTCAGACGCGTTTTTTTGCTGGTTTTATGTATTTTTTTAATTTGAGTTTTGCTTCTGAGCCTCTCTCCGTCGTCTCAAAAAATTATATATTCATATTTCATTTTGCAAAGAAAAAACTAATTATATGGTGATTTATTAGAATAAAAAATGTAATTTTAACCTCCTGTATAACTTTACCAATATTTCATTTTTAAGAACACATGACGGTACTTTTCTGTAGATTGGACTTATCACCAAACAGACTTCGAGTCGTGTCAACGTCTAGACTTTTCTTATTTTTAAGAATCTTGTTTAGAATCTATGTGCAAAGAAACTTTTATTCATAATACTGCATGACAAAATGTTTAATATTCCTGTCTCTACGGTCCACACAGACGGAAAAAACAGCAAGAAAGAAACAAAAACATTAGATTATGATTAATGTCCGTGTTTCCTTTCTTTCTGTTTTTTCTCTTCGCTTTCTCTCTTTCTTACTCACTTTCTTCCCCTTTCTTTTATCTTTTTTTTATCTTTCTCTCGTCGCTTCCTTTCTTTCTGTCTTTCCTTCTTCGCTTCTCTTTTCGTTTTTTCCTTTCTTTCTTTTTCCTTTCTTTTTTCCTCTTTGCTCCCTTTTTCATTGCTTTCACTCTTCCTCTATTTCCTTATCTCTCTCTTCCTTACCTTTCTATTCGTCTATTTCTTTTTTATTTCTTTCTCTCTTTCTTTCTTTCTTTCTTTCTTTCTCCTTTCCTTTCTCCATTCTATCTCGCCTCGCTTCCTTCCATTGTGCGTTTTTTCTTCATTCTTCCCTTTCTTTCCTTCTCTTTCTCTCTTTCTCCGCTTCCTTTCTTTCTGTCCTTTCCTCATCGTTTCATTTCTCTCTTTTTCCCCTCTCCTAATTTCTCACTTTCTCCCACCTCTTTCTCTCCCCCTCTCTCTCTCTCTCTCTCTTTCTCTCTCTCTATTTCCCTCTTTTTGCCTCCTTTCTTTCCCCCTTTGTTTCTTTCTTTCTTCCTCTCTTTTTCTGTCTTTTTCTTTTCTCTCACTTCCTCTCTGTCTCTGTTTCTCTCTTCTCCCCTTCTTTCACTTCCTATCACCAGAAGACAGCAAATAGAACCACGTACACTCTGACACACACTGAGCGGTATTTTGTGTGTTCGTCACGGTGACGTAGTTTTGATTACATTTACTTACGTTTGCCTTATTATAATAAGGATACTTTCCTGTGCCAATCCGATGACAACAGCATTTCAAAAACAAAAGTACATTGCAGCCTTCAATCAAACCTAGGAGAGGCGCCGTCTTGTGGCAGGCGATAAAAGCAGAAATACCCGGATGTCTGGTTTTGTTTATGCCAAAGATAATTTCGCCCATTTCGATAGTGAACAGACGGCTCATGGAATTATGCAGTCTGGTGAAGAGTATTCATTTTCTTTACCACGCTCCTTCGCATCTTTCCTTCCTCCATTAAACATATTTTTTTCATACGGTTTTTCTTCCTTGTTTTCTTTCAACTTCTTTTGTTCCTTTTCCTTAAACTGCTTCTCTCTCGGTTCTCCTTTCTGTCTTTTACTCTGTTATCTCTTTCTTTCGTCGTCACTTCTTCTCCGTTTCTTCCTGTCTTTTTATCGCCTTCCCTCTGTCTTCTTTGCTTCCTTCTTTTTTATTTGTTACTATGTTTCTTCTTTTCTTCTTTGTTCAACCTTCTCCATATTTCAGTTTTTCTCTCTTCATTCCTTCCTTCCGACCTTTTCACATTCGCCTTCTCTTCCTTTCATTCGTTTTTCTTCTTTTTCTCCTCTCTGTATTCTTCATACTTTTCTTTTCCCTTCCTCTTCTTTTCTTCTTTCCCTTTCTTCCTTTATCATCTCTTTTCTTTCCATATTTTTCACACTTCATCCTTCTTTCTCCTCATCTGTTCCTCTTTTCTTTACTCGTTTTCTTATTTTTCTTCCTTACCTTTCGCTCAATTTTTCCTTCTCACCAACTTCGGTTTCCTTCTCATCTTTCTTTTTTCCTCATTTGTACCCGAAATTTTTTAATTTCTTCCGTATCAGGAATACTTACTTCTTTATTTCTTCTTTTCTTTCCATTTCTTTGTTAATTAGACAAAGCGACACAATCTCGCATCATTTTGCCGTTTTTCATTCACAAGAGTCAGCGATTGTATTCTGATCTGAATGATGTAATATCGTTGGTTTTTGAAGAATTAGGCTGATATCAGAAAGAATGTTTCATTGTTCATGGTTTCATTGTTCATGGGAGAAGAAGAAGAAGAAAGAGAAGAAGAAGAAGAAAAAGAAGAAGAAGAAGAAGAAGAAGAAGAAGAAGAAGAAGAAGAAGAAGAAGAAGAAGAAGAAAAAGAAGAAGACGAAGAAGAAGAAAAAACCTAATCGTGAAAGATAAGTGATAAGGATGGCGATGGTGTTGAAAGAAAAGGAAGTCAGCAGCCAAGGCCACTTGGTGTAAATTCACGAGGGTGTGAAATATTTATATTCTCTGTCAGTACTTATAACAATCAGTTTCACTATTTATCTTTTTTATAACTTACCAAATGTAAAATTGAACATAAATGAAGTGAGGAAATTCTGTCTGGAAATTTCTGTTTATTTCAAATAATATTGAAAATTCTTAGACCAAACTTTCGTAGACCAAATTTTCTTGGACCAAAAATTCTAATTTTTAAATTCATAATTTTAGTAAAACTAATTATTTTGACAGTCTTTCATTAATTCCAACCGTTTTATTAGAAGCTGTCAACCTAATCTGTCATCAAGACTGACATTACAGGTTTCTTCAGTTTTGAGTTGTTCTGCCTGACTAGCTGGTTCTATATTTCCCACGCCCACAGGTCGTGCCAACGGAGCGAGGGGGCTAAAATTTCAAAGATCTACTCCTCGTTATACCTATAATAACGTTTTGTTTTTTTTAATCCCCTCTCAATAGTGTTTTTTTAGTGAAAATTCAATCTGAGATGTAAGTTCATGCTAAATCAGTCCCTGACGTTGTGTCTGGTATCATTTACATTTGTTTTTTTTTTGTGATCACAGACCAACTAAAGGTGAGGCAAATAACTTATTCATTCATAACCCCTTTTTTCAATTTTTTTACTTGATTACCCACAACACACCATACTGCCAAAAGACGTTGGTCACATGATGGTTTCTTCTGAGTGATTAGGCAGACCTGTTTCCATTTTTTCTGTAATGGTCTTCCATTATGTGCTATCTTTTTAATTGTGTCATTATGGTGTTCCCATAATTTGTGAGACCAATTTTACTCTGAACGAATTTTCTGACACCGAATTTTCCCAGCGCGCTACATATAATAATCGTAGACTATCTATCATTATTTCTTTGAGACTCAAAATCTCTTTGTATCTGATTTACAGCCCATAACATCGTTCGATATACTGAGATGGAGTATTGACAATTCCCCCATGAAATATTCGGTTTATGCATTTGATTGCCTCATCTTTATCTATCTATGGTCTACATCTGCTATTCTCTGATGTCTTATCTATGTAAACCTTAATTTTGTTTGCTCTCATGGCGTTGTTCCGGGGCTCTATTAGGATCAGCTCAGTTTCTCTCTTGAGGCTTCCTTTATGCTGACACAAAGCTTTGTCATTTCCCAATGAAATATTCGATTTATATGGCTGGTTGTCTAATCTAGAACTACGTTTGCTATTCTCTGGTGTCTTATCTATGTTAATCTTTATATTATTTGCTCTTATGGCGTTGTTCTGGGTCGCTATTAAGAGCGACTCAGTTTTCTTTCTTGGGGCTTCCTCTGTGCTAAGGAGAAGCATTGTCATTTTCCCATGAAATATTCAGACTCGTAACAAAGACGACAATACTAAATCCTATATGTTATGGAATAACATATATATATACATGCATATATATATATCTATATATATCTATATCTATATATATATATATATATATATATATATATATATATATATATATATATATATATATGTGTGTGTATATATATATATACATGTATATATATGTATATATATATATATATATATATATATGATTGGCCACGCATGAGAAGTGCACAACAAATCATTTTTTTAAGTTGATTTACGTTATTTTTAGAGCTACAATGTGCATTGTTATGGGGGTTTTTTCAGCTTTAACATCCAGCATTATGATTTATTAAGATTTCAGACTTCAAAATGGGAAGAAAAACCGAGCATTGGAGCTTTGAAAATAACGAGAATATCAACGTTTTTAAATTGGTTCGTTGGACACTCATATAAGCAAGTATGTATGTGTGTGCGAGTATCTAAGTAACTATGTCTTTTGAGTATACGTGTGTGTGTGTGTGTGTGTGAGTGTGTGTGTGTATGTGTGTGTGTGTGCGTGTGTGTTCCCAGGATGTCTGAATGAAGCAGTCTTTTATACTTACATTGCAAAGCTTTATGATTTATAAGTTCTACAACGAATGTAAAAGGACTTGGAATGTCTTCTAATATTACACTCAAGCAATTTAACGTTCAATCGATTACCGTGTTCTCTTAGTTCGTGCGTTTAAATCATTTTTCAACGTAGAAAATGACACGTGACTCTTTTGAGTGCGTATACGTGTGTGTGTGTGTGTACGTGCATGTATACATATGTGTCTATGATCATGCATGTGTGTATGTGCAAGCATATGTATATAGGTATATGTGTGTATCTGTGTAGGTGTGCGTATATGTGTAAGGATGCACGTGTATGTCTGTGTATGTAAGCATATGTGTATGTGTACGGGTGTGTATACGTATATCTTCGCGTATGTGTTTGTGTGTGTGCGTGTGTGTAAAGATGTGCTTGTATTTGTATATGCGTACGTGTATGCATACGTGTACGTATGAGTGAGTATGTTTGCATATTTGTCTATGTCTGTATATATATATATATTTGTATGTGTGCATGTATATATGTATTCGTGTGTATGCATGTGGGGATACGTGTATATTTATGTGCGTATCTATATGTATGCATCTATGCATGCATGTATATGTGTGTGTACACGTGTACGTTGATGGATGTATGTATATGCCTATGTGTATGTGTGTGGATGCGTGTATGGGTGTGTTTCTTAACATTGAAATCACTTTTTTTCCAAAGCATCTAGTTGATGAAAGCGGGCTGGGGATATTCTCTATTTGATGCTGGTATCGGTTGAATATGATCATATTTCTGCATCGCATCTGAAGATGACAGGGTGTATTTTTATAGATTACAGTTTATGGATTCCGAATGAGTGAATCTATATATAAGAAGAATCGGTGCGTAACAGCAGAATCAGCAATACGCTCCAGTTATCAGGGGTTCCCCTGGGGACGGGTGATCAGTTCAATTGTTATTTGAGACTGGGGAATGGTAGTTGAAGTTGAATCGTTACCAGGGGCTGGAGAATGGTGAACCACTTCAATTGTTACTTGAGGCTATTGAAAATGATGGAAAGGAACTTAGTATCATAAACCTGAGAAACTATCAATTTTTTCAAGTACATTCTCAAAGTTGCTGCTGAAGCGAACAAAACTGCCATCATCATCATCATCATCATCATCATCATAATTTCAGCGTCTATCGTTGGGCATAGACTTTCCCCAAGATTCGACAAAGGCGTCACAGAGCCAGTACTTTCTAAACTTGTCGCGATCGTCACGTCATCATCTTGTATTTCGCCGGTCATAATTTCGCATTTGATCTCTGGAGATCCATGTTGTGAGTCGTGATGTGCAGCAGATGACTGAAATTCTCGCAACATAACCTGCCCATTGCCAATGGATTCTATGATATCTCTGTTTGTTTTCCAACATAATGTGCTGTCTTATGATCTCTCCATGTGATATTAAGCATGATTTCTCTCATGCGCACATTGCATGATGCTCTGTTTGAGAGTCAATCTTTTTGGTTCGGTACCATCTTTTTCGTATATAGACAAGGACTTGTTCTTATGTCCGTCCCCCTCCTCAGGTGCTGTGTACAGGTTTGGTCACCGCGCTTGGGGTAGGATTGACATGTTTCAGAAAAGCCCCAGCGGGAGCAACTAAGTCAGTACCAGAAATTTGAAAAAAGTTTGAGTTATGAGGATAGATTGAAATAATCAAGGTTGCCAACATTAGAATATAGTAAGGATTGGCGAGACTAGATATAAAAGTTTTGAATTATGCCTGGTTTAGAGCTAGTAGACTTATATACATTTTTACTTGAAATGAGTACAATGTACTGAGACACCATACGTATTCAGTACAAGTGCATAGAAGTACATAAAATAACGGAAGATTATTTTTTAGCAATTGAATAACAGAATTATATACTGTGTATTATGTAGTACTTTCAACAGATAAACTGAATCTTCCTGGAGGGTTTGTTTCCGATTTGGCGGGAAGTTTATAGAGATTATTTGTAAATTGATGCTTTTAATTTGGTGAATTTGTACCACGTACTGAAATAAGTTATCTACTACTTAAATTTATTAATTTCATTTTTTATACATATATGTAAAATTATGAAAGTAAATAGATTTGTTCTTACTTGAAATATCTTGATTTGAGGGAGTTGAGCTGAAGGATAACTTTAAGACCCCCACCCCCAGTACATGTGTCCTCCTCCTCTTCCTTCTTCCTTTTCGCCCTCCTCTTCTTCTTCTTCTTCTTCTTCTTCTTCTTCTTCTTCTTCTTATTATTATTATTATTATTATTATTATTATTATTATTATTATTATCATTATTATTATAATCATTATAATCATCATCATCATTATCATCATCATCATTATTATTATTATTATTATTATTATTATTATCATTATTATCATTATTATTATCAGTAGTAGTAGTAGTAGTAGTAGTAGTAGTAGTAGTAGTAGTAGTAGTAGTAGTGATCTCACACCAGTTGCCTGGTGGTTACCGCTGGAGGTTGAGTGACAGCAAGTCCCCTCAAGTCTCCAGCCTCGTTCTCATAGGCCACAGTAAAACTGCGGCTTACAGTTTCATACCGGTTGCCCAGTGGTCATTGCTGAAGGCTGAGTGATAATAAGTCTCCTCAGGTCTTCAGCCAACATCTCTTCTCTCTTTCGCCTATCATGCCAGTGCCTTGGTTCACATTTCTGCTTTCATTTCCCTTCCTCTGTTTGGCCACTGTTAACAATTGGTGTTGCAGTCTTTATATTTCTAGCACTCTCCTCAGTATCCACGTGATTCCTGGCAGTGCTGTGGTCTGTACAGTTTCAATCCTTCTTTTTATCCTGATCTCTTCCAGTCTTGCCCTATCATCATTATTATCATTATTATTATTATCATTATTATCATTATCATTATTATTATTATTATTATCATCATCATCATCATCATCATCATTACTATTATTATCATTATTATTATTATTATTATTATTATTATTATTATTATTTGATTCGTTTTAAAAAGAACCATGATATCTATTGCACCACTGAAAATGTTTGAGGCTCAAGATATTCCATAAATATGATTGTGCTCGTACATACTAATTGTATACTCTTTCACCCTAAAATGAATGTTGAATGTTATGAAACTGTGACTGTGTACACGTCTTTGATTGTAATCGATAAACCAAACAATCGAAAAGGAGGAATGAACTAGAAATTGAAGCGTTCGTCTCTTGAGAGACAACTTCAATTGGATTATAAGACGGGAGATAAAGTCTCAGTTTCCATTGCATGCGTCAGCTCCAGGATTCTGAGACAGCAAACCAGCACCGGGTTGGGAGGGCCAACGAGGCAAAATGTCAAAGAAGGGGCCTGACAGTTTCGTGGGTAGGGATGTGTATCAAAACTTCTGAGTGGATACGGGAGGTTTATTTATAAAAAAGGTTAACTCAATCGTTTATAGACAGGCGAATACCGCATGGCGTGCTAAAAAGGTTTATAGCAGATGAAACCAAGATGGCAAAAGGACGAGGATGTCTGAGCAGTGTGGGGAGGGGGAAGGAATTACAGATTTGCACTGCTTTATAAAATTCCTCTGAGATCCTGCATCAGTTAATTTATCTTTGCAGGTTTCAAGTTATGTCTTTATTTTTATATGTTTTTTTATGACTATTCCATGAGTAGGATGCAGTTCACACAGCTAGGTGTACCTAATGGATTAGAAATTATTGAAGGGAAAATTGTTTTGATGTGAAAAGGTGATCCGATTTCGGCTCAGATTCTTCATTTAGTTATTCTTTGTCGTACGGTGGTAGAATAATGATTTGGCTGAGTAGGCCTAAACCTGGAGGCCCGGAACGGATGGAGTCTAAGAGCAAAAACGGTTTAATTCAATGTACACTTGGATATCTTTGGTGATATATCAGTACTTTTATTATTGTTTTTATATCTGTAATATTACAAATACTATTTCGTTTCTCAAATTTGGTTACGAACATATTATGATTTAGAAGTATTGCTTTTAGGACTTTGTGTTGCCTTGTGTAGTTTATAATACATAGTATTTGTATTTCAATTATAATACGTAGTTTCCATACCTTTCGCCTTGAAAATATTTGAAAGCGACGTTCATGTCTGTCTAGATGTATGTCCACACATATCCAAAAGTTTCAGCAAAACATTTTGGTAAAGGTAGGATAAGAGAAAATTGATTGAATTTTGCTGCAATCCAAGAATTCGTTTTCGATTTATAGATATTTATATCATTCTGTGGTCCATAGGCGAAGGTAAAATTTGAACAGTCTTACTTCAAGGGAGGAAACTCAATATTCCTACAAATAAGGTTTGCTAATTTGTGATGTGTTAAATTTCATTTTTTGTACATCTAGGTGCTTGTTCATGTCCGTCCATGCAATATCTGCAAAGATTCTCAAAGAATTTCAATTATATTTGAGGATGGATTGGTTAAATTTAGGGGCGAATCGAGCGACATTTTACAGTCACCTCCTGCTTCATAGATATAAATAAACTGATTACTATTTGATCCTTTAGTGACATAGTGTTTGGCAGAACTATGCGCTTTATGAATGCTCTTCAGTAAGTGCTCTGTCTTCTTACCAGGTTTAGTATCAAGACTCTTGTTGTTAAATGCATGAATATTCTTTGATAATTTTTCAATATTTCCCTTGCTACAAATTAGCGTTATTTGCAAATGGCTGCCATTCGACAAAATGCCCCCCGGTCACAATATGGCTGCTTTGTTATAAAGGTTGCTATGCAGAAGAATTTTTTTGAAGTGTCGAAGTGACACATTGACTCTTTGAAGGCCAGGAACACATTGGGCTCCATATGTGGACTTCTTGTTGGCGAATTGTTCAATCAAGTCACAAGCTTTGCAATCAATATATTTGTATTATCCACTAATCTCCGAGACTTTTATCTCGAAAATCGTGCTTCTAATCGTGATAGTAGACTTTCGGAAGCATTAGCAGTCCCCAACAAAACGTGTACGATCTCTCAGCAGTGATTCAGAAAGCATTGGCTGGATTTAAGAAAAATCTAGTTTATTTAACTTCACTGTCTTTGTAGGAAAAGATTCTCAAGTAATTTCATAGCTTTCAATCGATGCAAAATTTGTTTTTTTTTTTGTGAGTGGGATGTTTAAACGGTTTTAGAGGCAAGGTTCTATTTTAGATATAGCTCTTGGGCTAAACTTGACCATACTAAACTGTGGTTTCTCTTTTTCTCAGCGCTTAGGCCAGCATGATGAATGCCTTTTTTCAGGAATCTCATCTTTTTTTCTTAATTTTTTCGATTGTCAAGAATGATTGAGTTTTATTGTCTTATGCTCAAAAGTGATTATTCAACAAAAAAAATTAAATAAAAACAAAAATATTATAATAGATTTTTGACTACTGCCACCTTCATCTTTATTGTTTTTTTAACGCAACTCTACACAGGTCGACAATCTATGGCTACCGTTCACCTGAGTTGAGATATTAAAAAAAATTCAATTTGATTGCAGGTGAAGAGTAATGAAAAATCGATCATAATGATTTGTAACTCTTTATTTGAAGTTTTACTGTATTGGTTTGCTCTTTTTGGTGAGAGTTGAGAGATAAGGATTAAGATTAAGGAACCTCTTCTCGATCCTGAGGAGTTACGGTAAATTGGATACAATGGTTCTCGTGTGATAACCGAAGTTAAGCGATGTCGAACGTGGGCAGTACCTAAATGGCTGACCATTAAGGAATACCAGGTGCCGTAAGTAGAACGAAGCTTCGACAATAAAAACCTGAAGAAGGTAAAATGGCGCCCGAAAAGTTGTGGTGATAATAGTTAATATAATTTCGAACATATCAGTGAATGAAGAAATTAAAGCTTAACATTTCAAATCGTTTTGGGGCCAGGAATTATCGCTTCAGCCAAATTTGCAACATAACGTAATAACTGAAAATTTATTTTTAAAAAATAGTTTACCTAAAAACTGATAGCAGTATCTCACTACATATAAGAAATCAGCATGCACACGCTCGCGCGCGTGTGTGTGTGTATGTGTGTGTGTGCGCCGTGTTTACTTGACAACTACCCACTGTACGGAGTAAACATTTGCCAAATGATTTGCACACCTATTGAGTTCATCAGTACCCGGAAAATATAATAAACATAAATAAGAAACTTAATATTATAGAACTTCTTCCATTATCATCATCATCATCATCATCATCATCATCATCATCATCATCATCAGTCTTTTAACGTCCATCGTTGGACATAGACCTTCCCCAGGATTTGCCACACTTCTCTGTCATGGGCGTCGCAGAGCCAATATTTTCTGTATTTGTCTAGCTCGTCTAGCCATCTAATATTCTGCCGGCCTCGGTCGGGCATGTAATCTCGGGGGATCCATGTCGCGAGTCGTGATGTCCATCGGTTGTCTGCCATTGTTGCAACATGGCCAGCCCACTGCCATTTGAGATTTTCAATGGATTCTATGATGTCCCTGACTCTTGTCTTTTCCCGGATGTACTATGCTGTCTTGTGGTCTTTCCATGTGAGACCCAGCATAATTCTTTCATGTGCACGTTGCATGGTTCTCAATTTCGCGCACTTCTTTCATAGTTTCTATAAATTATCACCCTAGATTACTGCTCTTTAGAATCACTTAAATCTGGATACTGAATATCTAGATTGGCAACACATAAGAAAAGTAATCAAAAAACTCTAAAGTTGTAATTTTGTACGATGGACGGAAATTTATTTTACATGTGGCTGTTCTACACCCCATAACGTCAGCCCTTTCCAAACATGCACCTTTGGAGCCGGAACGATCCTAATTCAAATAATATTGCAATTGCATTATATTCATTTTGCCTCCATCACAGAGCAAGGGGTGTCAGATTTATGAGGTTGCATGGATGGATCTGTTACTCCCACACTGTGTTGGATAATCAACAGGGCCTGGTAGTATCATGGGATACTGCTGGGGCACACTGACTTAATGATAATGGTGCTTCGATCCCGAAAACATGACTGACGCCAGGGTCATCATCAGGGATGGAAATGTGATTTTTGGAGCTTGATATACGTTAAGGCTTTACAAGATTTACATTAGGGGATCAATATGAAAAGCAGAGTGGTGTGATGAAGTATAGCTATTGGTAATGATATATGTGTACATTTGTACATATTGAACATTATTATGAATCCCTGGAAAATAAGAAGTACATATACGTCGTACTCCTACATACAGACCCGTTTTTAGCCACTGGTTATATTCTGATGGCAGCTTTCTTGGTGTTTTCGCAGCAGCAGTTGTATAAATATACTTATATCGTCAAAAACATTATTCTGGGTTCCATTTTCTTGTCTCTGTTAGATACTTCTTAAATATCAAACAAAACTAAAGGTAGAATTGAGTAAAGAAACAATCATTCAGGTAAAGCCCTATAAGTAAAGGTGAATTAAATCCCTTTGTGTCACTGTTTCCTCTTACTTTTTAAAAACGAATATTATAAGGTCTTACACACATCAGTCAGAATTAATCTCTTTCCCTCAGACACGGATTTGCCAACTGGATTTACTCGGCTCACTTGCTACCCTTTCAGATTCCATAATCGTGTCTTGAAGATTCAAAATCGCATTAACACACTAAACGCGTTTCGTGGATACAATGGTAGATAATAACATCAATTCTGGGATAAATGTTTATATCAACATAGCAGCAACAGACGTTGCGTAATACTAGTCTACTATCGCCGTCAAAAATAAAATAACGAATTGATGAAATTTTGCAATCGCATTGCATTTAGATATCAAATAATGAAAATATATAGAAAAAAAAACAAACTTGGCAGCTGCAGGTTCAAATTCATTTGCTTCATTAAAATCTACAAGGTAAACAAAACAGAATTCATTCCTCAATACTATTTTATTTATCCAAACGTATGAGTCCCATTTCAACTCCTTTATTAGTAGTTCTCGTAAATAGGATTTGCAAAGCATAGCAGAATAAGTTGGGCTTTCGATATGGGAATTAATTCGCCATCAGGTATGTCACTGCGTCAGTGTTATTCATTCATGATGTCACTGGGTTTCGTTGCGATCATTGTCATCCTTCATTGTTGTTATATACAAAAATAAAGTCAAAACTCAATAGCAAGAATTCGACAAAAGAATGAAAGAAAATGCCTACTCAGCATAATGGTTGATCTGCAATTAGCCCCAAAAGAAAATTAAAACAAAGAAAAGGGAAGCTTACTCAACAAAATGTTTAATCTGCCACTGACCTCGAAAGCAAAGGAGAAAGAAAAAAAGGGTCACTTCCGAGATTTACTGGAGTCGAACAGAACGTTTTAGGCTGCTGGGCCGCGGAAACACTAATTAACAAAGTTTTAAAATGATATTTTTATGACAAAAATTAAAACTACACAAAAGAAATACTGAAATTGTGAAGTCTGACAAATTCACAATAATAAAGTCAACTTTTGGACAATAATGAATAAATATACAAAAAATAGGGATGAACAAATTGTTTTCCTAGATTTTTTTCGTTTTTCACTTTTTGTCAATTTCCACATTATCAAATTACCACCTCCATATATTCATATGCATACACACATTGCGTTAAGATAAAAATGGCCTCTCTATTCTAATTTGACGAATAACATTGTATTGATTAGATACGGAGGTTTTATTTATCTATCAAGTTGAGCATCACTTCAAATCCTTTTAACTTCATCAACAGAAATCACCAATTGGGAAATTTCACCAATTCGGTGTAACTATAATTTACAAGAGTTGCATCCGTTAGTAAAACAGAGGACAAGTAAATAGATGAATAAATACACAAAGCGTATTATTTTAGTTAAATAGAAGACAGCTTATATTACGGAAACCTAACAAATAAAAGGTAAAGGTTGTGGTAGTAGCGGTAACAGCTGAACACTTGCCAAAATATCTTTGTACAGAGTTTTAAATGAAGACCATTATTTGGAGACGATTCATTTTTTTTATGACGATTTATTATTTCAATAGATGTATATCAGGAATCCGTCGTAATGAAACCCATTAATTTACTGTTTTTGTTTTCTTTAGAATACATTGCTTTAATGCAAGGCTTTCAAAAGCTCCGTCTACGGAAGAGACAAAATAGAAAAATAATGTTTCAATGTTATGAATATTCCTGCAATTAATTTCATGACGAATGAAACATTGTTTGCAATAGACATTCACTTATCTAACACCATCTCAGAAAAAAAGAACGAGGTTTAAATTCTTGATTGATGCATGTTGATATATGTTAATATGCACGATAAATATCTTACACTGAATTGGTAGAATTGACTAATAGACGAAGTTTAAAGATTTTTTTTACAATAAATAAATTTGTAATTTTGATTTGATTAAAAAACATTTATTTAAAACGAGGATATAAAACGACAATGTTTCGCCAATCAAAATTTTGAGAGATTAAATACATTTTTTTTACAAAAATAAGTAAATACGTAGTATGGTTTGATCAAAAGTTTATTTATTTAAAACAAGGAAATAAAACAACTATTTTTACGATCAAAAGTTTACGTAATCAAAGTGAAATCAAACCTTTTTCATAAGAAATAAGTGAATCTTGCCAATTAGGGAATTTCATCGTTTCGGCTTAACATATTAAATAACTGATTCACTTATGCCCTAAAGAAATGACCAAAGCATTTAATTCCATGATTGCATCAAGCTTCAAAATATCAAAAACATTATGTTACTCTTCATTTTATTGTTCAAACACAATGAGCCTTGATTTTCTACGCATTTTCAAAAGAGAGATAACTTTATAATCAGATTGTCATAGCTCCCTTGAGAAATGATATATATATATATGAAATAACTTATAATAAGAGAAAAATGATAAACAGAATTCATTCATTGAATATATCTCATTACAATTCATCAAGTGTCCATCTGTATGTTACTATCAACTCCAAAAACTACTTGACTTAGCTCCATGAAATTTTCTGTGGGCAAAGCTGGGAGCCCAAGTCATGTTTTTTAGCAAGCTAAATATTGAAAAATACGCCTCAAAATGTGTTTTCTTAGAGGGAGGGTGATTGATTTACAATAGAAGTTCACCACTAAATTTGTTTTGACATTTGCGTATTTTTTGTGTTCTGCCTTTTTAAAGCCCTGACAAAAAGTACAAAACATAACATTACGACAATTCACATGTTTTGAAATACGAACCAGTTTTTGAACCCTCACACCAAAGTTGTTTTGTCGGGGTGGGGGTTTTTGTGTCAGCTGTATTGTCTATTTTCTGAAGCCGAAGCGAAGCTGAACGAACGCATGATTTAAAATGTAAAATGATATATTCAATTATTTAATTAGAATGAAACAAATCTTATAACTGTTTTTTTAATGCATGTATTTTTCTAACGTTACTTTCAAATTTAAAAATAATCCATGAAATCATCTAATGGTCACATTTTCATAAATGTGCAAGTGCTAGATTTTTCAAGAATTTTCTTTCTTTCACAAAATATATACACGGATTCTTCAAATCTCATAATATACAAATTCCTCAACTTTTTGATACACAGATTTTAAAAATCTTTTCATTCATATATTTCTTTCTTTTTGATTCACAGTTTGATACGAATGAATAAATTTTAAAAAACTTACGCTTGATGTTGTAATTAATATCATACCCCTGTTCGCTCAATGTTGAAAACGGCGTACAAAACAAAAAAATAAGATAATTACTGTAAGAAAAAGAAAAGTAAATACAGCAATTCGAATTACGATATGAAACCTGTCTTAACGGGCTGTTGTAAATAGCCATAACAGGAAAAGTATTCCTAGATGAGCAGCGTAAGATCTCAATTCATGTTTGTACAAGGTAAGTTATTTTTTATATATCTCATCACAAAAAGTTTGATTCATTTACTTTTTGTATATAGTTTTAGAAGTAAAAGAACTGATTGTTTAGTTTCATACACTTGTACACTCAGAATTAAAACGATGCACAATTTATCATTATAATTTAAATTGATAAGATGAAAGTTTACGATTGATGTTGTAATAAACCTCATACACCCCACTCACTCAATGTTGAAAACGGCGTGAAAATTGAAAAAAATAATAGATAATTATTGAAAGAAAAACAGAAATAAATACATCAATTTAGATTACTAACTGAAATACTCACCCTGAGAGGCCATATCCAATCGCTATAAAAATAACGATATAATTCAAGTAGCTGTATTTACTTTTTTTTTCTTTTCAGTAATTTTTCTCATTTTTATAAATTAGACGAAATGTGGTTTCCATCTCAGTACCTCTTTTTTATATTTTTTTTTCGAGCGGCAATTATATCCTGCCCATTCGGCAGAATATTTAATATAGTTTATGACTATATTATTGTTAAACCAAATTGTATGTTTGTGTGTGTGCAGTTGTGAAGAGTAAATTGATGTACACAGTCCATGTGTAAGATATATGTTCATTTATCACTTATACGTGAGTAGTAAATATATAGTGATATACACAATCGCTATATATATATATATATATATATATATATATATATATATATATATATATACATATATATATATATATATATATGTATATATATATATATATATATATAACCATATTTACAAGGATATGTTCCCGGTAGATGTAAGTACTTTGTGCCTCTTGCACTTGCCAGCAACCGACCATCTGTTGTTTCTGTTGGATTTTGATAATAACCAGCCCATTTAGTTTTGAATAATGTATACTACAAGCAAACTTAATTGGATGATTGTAGTATACGTCATTCAAAACTAAATGTGCTGGTTATTCTCAGAATCTAAAGAAAGCAACATACGGTCGGTTGCTGAAGAGTGAGAGAGTCACGAAATGTTTACATCTGCCGGGCACATATCCTTGTAAATATCATTTTGTATATATCACTGGCTGTATTTACTGTGTTAAATATTGAGTACTGTTATTAAATATCTACAACGGATGAAATCTGTTTTCTTTCCTATTATGATATATATATATATATATATATATATATATATATATATATATATATATATATATATATATATATATATATATATATATATATATATATCATCCACCTACATAAGCACGTAAATGTGTGCTTTTTGTAATAGGATAAATTTGGTGTTTAGAGATGAGTGACTCTGCGTGCAAAAATATCTTTTTATATCCAAAATCTATATTTACAAACTGTATATAAAACAGGCCTTGACGCTGCAGGGTCAAAATTAAGTTCTCTTTCTATTCCGACTGAAGATGTTTACTGCAACCTGCATGTTTACAGCAATATATATATATATATATATATATATATATGTATATATATATATATGTATATATATGTATATATATATGTATATATATATATATATATATATATATATGTATATATATATATATATATATATATATATATATATATATATATATATATATATATATATATATATATATATTCGGTGAATGTAGTATTTCATTTTTTTATCGATGATTTTAAGGCTTTGCTCGGTTTATTCATTTTTGATACAATAACCTTAGCAAGAAGTCCGTTCGGGGAGTCTCGGGTAGGGAATAGTTTTTGGTCTTCTGTTGACCTTACTCTTAACTAGATCCTTTCGTGGCCCATTAGTTCTTTCAATATCTTTCCACAATAAGAACTCATCCTCCTC
Source organism: Thysanoteuthis rhombus (assembly GCA_963457665.1). Taxonomy (NCBI): domain Eukaryota; kingdom Metazoa; phylum Mollusca; class Cephalopoda; order Oegopsida; family Thysanoteuthidae; genus Thysanoteuthis; species Thysanoteuthis major. The sequence goes on from OY735204.1 coordinate 14,535,871, forward strand.
CAACACTTACATTTACCTCCTTCGATCATCATTATCATCATCAGTCTTTTAATGTCCGTCGTTGGACATAGACCTTCTCCAGGATTCACCACAATTTTCTATCATGGGCGTTGGGGAGCCAGTATTTTCTGAATTTGTCTTGTTCATCTCTCCATCTTGTGTTCTGTCGGCCTCAGTTTCGCATGTGGTCTCTGGGGATCAATATTGTGAGTCGTGATGTCCATCGGTTGTCTTTCATTCTTGCAACATGGCAACCCCATTGCCATTCGAGTATTTTTTTTAATAGTTCCTATGATGTCTCGGACTCCTGTTTTCTCCTTGATATATTGTGCTGTCTTGTTATCTCTCCGTGTAAGGTTGAGCTTGATTCTCTCTTGCATTCGTTGCATGCTTCTTAATTTGCAGGTCTGTCTCTTGGTTAGGTTCAATGTTTCAGCTCCATAATTGACAACTGGGAGGATGCATTGGTTGTATATTCTTTTTAGGATTATTGGGATCGTCAGGTTTTTGAAAGTTGAGTTTGGTCTGCCGAAGGTTTGCCATCCAAGAATGATTCTTTGCTTGATTTTTTCCTCTTTTGAGGGTCTCATGGAGATTCTTTGTCCTTGGTAGATGTAGTGGTCTACCTTGCTGAGTTTTGCATCTTCTATCTTGACAGTTATGTTCTTATTCTCATCAGGATTGTTGCACATGATTCCCGTTTTACTGAAGTTTATATGTAGGCCGACTTTTTTGCTTTCATCATTCAGATCATCTAGCAATAGTTGGAGGTCGTGTAGGCTCTCTGCGAAAAGTGAGTCCTAAACAACTTTGGAAATTTCCTGATGGATGTCGTTATTCATTTTAAAATCTCATAGTGATAGGGAGAAGGTGAACAATTCTCATGTAAAACTCGAAAAAAAAAATAGGTACAGGTCAGTATGAGACCCCACCCCCACCCCAGCCTGCAATATTTTTAAGATCGTCCACTGCTTTCTGTTATTTTGACAAGAAACAAGAAGGTCGATCACTGATGGGAGAACGTGCCATTTTTTGTGATTCGTGGATATTAGAGAATTTCTTCTTGAAAATTGATTTTTAATTCTTATGGCACAAACCTTTAGTTATTCTCTTTGTGAGCTGAATCCAAGATCAGGTTTGAAGAAGGAGTTTACCTTCAAAACCTGAGAGTCACTGATAAGAAAAATTTAATAAAGTGGTACTTTTACGGAAAAGAAAAAGAAATATATAAATTGTTGTTATACTCATCGTTGAAATCTTTTTAGGGTAAACTACATGAATAAGCCTTGTTTCAAAAAATAAATATGCTGTATAAAATTATATCAATATACAATACACATAAAATCTAATATTAAATGACAAACTACATGTATGGCATAAAATATATAACGAAGTGATGGTGTATTTGTTTAACACTGCTGGGGTTCCATGCTGATATAATTGTTTTGTTTTTAAAATCCCCGGAACAATCACATGGTAAATAACTGATAATCCCCGAAAGAAGCAATTTATACATCGTGCAATACTAACAAAGTATAAGGGAAACAGGAAAAATCACTCTGGAAGATTACATGAATAGCATTGACGGATATCGGGAAATAGGGGACTGAAGTGACACAAAAAATCTATTGAAAAGGTTTTTCACTGTTTAGTGTTTAAAGCTATAAAGCTCCCTCAACTATGTATTACTGTGCTACTAAGGATGTCATTAAAATGTATCAAATAGATAATTATGAAAGATATATTTTTAGTACAAATGAATTTATTTATTAGAATAAGATGAGACCTGCGTATTTCTAGCATAAACTTTGATAGATACCGACGACTTCTTAATCTAGCCCGGTCGGAAAATACACTGCTACCCATTGGTTGGTAGTGAATTCAAATAAACAAATGGGAATATTAGATTTTGCTCCCTTAAATTTGGTGAGGGTTGTTCTTATCGTTCTTGTTGTTTGTGTTACGGTAGGAGAACAAAGTAAACTCCATGGAAATTTGTCATACGGATACATAAACTTTTTATTCTTTTAATAAGTTTGTTTTGCTTCCTTGAAGTCGTATTCAATCCTTGACCAAAGAATGCAGAAGTACATTGACTCAATTGAAAAAGCAATGAAGCTCCATTTATCGATTGATATTTAAGGAGTTTATTATGGACAATCGATGATACTTCGTAAAAACTAGTTAAACATTAATAACATTACATCTCCCCCAAATTCATTATATATTTTATAAGCTATCAACCATTTTATTGTTGTTTTATTGGTCTTAAAAGATTAGGAAGACGGAAGAGCGATAGGCCAAGATCAAGAGTCAAAATAATTCGGGGAATACTTGCTCTCTGCGAGAGTGTGTATTGAACGAAGAGTGTGCTTTGTTTTTACATCAGTGAGAATCGAAAACTATAAAGGAAAATAGATGTCTTATCTTATTAACTTACCCGCAGTGGTTCTCAATCTTTACATACAATACATTTGACTTAAAACTGTAAAAATGAAATGAGTTAGACCAAAATATTTCAGTCGTTGAAGGAAACATTTCTACCAGCATACTAATATATGTCCTGATCATCCCCTTTTCTTTCACTAAAATATATATATATATATATATATATATATATATATATATATATATATATATATATATATATATATATATATATATATATATATATATATATAATCAAGAATAAGAATAAACCTTTTAGCAATGGAAGACAGTGTGTTAATAGAAATTATACAATATCATCATCCTTTTCCAATTACCACTACTCTGTAGAGTATTTTTCTAGAATACCATCGAAATCATAGGAATTGTATATTTCTTGAATAAACACTTAAGTCCACGATGATGATTCCACCAATGATGATGTCAAAAGTATTTGGAAAGATTCACGGGGTACGCTTACTAGAATATGCACTCATTTTCTTATCCCTCGCTAAACGGGTCAAAATCTCAAGAATATATAGTGATAAAACCACTAGATAAGTATATCTGTATTGAAATCAGAACAGACATAATACCAATAGTGGACGTGTTTAAAACTCACACTTAGCAGATACAAAGAAAAGATCAATACATCTACCTAGGACAACGAATCTTAATGAAACCCTTGAAAGAAGAAGAAATCAAGCGAAAAATCAATCTAAGACGGTGTGCTTTCGGTGGATCAAGCTCAACTTTTAAGAGCTAGAAAAATCCCATTCGTTTCAAAAAGGGTCTACAACCAGTGCATCCTCCCGATAGTCACCTATGGAGCTGAAACATGAAACCTAACCAAAAGATTAACCCCCAAACCGAGAACCATGCAACGTGCATAAGAAAGAATCATGCTCAACATAACATGGCACATTATACCAGAGTAGAAATAGAATCCATAAAGAAACTCAAATGGCGATGGTTCGATCTTGCTGCATGAATGTCAAACAACCGATGGACATCACGACTCACAATGTGAATCCCAAGGGATCATATGCAAAACTGCAGCCGGCAAAATATAAGGTGGCATGATGAGCTATACAAGTTCAGTGACTATTGGCTCCACGATGCACATGGTAGAGTGGTCTGGCGAATACTGGGAAAGGCATGTGTCCAAAGACGGACGCTTAAAGGCTGATGATGATGATGATGATGATGATGATGATGATGATGATGATGATGATGATTCTGCCTCAAAACCCAATTTTGGAACCACTGACTCATTGCAATGGACCGAACACATATTCAAAAAGCTTTTCACTTGATGCAGTGAAACTTCACAGCAGGATGTCCATTCGGGCTGTTTCTAGAATTTGTCCGTCGATAGTCTATGCATTTTTCAGTGTCTGTATCATATCCCAAGTTTTATAAAAGATGAATGTTCAGATCGATACGGTCATTGCAGAGATCACTACACTTGCCTTTCGTGTGAGGCGATGTTCATCAATAAAAGGAGGAAACAAATGGAAGGGATAAAACAAATATAAACAAATAAAACAAACAGGTCTGGTTAGTCACTCAATAAAAACCGTCACGTGACCAACGTATTTTGACGGCATGCTGTGTTGGTGGTGATCAATCAGAATTTGGAAACATCTGTAAAAAAATCTGAATTTTCAAAAGAAACAAAACAAGCGTGAATACGGCTGGAAATAAACTTACATGGTAAATTACCCCCCTACTAAAATATTATTTGGGGGAGAGATTTCGAGAAGAAAATGTTGTTGTTTTTTGTCGATATGTAGGGGTGATCAATTGATAAGTAACTTATCTTGCCTTCTGTTGGGAAGTGATCCCTGAGTGTCTGAGTTTCCGAAAATAAAGTGCACAAACTGGGGACAAATACAGCTCTAACTTGCCCTGCAAATTAAACCCTCAACCTGAAAACCTTTTGAAATAGGTAATCTAAAAGAGAAAAGGTTTGTTGTAGACATAATAATGAATAAATGTCGAAAATGTCAGCCCTGTAACTCCATTGGTACGACTTGTAAGCATGATAGGTACAAAACCAGTCAGTCAGGTAGAACAACTCAAAAACTGAAGAAACCTGTTATGTCAGTTTTTGTTGACATTTTTTTTTTTGACAGCTTTAATGAAAAAAAGTAAGAATTAATGTAAGACTGTCAAGATATCAAGTTTTACTAAAATTAATTATTCAAAAATTAGAAAATTTGGACTAAGGAGATTGGCACGTCCTGTAGTCGTGACACATACGAACATACATTGCCAGCCGGCCAAACCAACTTGAAAACTGGGGGAAAAAATCTATGTTGACAGTTGTGGGTGACGGTTTCTAATAGAAGTGAAGCGAATTGAAGCAAACAGAACGAATAAAACAAACGAAACAAACTTAATGTTTAAAAGTCAAAGATCATTAATGTTAACAACGGAAAAGGGTGAGGAAGACCGAGAAGAGGAAGGGGATTACATTGATATTAAAAGCAAATTGGGTTAAAAGGAAATGTCTTCATATCATCATCATCATCATCATCATCATCAAGCTTACCCAGAATTCGCCACACCTCTCTATCATTGACCTCGCGATACTTTCTGAATTTGTCTTGTTCCTCTCTCCATCTTGAATTCTGCCAGCCTCGGTTACGCATGTGGTCTCTTGGGATCCATGTTGTGAGTCGTGGTGTCCATCGGTTGTCTGCCATTCCCGCAACGTGATCAGTCCATTGCCATTGTCAAGCAAAAGATATTGAACTAACATTCTGAGAGAGCTCATGAGCCACGGCCACTGATAAAAGTTAATTTGACCTTGTGAATGAAGCAGTCTTAGAGGTTTTAAAAAAGGGACCTTGATGCAAATACCATCTGTATGATTTGAATCATGAATTTATGATTTAGAACAAAAATAAATAAAACATGTACGGTAACCAAGGGACTAATTTGGCATAAAATTTCACTGCAAATTAACTCCCTCTTCCATAAAAACTCATCATTGGGAGCGGGGTTTAAAAAGAAACGTTTCCCTACTCAATGAAGGATGTGTGAGTGACTGCAAAAAGTTTCCGCTGTGAACAGTCAGGATTATATATATATATATATATATATATATATATTTATATATATATATATAGAGAGAGAGAGAGAGAGAGGGGGGAGAGGTGGAGAGAGATAAAGAGAGAGACATTTGAATTTCAGTATGAACAAATAACTGATACCCAGCAACAGTCACCAAGCCGGTCTGTTATGGGTAGCAGTTATTAAGATACAGGTCTGATTAGCCACCGTCACATGAATAACGTCTTTTGGCAGCTTGCCATGTCGGTAGTTATCAATCAAAAAATTGGAATAAAGGGTGATCAATGAATAACTTACTTTTCTTGCTTTTTGTTGGTTCACTCAAAGTTTTAATCTAATTAAACTTATATTGTAAATTAAAACCTTCTAGAAACCGATTCATTTTTTTTCAATGAGTAAATGTAGAAAATTTCAGTCTTCATAGTACATGATACATACCTACTTACATAAAGAGTCAGCCTGACCAACTTGTAAAATCTATTTTAAAAGTTTTGGTATCTAATATAACAGAACGGTTACAAGTAATCGAAAGAAGGGGCACAGCGCAAGAACAATGCTTGGTTGTTTGTGATTCCATTACTACTAAAAATAAGGGTCTACAATCAATGAATCCCCCTGATAGTCACCTATGGAGCTGAAACATGAAACTTGACCAAAAGATTGACCCTCAAACTGACAACTATGCAATGTGCACATGAGGGAGTCATGCTCAACATCACACATAGAGATCACAAGACAACACAGTATATTTGAAAGTGACACGGATCAGGGATATTGTAGAATCCATTAGAAAACTCGAATGGGAATGAGCTGGTCATAGCGTGATGTGACTATACAAGTTCAGGAAATATTGGCTCCGTGACGCCCATCATGCATAGGTCTGTCAAATCCTTCAGATGGGGGGTAAGAGACTGCTGCTGCTGCTGATGATGATGATGATGATGTTCGTGAGTTTCATATAAAGACTTTTCATCAATCATATTTTTTGTTCTTAATTTTTTCCATTGTTTAGAAGCCATCAAGAAAAACTGTCACCAAAACTGACAACATAAGTTTCTTGAGTTTTCAAGTTGGTGTCGCTGGTTGGCCCCTATGTAGTTGTCTCACGCACCAGACGGCCGATAATTTTAACACTTACTACTTCTTATGTCCAGAAAAGGCGTATTTTTGTTCAAAAACTCAAACCACTTAATAGGTCTTAAGAGGGGGTATCATTTGCAATGTAAATTTATGCTATTGATCCATTTGTTTGTATCCGTTAGTGCTCACGCTTGACTTTTGGAAATCCAGACTTCGTTACTAATTACCGACCGATGAAAGACGAAAGAAATAATCTATTCATTGATCACCCATTTTCCAATTTTTTAATTGATCACCCCCAACACAATGTTGGACAGATGGAGATTTCTATTGAGAGACTTACCTGACCTATCATTCTCGTTTATTTTTTTCTAATTTGTAATTTATTAATTTGATGCTTCTTACTAGAACTTTTTCTTCATTGGATCCATTAAATTAATCGAAATTAGAACGGAGTCATGGATAATTATATATGAAATCTCGTTTTCCAAATAGTCAACTAAACGATGATTTACGAGGTGGTATCGGAAAATTCCGGGTTTCAACGAAAATGCACACGCATGAAGCTGACGCTCATTGTTACCTCGCCTACTGAAACAGTCTTCCAATAAGCCTAGTACTATTAACTCGTGTCCTTGTACGATGCAGGTTTGTTGTTTTGTTTTGTTTTTTGTGTTTGTGTGTGTGAAAACATCTTTGCGATCTGCATCCAAGTTTTGCTCAAAGCTTTGCAAATCTGCCACCGACACTCTCAAAATGTTTTGCCTTGGAACATGCGTGCCATTCAACAAGCAGACTTTGGGCAAAAGAATATTCGCTGAAAGTCTAAAGAAGCGTTTCGGCGTTTTCAGTAGAAAATTTGCCGAGCTTAATGCGAATTTTGATGCAGATATTGTGGAAATGTTTTCCATGACGATTGGCAGAATGACTCAGTCGTCGGGGTAACAATGAGTATCAACTGCGTGTGCATTTCTGTTGAGCAGTACCATCACATAACGTCTCGATACCATCTCAAATTCTGTCCTCTTTTCTTTATCTGCCACGTTCAGAATGTTTTTCCTAGTTTTTTCTGGGGGTGGTCTTTCCTTTGTCAATGGACTTCCTCTCCGCTCAGTCAGTCTATACTTTTATTCTAACTTGCATGGATGCTATACTCCATACTATGCATAGTCTTGGGAAAGGGTTAGTACTTCCCAATAGTACAAAGGAGAAGGTCGTTAGCTACCCTAGTACCTTCATGAAACTATTGACAGAGTCCAAGAAATTATTGTTGTTCTTGCCAAGATGTCTCCCCGCCCACTTTAAACTCGACCTTGTGGTACATTTTGCCCTTGTTGATGTGGGGGGATTATTACTTACGTCTGCACTACCCAACCTAGGAATTGAACCAACGACCTCAAAAAACTAGCGTTTTTGCCTTCGATAGGTGTATGAATACTAGGATATGTTTCATTAAGACCAAATTTTGAAAGGTCCAAAGCGCTCATAAGAGTGTATACGAAGAGAGAAATAGAGAGGGAGAGGGAGAGAGCAGGGGCAAAGAAGAGGGTTATTTCTTCTTTCTTACGTCACACCAAGTCATATTTTTCTTTATTTTTAAATCAAATAGAAAAAATGTGACGTAAAAGTCTTTTGTTATTTGAGAAACTGAGACATTTTTAATCTCATATTGTAGACGTAGATTTATGGGAAACAAAAATAGAAACACTTTTGGATACAGAAGAAAATATATAAAGGTTCTAGAAAACCAGTCAGTGTCCATTTCCAGAGTCTTTTTTTTTTCAATCTCTTATCTGCTTTATATTATTCTTTGCTTCAATCAATTGGAAACAAATGTTTCCAAGTGCTGTCAAAAATTGTGTAAAAACGTCACAAGGTTTGAACGGAGTCTGCTTTTATTCTGTTATCTACAAGACGACCAATCATTTCAGTTGGAGAGAAATAAACTTTCACAAACTAAAGCTGTTAGAAATCGTCAAGACTTTTAATACAGGATTCTTCAGTTCTTAAGCTAGTCTGTCAGGCTGACTATATATGTATTTGGGTATGGATGGATGGATGGATGGATGGATGGATAGATGGATGGATGTATCGCTCATATGGAGCTGGAGGGATCGAAATATTAAACATTTACCCCTTATCACGTCCAGAGAATTACCCCCCCCCCCCCGAAGTAGATGTTTTAGTGGGGGAGGGTCAATTCATAATGCTAAACTGGTCCTTCAGTTTCTGTCTGGCTAGGTTCATGCTCGTGTTTTGAATATTCGGACCATTCCAGTGATCACTGCCCCAAGAAAGGAGAAAATCAACTTATTCATGAATCCTTTTTCCCAGTTTTTCAGTTGATCACCCCAACACTGCATGCTTCTAAACTGCATCTATTTTTCTTCCAAATTATTGGGAACAAATGCTGCCAAATGCTGTCAATTATTGCGTAAACAACTCCGCAGGTGTTGAACAGAGTTTATTCTTTCTTGCTTTCTACCAATCATTTCAGTAGCGGAGAAATCAACTTTAGCTATTTGAAACTGTTGCTTATTCTTTCCTTGTTAAAATTCTTTTATTTTTTGTTCGTGAAAAGGATTGAAAGAATCAATTGACTTAGCAAATTATGAAGATTTCATATTAATAACAACGATAAACTGATAATTCCGGTTCAGTTACCCGAACATAAATGAGGGGGACAAGTTTATTAAATATTCGATCGACGGCGATCATTAGCCATTCTCTTTCAAGGCCCGACTGCTAACACTTCGCACTCCAATGAGCAAACACAAACACAATAAATAAGTGAATGAATATTCAAAAAAACACTATAAACTTGACCAACAAAGATAACAATGAAGAGTCGGAACAAAAAGATAAATCATGGTGATTGTAACTGATGAAAAAGGTTGAAATATCTCCTGTAACAAAGCCAAAACTAACAATAATGACAAGCCTGATCTAAAGAATTGACAGGCGTGTCATCAATAAAAATGGAAGAGAAAGGTTATTGATTCTTTTCAGACTAAGTCTGGCACGAGGTCAATTTTGTTAAATGCTTAGCAGCAGCAGCCTTTTAAAGCAAGGATGCCAGATGTTTGTTTTCGTTTGTTTTTTTGCCGTCCGAAACCCAACTTCTATAGTCTAGAGACCAAATTATGTATCTCTAGTATCAAAATAATCGAATAGCTTCAAAACCATCATCAGACCAAATTTGTATGGTCTCGGGACCAAATTAAGTATCTTCAGTACAAAAACTTGAAATCTATCATCAGTCCAAATGTGTATCGTCTTGGGACCAAATTAGGTAGCTTCAGTACCAAAAATCAAATAACTTGGAATCTATCATCAGTCCAGATGTGTATTTTCTTGGGACCAAATCAAGTAGCTTCAGTGCCAAAAGAAATATATAACTTTATATCCAAACTCAGAGTAACATTGAAAAAAATTATAGATTAAAATATATATTTTTCCATCGTTTGTTGATGTGTATTTATGTTGTATCATATCATTCCAGTGTAAGGGATTTTCATTGTCATTGTGAATTTCCATTCTGGACTAAATCTTTATTCTTGGAATCAGAGAGTTTGGTTCAGTACCAAATTTGCTCAATTTGGGTCTTTGAAAATCCAAATGGCAACTCCGTTCTAAATTCCGTTGTTTTACCCGAGCCTTCCCGACACTTTACCATTTTGTTTACTCCCCGACATACAGAGTGCCAAAATATTATGATCTTATATAAATCATCAAGCCATCTCATATTTTGCCCGACACAAATTTGGATATAATCTCAGGGTAGGTTGCTATGTTGTGTATCTTGATGTCATTCTTACGACTCGCCCAGTATAGAGCCATTTGAGCTTCCCGACGGCTTCAGAAATATCTTTCACAACTTTTTGCTGTCTAATATTTTGTGCTGTTTTGTGATCTCTCTGTATGATGTTAAGCATATCCCTCTCTTGGGTATGTTTGTTTATTTCTTACTTTAGGGAAAATCTTTTGGCTCTACGTTTTAGTCCCCTATGTGACCGTTTGGAAGACGCACTCGTTATAGATCTATCTTTTTAAAACCATGTTTGGAATTTTTATAAAGGAACAAAAAAAGAACAAACTCTACTTAAAACCTGCGAGGTTGTTTACAGAATTTTTGACAGCATTTTTCAACATTTGTTTCTATAATAAATCTATTGTTTCCATTTGATTGAAAAGAAAAGAAAGAATGTAAAGCAGTTGAGAGATTGAAAAAAATACTCTCTGCAAATGGACAGTCTCCGGATATTTCGTATCCACCAGTGTATCTATTTCTTTTCTCTAGAAGTTATTTTCTATAACTCTACGTTTGCAATAAAGGACGAGTTTGGAAAATTGTTTTAGCTCCTTGAATTATGAACACTTTTTCCTAGATCACATGTTTTCATTTCGAGATTTGTCTTTTTGAAAAATGATATGGTGCAGTGTGACGTGAAATAGAATGATATTCTTCCTTTGCTCCCTCTTTCTTCCATTATTCTCTCATGAACACCTTTCCCCTTTTTCAATTTAGTCTGAAAGAAAGTGATTTTAGCATTCATATATCTGTTGACGTTTGTCACAGGCAGCATTTCCTAGAATGTCTCTCAATCTGGAACATAAACGTTGTTTGAAGATCAGACACGTTGTTGAATTAAATCTCTAAATGGAGCATGTCTTTTTCTAACAGAGATCACTTCAAACTGAAGAAACCTTTTTAGATTCAAATTAAAATAGCAGAACCTCGAATAATGATAATTAAAGCAATCACAAATCTTTTTACGCGATACAATATGAGTCTATAAGAGTCAAGGGATACAATGTTAGTTCACACACATAAACAAACGAACAATATGACAACAAAGACTCATAATTAGAAGCTAAAACCAGTTTGCACATTGTCTCCTCTTTGGAGATTTTGTTGTGCCAAGGTTGGAATAAGAAGCTTTTGTGGATAATTGTATGTTTTCATATACAAAAGTTGGGTAATTACAGTCATTGCTTTATCGACTGCTCCTTTGAGATAGCACGATCTGTACTCTATTTGATCAATCCCGGCTAGTGGCAGAACCGTCATGGTGTCAAATGTTTCGGCCGTCAGGCGTTTGATAGGAGCCTTCATGAAGCAACATAAAGCTCTGTACGATATCACTCATTTTGAGAAGAACTGAGTTTTACTCTGAAATTCCTTCTTCAAATTGAAGTTCAACTTTTGAAGTCGAAAATGTGTCATCATCATCATCATCAGTCTTTTAACGTCCGCCGTTGGACATAGACCTTCCCCAGGATTCGCCACAATCTTCAATCATGGGTGTCGCGGAGCCAGTTTAGTATATTATTAGCATATCATGAATTATGATTAATATATGTATTTCCACTATGTTTCAAAAATGTAATATCAAATATATTCCTGGATGACCAATGTATTTCCTATTGAAGTTAAATACTGACATTTTGTTGGCATATCGGCCTTGACATACCTGAGTAGACTCGAATTACCATCAACCAAGAAAAGGGAAATTTACTTAGAGGTTCAAGTTCTGAAAGAGGTTGCACCTGCATAGATCAGGCATTCCCACAACCTGACTGAGAAACAAGCAAATCCTGGTGGTATCGTAAGGTGCTGCTAGGCCACCATAGGTTAGTGGTAACCCTTGCCTAACCAAAGAGTCAACATGTGATGAAGGGTTTCTTTTGTTTTGCTTTTTTTTTGGGGGGGGGGGGTAGCACTATTGCTGTTTTCGTTAACAGTTCATTTCAGAGACAATATGCGATGGCCCTACGAATTTTGAGGATCTGTAATACGAGTGTGGAGAAACTGCGTATTATATTTCCTATCGATATTGGATGGTAAGATACTTCAACCCTGATTTTTTTTCAAATCTATAGTAGGGAAACTCTTGGACAATACCCAGAAACTCCATTCATTCCGTTGTGACAGTCATAATCAGAGTCACATTAAAAAGAGAAACTACAGATTCCATTTCATTGGAAGTGTCCATCAAGATATATATATGTATATATATGTATATATAAACAGATGTGTGTGTGTGTGTGTGTGTGTGTGTGTGTGTGTCTTCTCTATCTCTGATTCTTCAAACACTGACATATACACGATTGCATATTGACAGACTGGCCAATAAATTTCGCATCACAATTTATTCTCTCTGTCATTCGCATATGTTGTGATCATAGAACATAGGCTGGACCCATCACCACGGGACCTTGGTTCATAGTACTCAGAATGACGTTCATCAAAATTAATAAAACAGGGCTGAAAGTACGTCCGAATACCCCCCCCGCCATTCGATCAAACTGATGTAGTTCAGAGAAAAGCAGTGGGCGAGACGTTTGTTATCAGCTTGGCTGCAGGAATCACCTGGAAGTCCTCTCTCTCAGGGGTTGGAATTGGATCTGTCCTTCTCTTTGACTGTTTTCTCTCTCAATACAAGGGAGCCCAATCTGCCCCTCTGTTTTACCAATAGCCGGGGAAGAAGAGATGGATTCATGCCTTTCTCAGTATGTCAGTCGGTATATAGCTAAAACGCTGGGGAGATAACTGAAAAGATTCTTGGATCCACCTCTGAATTTGAACGACTCTCTTTTGGCCCATCTTTCCATTAAATGACACTGAAATTCATTGAAAAATTTCGGAGATATAGTGTGGACAAACAGGAGAGATTACATAAATGGATGAAAATATTGAAAAACATCTCTCAATCCAAAGAGACGTTTCTTGGATTCTTCGTCATCCCACGTTCCACTCTGCCAGGAAATTGATTTTTTCAGGAACTTTTGAAATATTTCGTGTTTGTCGACTTATAGCTACGATGCTAAGAGGTACCTATGGAAAAATCCTACAACCATCCCAAAATTCAATCAACTCTTCCCTTAAACGAAAATCTTACATGTTTCGATTAGAAAATCGTTTTGATTGAGTCTTGTCGATGGAATATGGTTTTGACAAAAAAAAATGTCGTTTTTGCGGAAAGCTGTTCCGATGAAACACTATTCGATCGGACGTCGTTTCATGAAATGTCGTGCCACGATTGGAAAAGTCAACTTAACCTAATTTCTCCCAACACAAAACTAACTGCAGAAGAGCCAAGTAGATTGTGTTGCTTCTATCTTACAACTGGGTTGGAGACTATATCTCGGAAATCGGCAATTAAAATCCTATAGTTTAGGAAATATGCGATTATCGCAGATCAATCAAGTCTTTTGTGTGTTTTGTGGATATGAAATATGCATAAATGCAAACTTGTACGTACATGATTTTGATGTTTCCATTTGTTTTGATTTTTGTCTATGTAAAACTCAATAATACCTTGAGAATAGTTCTTGATTTTTTTTCCTCCTGGAGAAGCCAAGAGGGAGATATTTAAAGAGATTGCTGGTATTCACCAGTATACAAGATGCGTAGTATTTAAACGATTAGCATCCACTCCAACTTATCCAAGCCTTGTCTGACCGTCTATCTGTTTGTCCACAAAATATACCCTCCAATTCTTGATGAATTTCAATGACATTGTATAGGAGAAAAGGCCATGTGTTCAGAATAAATTGATTGAATTTTGGAACAGTTTCAGAATTTTTTCTTATAGTTACCTATTATCTCCAATCGAATAAGACTATTGCTGATTCGAGAAGTATTCATCCATGTTTATTTGTCTCTGTGTATATACAATATCTCAAAAAGTTTTCAATGATGACATTTTGTGGAAAAGTGTGTCATGAGCTAAGAGAAAATTGATTGAATTTTTGTGTGGATTTGGGAATTTCCCAGAGCTAACTACTATCTCCAATCAAACCACCCTTGTGTTTATTTTATGAACATGAAATATACGAATTTACAAACCTGTTTATACATGACTTGGATATATACGAATTTGTTTCGATTTTTATCAGTACAAAACTCAGTATCGAGAGAAAAGTTCTTTCGTATCTTTTTTTCGGATATGTGCCAAAAACAGAGAGAGAGAAACAGATAGAAAAAGATTATATTTCTGGAATTTATTATGAACTGCGCATGCGTCAACACACGATTTCTGTTTTCTGTTCGACAATGTTTTAAATTTGTTTTGGAACCAAATTCAATTTTCCTTTGGTATCGTATACTGTCCAGTTGACCACACGCCATGGTTGATATGCATTCATGCACGAATACTACACACACACACATACACACACATATATATATATATATACATATATATATATTTATATATATATATATATATATATATATATATATATATATATATATATATATATATGTATGTATTGCAATCAATATGCTGTTTTTATAAATAAAGAGCTCAATCTTTTTTCTAAATGATTTCTTATATCATCATATATGCTCATTGTTTATTGTGGATTTCCATAAGTACATAATTTACATACACACATTCACACACACACACGCACACACACACACACATATATATATATATACATATATATATAGGTTCATTCTGATTGAACATGAATGGAGAACAACATAACGCTTTCGATATTTTTAAGTACAGTGTGTGTGTGTGTGTGTGTGTATGTGTGTGTGTGTGTGTGTGTGTGTGTGAATGTGTGTGAATGTGTCAGTTTGTTTATCTGTGTAAATGTGCAAGTGTCTCAAGCTGAATTGGTGAGATTACTTGATTTACAAAATTTTAACTTTTTTTATAAAAAAATGTATAAATACATAGTTTTGATTGGAAAAGAAGGTTTATTTAATCAAAACAAGGAAAAATTTACGATCAAAAGTTTGTTGATTTTCTTCTTTTGCAAAAGAAAAGTAGATACTTAGTTTTAACCATTTTTTTTTTCAACAAATAAATATGTAGTTTTGAAGTACGTATGTATGTGTGTGCGTGCGTTCACGCGCATCTGTTTCTGCGTGTGTCAGTGTATGTGTCTGTCTGTCTGTGTATGTGTGTGTTTGCTTATAACTATATTTGAATTCAAATCCATTCCGCTACGAATTAGTTATTGAATATTGTCTGGTCATGTTTTATCTGACCACATGACCTGTCGTCTTACGCAACTTTACAATTTGATTATAAATTACGTTCCACCTTGGACTACACTCCGACTTCCAACTATTTCTTTTAGCCAACTGTGTGAGCTTGTGTAAATGGTCGGACATACCGACAAAGTCCATATGTGATGCTTTATTCAAAATGTATTTATGCAAGTAGGACGGATAGACTGGTCAAGCGGGAAATGGGGTGGGGGAGGTAGAATATAAGGAAAAGCAGAAAATGAGGAAAATAGAAAAAGCAGAAAATAATGACAACAAAATATCATCATCATCATCATCATCATCATCATCATTATCATATTCATCATCATTATCATATTCATCATCATCATCATCCTTTTAATGTGCGTCGTTTGACACAGACCTTCCCCGGGATTTGCCGCTCCTCCTAATAGCGGGCCGCATGTAACCATTCCCTTCTGAAAACGTCTAAATTGTCCGTCAATCTTCTGTTATGCATTGTTTTTTTTTTGTTTGTTTGTTTTTTGCATATGATTTCTGGATATGTTTAGAATCGTGATGTCCGACGGTTGGCAGGTGTTCTTGTAACATAACCTGCCCATTGCCATTTCATTTATCCAATTGTTTTTATGGTATCTCTTGTCCCAGTTTTTTTTGTATTTTTTTCTAATATAATGCGGTCAATAGAAAAAATTATTCTCCGAACTCATTGCAATACAAATCTGTATAATCCACATATTGAATGCAATACGTATATTCCGTACATTCCGTAGTTTCATGTAAATTTCAAATCTAGTTGGATTCGTTATAATTTGGTGAAATATACCGCGGGAAAATTATGTAAATGTTTACCTTTATATTTGATATTTACGCGGCTACGTACGTATACATGATTTTCTAATATTATCTTGTTACCAGGCTTCGTAATTTTAAATACATAAATATCATTGATAAATGGATATATAATCCGACAGAATAATTATAAATTTACGCTGTCTAAGTCAACTGACGTATTTAGCAATTAATAACGGGAGGTCAGTTCGAATAGAGTTTCAAATAAAATGAACGCATTTTTAATTATACAAATAAATATGTGTGTGTTTGTGAAGTATAAAAAGGTCATGCGGATATCGATTGATATATATATATATATATATATATATATATATATATATATATATATGCGTGTGAGTATGATAGTTGTTGAGATATTATATCAAAAGACATATTTCATCGGGTACCGGAATTAACTGAGTATCAAATTGAATAGCTGACCATTTAAATAAAGGAAGAAATAAGCGCTCAGTAAGTTTAAACTTGATGCAATTCTGCTCTACTGACTCAGCGAACAACATGCTTGGTAAGCAGGGTTCTTATATACCATATCTAAACCATCTATTTAAATACTACGCGGCCAGAAGAATAAATATTTACACATATGTGTATACATGTGTGCGTGTGTGTGTGTTCCCCTTTTGCTGAAGGTATGGGAATCCAAGAGTGCTATTTAGAACTCCTGCTCACCAAGAGTGCTTTTAGCTCAGTCGGTAGAGCAAAGCCGCCTTAGAAGTCCCGCATGGCACTCATCTCTCTATTCATTTTTGTGGTTGGAAGTTCGATTTGCAACTCAGTTAATTTTGGTGACAGACAAAGTATGCTTCCTACTAAAAAGTCTCTACATTTATCACGTTGTATCGGATATATACTGCCAAATCTAATCATATTCAGAGCAAATGCATATCTAAGTCAATATGAGCACACATGAACAACGTTATATATATATATATATATATATATATATATATATATATATATATATATATATATATATATAATTAATAATTGATTCATCTATAGGTAGCTGTTTCGTTGTATTACAAGTCAGCTGTGTGGCTATAGGCTATCCATTATCCATCCAGTATCACGAGGTAGGATCAAAACCTTCGCTTCAGACCCAGAATTCCCATCCACCAGAATACTCTATTCCAGAGTTGGAAGAGCATTGCTATATGGCTTATAATGAACGAGTTATTTATAAATATATACATATATATATATATATATATATATATATATATATATATATATATATATATATATATATATATTCAAACATGCATAAAATATATGTAGATGCACACTCATGTATATATATATATATGTGTGTGTGTGTTTGTGTGTGTGTGTGTGTCCGTGTTTGTATGAAGGCTTACATGATTATGCCTTGTTTTATAATGTTACAATGTCAACGGCTCAAATTTTTCTCCAAGTGATTGAATCTACCCCATCCATACTCAGCCCATTATAACAAAGAGCATTATCAAGTGTCTGTTCCATAGCGATGACCACAGCTTGTTCACACGGGTACAAAAAATAGAGCAGGGGATTTGAGCTACTAGTCTATGTGTCCATGTTGCCATTTAGTACTTTTCAAGTCCCAAACTATACAGACTTGGTACCGAACAAAGCTATTTCGTCTCGTAAAATGAAGATTTGGTACTGAAGGAAAATGTACGAAACGATAACAACCGCTAACCCACGCTCGATATGAGACAACATATAATATACTTGGAAAATAGATTAAGTCTTACGATAGATTTTAAGCTAATTTATTATTTTGGTATTGAAGTTACTTGACATCTGGCAACCCTGCTGTATATCACAATTGTCAGCCGGTGGCCAGGGCCGGGCAAAGTATCGCCAGAAATGCAAATGAGTTTTTTCTTTCCGGCGGTTGGGGTGGCCTTGCTTGCGTTACCGATCAAATTACTCTGCAATTAAACCCGGTGTTAGACATTATCCTAAACATAAACTCCTCAAGGTGACTTATCTGGAATTTACACAAACAATGTTCGGGTAATTGATATTTACTAAACCCCTAACATCAAAAGGCCAATCGGGAGATTGGGAACATATATATATATATATATATATATATATATATATATATATATATATATATATATATATATATATATATAAAAGTCAAGAATAGATTTGTAAGAATGCCTAAAAAAACTTATAAATGTATAGTTTGGTAAGAATGCCTTAACAACTTTGAAAAGGGCACACCCAGAAAAAATTCTTCGGACACTTTTAAAAAGCATTCACTGGTAAGAGCGCCATAAAAACCTTTTAAAAAGCCGTAAGAATGACTTGAAAATCTTTAAAAAACATATTTCGGTGAAGGTAGAAGATGCAATGTGGCCGAGCAGTTAATGCCAACACATCATAGCCAGCATGGCTGGATAAGGACTTAACCCCGCCATGGCTGGATGAGGACTTACACCCGCCATGGCTTGATGAGGACTTACACTCGCCATGGCTGGATGAGAACTTACACCCGCCATGGCTGGATGAGAACTTACACCTGCCACCTGAATGTTGCACACTAACTTGATGAGGATCTATATCCAACAATGAATCTTAAAAAGCTGACAAAACATTGGAAAAATCCGGATCAGTATATTATCAGATCTTGATACGAAATCGTACTGAATCAGCTTCATGGAAATGAAAGTTTTTTAACCAAACTTTCACGACCTCCAAACATGTTAGACGAACTAAACAGAACGAAGGGGGAAATCTTCACTTGATTTTATCTAAAAACGAATGTCAAGTACAACAAACATGTTGGGGACAAAGACACAATGATTAAAATCCAAAACATAGATTTGGTAAAAGTAGATCACCTTCACCTAGGATAACGAATCTCTGTGGAACCCTCAAAAGAAGAATCATTCTTGGGTGGCAAAATCTCGGTTGAGCAAGTACAACAATAAAAAAACAAAAAAATCCCTTTAGTTTTGAGAAAAAAAGGTCTAAAGCCAATGCATCCTCCCGATAGTCACCTATGGAGCTGGAACATGGAACCTAACCAAAATATTGACCGTCAAACTGAGAAGTATGCATCATACATATGAGAGAATCATGCTTAACATCACACGGAGAGATCACAAAGCAGCACAGTGTATTAAGGAAAAAAACAGGAGTCTAAAATAGCATAGAATCTATTTAAAAAAGTCAAATGGCAATGTGGTGGTCATGTTGCAAGAATTTCAAACAGCCGATGGACATCAAGACTCACAATATGGATCCCCAGAGATTATATGTGAAAATGTGGCCGGCAAAATATAAGATGGTGTGACAAACTTCAATCAGATCAAGTTCAGGAAGTACTGGCTCCGCGACACCAACGATAGAGAGGTCTAGCGAATCCTAGATAAGGTCTCTGTCCAACAACGACCACTAAAAGGCTGACAACCATGATGATGATCATGATGATGATGAGGAGCTTGTACAAGTGCTGCCAGTTACAGGATCCGTGTACCGGACACCAGTAAGCTCCGGGGGTCACCAGGTGAGAATGTACACCGTTTTGGGGTGTTCGACTCAGCTGCTTCATTGTATGTCCCTACCTCACCTTTGTGAGGGCCCACCTACTGGTGCAACTAATTGATAATTTCATCATATTGATTGTCCGGTTACTTGTTACTTTCCCGCCGAGTTTCCATCATTCCTTTATGGCCAGATCCAATGACTTGCCTTCTCAAGACTTGATTGGAAATTCCTCATGATATTATTTGCTTGTCGCTGGCGTATGTCCATGGAGAAGAGTCGCTGCCCCATCCTAACGGTAATGAAATCCTCTGCAGTCATTTCAAATAGTGAACAGTGTGCCACCAAGCACCCCCTGGTCCTTCTAGGCGTCATATTTAACATGATACTGGAACGAACCGAATCATCTGGACCTGCTGACACGGCTCACTGTTGCAGGATCAAACTCAGCTCTAACTTCTATTTCGACCGAAGATAATTACTGTAACTTTATTTATAGTACATATACGAAATTATAGAAATATATATTTTATATTCTTTTATTCATTAGAATGATATAAGCCTGTAAGTATCTGTATGATAAATTTTCTCTTATATCTAAGACGTGTGAATTCTGCTCGGGTAGTAAGACAGCCTACTGGCAACTAGTTGGTCTTGAGTTGGAATCATAGGCGGAGAATGTCGGTTTCACATATTAGTCAACCCCCCTCGTTTTGGTGGATATTTTCATTGTCATTCTTGTGGTTACGATAGGAAAACAAAATCGACACAAGATTTTGTACTAGAGTTTGACTAAGGTTTTAGTTAGGTCGAAAATAGAATCCAAAATCAATCTGAATTCGATGAGAAAAGTTTGCTTCTTTTTTTTTTTTTTCCTTGTTTTCTTCGTAATTATAATTTTTCAGATTGAAGAGAGACCGAGAAAGATCGTATACGATCGGGCATTTTGGATTCCGAAATAAATACGGTACTTATTTTCGTCGATTGAAAACTGCGCAATTGCATGATGGAATAATAACTCAGAAATCATATTCTAAAACCGTTTCTATTTTCCGTTTTTTTTTTTATTTTTATTTTACTTTCCCTTTTGTATTTAACATTCAACACCAAATAAATAAGATCTAAAAATCGATGGGAGACATAATTATCCAATCATATGGCCTGGAATATGATCGATTGAATGATCGATTAGAAGTCGGGAAAATATTTGACTGACGGACGACGTTCTCTGCAGAATGGGGCGGAGGATAAATTAAAATAAAAAAGAACAATGTGAATCGAAAAATATCTCTATGTAATAAAGATAACTAGCAAAAGATTGATATATATATATATATATATATATATATATATATGTGTGTGTGTGTGTGTGTGTGTGTGGAGGTGATGTATATATATATATGTGTGTGAATGTGTGTGTGTGTGTGTGACCTGTATCTATAGATATGATCCTCACAAGAAAAAATACACATAGTACCATCATATCAAATTCTGTGTGAAGCAAAAATGAAACCCCGGAGAAAATGACTTAGATTCCATTTATTGATGTTGGGAAATAAGTGACTGAAATGACACCAACAGGTTTATATATTAAGTGTTCAAAAATGTGAATATATATATATATACATAGATGAAAGATGGAGGGAGAGTGGAGAGGGAGAGGGGAATCCAGCTGAAGATAAAGTGAGGAAACAATAATTGTATGTAAATTAAAATTTATACCACTAATTTCCAGCATCCAAGAGGTGAGTTGAAATCAAATTATGCTCGAAATATCTGTAAGCAGGATAATTTTTAATTAACATACAATTATTGATTTATTGTATTGTGCATTCATAATCATATATATATATACATATATATATATATATATATATATATATATATATATATATATATATATATATGGGATATAGATAGATAAATAGATAGATAGATGGATAGATAGATGGATAGATAGTGGTAGTATCCTGACAAATTGGAAATAAAAGATTTGAGAACAAGTGCGTTACATCTCAGAATATTTCATTATCGTGAAAACTTTGTCAGATTAACTTACATCAATACAATATATATATATATATATATATATATATATATATAACAAAGTATACGTGAAACATGGAAAAACACTAAAGAAAGTTATATAAATCGCATTGACAGATATTGGGAAATAATTGACTGAAATGACACAAAGAATCTCTTGAAGAAGTTTTTTAATGTTCAGTGTTTAAGCAGTAAAGCTTTCTTGGCTACACACACACATCTATGTATAACACCACTTCATTTTTATTATTACTATCATGACATAAAATAGTATCATTGATAATCATATATATATATATATATATATACGTATATTGATCATACATATTTGTTAGAATTAGAAAGTTCTTGATATTCTAGAGAAGGGTCAATAAAGATTAATCAATAACAATAATTCAATAGAGAATATGATAATTAATGTTATTGTATTACTACAACGGGGCGATGTGTATATATGTATATATTGACTATTATTATTTGTACAAAATATGTATGTGTGTGTGTGTGTGTGTGTTTCTATGTGTGTATGTGTCTGTGCAGACATACACACTCGCTCATGTCTGTATGTGCTACGGTGTAAATGATGGGCGTACGAAAAAGCAAAATGTACCGAAAATCCTGCCTATTCCTTTCTAAATGTTAGAATCAGTGAACAAAAATTTTCAAATTTTCACTATTTCTTTTTCTCAATGCAATCCGAAATGACAGCTGTCACAGTACAAACAAAAGCTATTACCCAAAAATTAATTTTCAAATAGAAATAAATGCTCCTAATCATCTCATCACCTATTGCAATATTTACAATATTGCCAACCACGCATGCGCAATGATTGTCATTTTTCAACGCGCTAAATAGAACGTTCTGAACTGTAGCCTCTTTTTCGATCATAATATTGGAAGACATTTTGTTTTCCATTGTTGGATTGATTCATGAAGTAGGCGTCATACAAATGCAAGACTGTGGAACGAGAATTCCTCCGTGGATTAACGAGTCAATATGTTCTCATTCCTCTTGTCCTGTTATGAATGCGTATTGTTCCCAGTGGTTTATGCAGCATTGGAAAATGAAATTTCTGAGAAATGTTTCTTTGTAGAAATGTAATACTTTTGATCACCATTGTAATGATGAGTTATTTGTTCGGGGAGAAATTATATTCAATCTTAAATATTCATCATAATGTACTGTACGTAGCATCCTTTGTAAGTAATGTATATGCATTTTGATCTGTTTTGATATAACCATAGTTAAATTTAACGGTAGACTACACGCAGAGGAAATACAAGCCAGCTACATATTTTTCTATATAAATATAAGCATTTGATTTTTTTAAGAATCGATATTGTGATGTTGTTTAAGTTATAGAACGGAGTTAATACTTTGGTAATGGATGGCAACAAACACAAAAATGAGTGAAATATTGAAACTGGCTCAAATATGAAGATGAAAAGGTGAAAATCTTTTCTTTTCTTCTTCACAATGCTATACCGTTATGACAACACAGCTCTGTAGTTCAGCTCTTTTACTGCTCATTTCAGCTTTTTTTGGTGAACCTATGTATTAGCACATTTCTCGTTTCCAAATACCATTCCATTGAATCATGACTCTCCGGATCAGTTCTGTTAAATTTCAAATAGATAAATTTGATTCATCAATTTTTTCAAGTGTCTGAATGCTTCTGGTATAATTAATGAATTTATACTTTTTCTGTCAAGTCACGTTGGATTCTCCAGTTCTCGTGAATCGAGTAACTTGATCAATTCATAGATGGGTGACCATTTGGGGATTCAAGTTGGGCCAGTACAGTAGGCTACGGATCGATCATCCCCCCCCTCTTAAGTTTTATGACTTGAGGATTCGCAATGCTCAAAGTACTATATTCAACCAATGGTAGGAGTCTAGAACGGAAAGGAGGTAAAAGATTCCTACTCGAAAGGTGTCCAATCAAAACGAGAGTGACACGCGTAAGGATGGAGTATAATGCATCAAAAAGGTGGTTTCCAGCCGACTTGGAAAGGATACGGTCTCTATCAGGTAACATTACATAGTCGGACCCAGGAGATAACCACTGTGCGATGCTCCGTCGAAGGTTATAGAACCTGAAGAAGATATTATTTCCCTTGACTATATCGCAAGATATAATCGATTGGGTCAATTGCTATTTTGAAAAATAATTGGTACGAAACAAAGTTTCTTCCCTTGTCTTGTGACACATGAACGATCCAATATATATATATATATATATATATATATATATATATATATATATATATATCAGTTGTTAGTTTCTGTGGGACAGAAGCCCGACGCTCAAGATAGATTGCCTTAAAGGGCTCATAGGCTTCAACTTTTCTGATATTTACCTATAGATGGGGGTTAGAGAAGATGGATTCATGCCTTTCTCAAAGACATCAGCGAGAAATTTGAACTTGATTCGCTGATACTATCCGCCGTACCATTGCGTCTTTTCAAATGCTTCTTTTTTTACGTTGACCTCGGCTAAAGATTTTCTCTCTTATAGTCATTTCAACCTTCCGGTTACATTCTGCTAAAATGAATAGAAATCTGGCCCTATGATTTTCAATTGGGAATATATTGAAAACATTCCACCGTCCATGCTTAGAGGATCAGATCAAAATCTCTTTTTTAGTCAATTCATCGGCGGCCAAGTTTTTCCTTCGGGGTTTTACATCTATCAGATTTCTGGTCAATAGATAATTGATCTTTAGGATCCTTTTTATATATCCTTTCTGCTCCCCAGGTAAAAGTCATTGACTTTCTAGCAGATAATAGATTTTCGTTGATATATTTTTTGCACAGTACGCATACCGTTTTTTCAGTCTGTAAGCTGACTGCCAAGCCTTAAATAGAGACCACAGACAGAGAGTACTTTTATTAAAATGTTAGCTATTATCATTATCATTAGCAATTTTACATCAGTTGCCTAGTGGTCACCGCTGGATAATTGAGTGACAGCAAGTCTCCTCCAGTCTCCAGCCCTCCTCTCCACTCTCTTCAGGTCTTCAGCCCTTCTCTCATCTCTCCCTCACCTATTGCAGCAGTGCAGTTGGTTATTATTATTATTATTATTATTATTATTATTGCAGTTGATATATTAGTTTTGATGGATTCCAGTTCATTTCCAAGGG
Source organism: Thysanoteuthis rhombus (assembly GCA_963457665.1). NCBI lineage: Eukaryota > Metazoa > Mollusca > Cephalopoda > Oegopsida > Thysanoteuthidae > Thysanoteuthis > Thysanoteuthis major. Next base: position 14,560,982 of record OY735204.1, read on the forward strand.
AGCCAGTTGCACCCAGCAATTTCAAGTCTTGAGATATTTTTGGTCATTTTTTAGCTCCCAGCAATGCTACTTCTTGAAAGAGCTTCATTGTACTATTTAACTCTAATTTCTTCGACCAGTATTTCAAATTACCAGATATCATACCAAGGGGTACCAAGTACTAAAGGAACTTCACCAACATCGGCAATACTCTCAATCTTTTTATCTATTTCCCCAGTTCACTATAAGTTACGATCTCCTTTTATTCCTACTGTTCCATCTTTTGTCTCCGGGTACAGCAATATCTATGTATAATTTTTCTCAGGTCTTTGTACACAATCACTGTATAAGGTCTTCTGTGTCGTATCACATGACTCGTTTGGGTGTTTAAATTCCACAAAACCTCCACCCTATCATTTTCGATCACTAGGAAGTCCTCTTCCCCCTTCTTTTCTTAGTACGTACATCTATATACGTTACTCTATAGATGATACATTCTATTCATGGTTAGAATTTTGTATCCGTTATTCTCAAATCCTCTTCCGTCCAGTTGAATATTCCTGCGTCATATCTTACCGAAGACATTGCTCAGCGGTTCATTGCTGTAATCGTGTTCCCGATTCAATTCAATTCTGAGGAAGAAATCATTCTAAACCTGTGGTAATACCTTTTCCTTATTACAAATGGAAAAATGATTATGATGATGGTGATGATCATCATGATCATGATCATGATGAAAATAATATGTTTGCATGTTCACATTTAATGCTATCTCCCGTGTGATACATTTGAATATTTCAAGCTTTTGTCATGGCAAAGTAAGGGATCTGTAACCTGATTTTTCAGTTTTTAGTGATGAAAAGGTTTGGCAAAGGTGTGCGCTCTCTGAGTGCTTTTTAGCTTTTAATATTTTTTGTGTTTTCGTATTTCGGTTCTATGGGGTGGGGGTATATTGGGTGTGGGGTTCTGGCATTCAATTTTTTTCTACCCTTGATGCAGCCTAAATGCTACATGCGTGATTTCTTGGAATGAAGCGCCAATACCAACGATCGAAAACTGACAAACCATTTTGACAGGTGACAGCAAGGGGACACCCAAGAATGGAAAGGACAGAAGATTAATGGGAAATCATTATGTGTTCGGGGATTTGTGACAAAACCAAAATGTCGCCCAGGACGATAAGTGCTAGGGAGCGCCTGTCATGTGTCCAAGACTGTTTCAAATGGAAAAATGATAAAATCAATGGGCCAAAATTTTCATCTTCAATCGGGTATAGGCCCGTCACAAAGAACCAGCAATATCGATAGTCACCCAGGACGCCAAGTGCTTGGTGGAGTTTGTCGAGTCTCTAAGACTATTGGACTTTTCAAATCCAAGAAGAAAACCGGGAAAATGAATAAATTAAATTTGATAAAATCAAATAAGAAAATTTCTCAATGTAAAGTGAGGGTTTTTCAGGATCTTATGACATTTGAATAAACTCTGTTGTAGTGAAACTAAGAGAAACAAGCGACAAAAAACATTCTCATGACCGACGACAAGATAATTTTTTTAAACGCATCGACATTTAAATGTATACCAGTGGCCAAGAACACTCGGGTCATCGCTGATTATGTGTACCTACCATATTTTCTCTCATTATTTTCCACTCTTTTCACCTTTGGGGGGGTCTATGTGGGCAAAATAAAAAAATGATTATTTGGGGGATGGATCCAGGATCATTTTTATTAACTTACATTTGTTCATATATTGAAATAATACATTGAATTTGAAAAATTGGAACTTACACGGTTGAATCCCCTGCATTATAGCCATATATGAATTGATTTTCATTCAGTTTATAGTTAGTGTGTTGACAGAGGTATGCACTCGGTGAGAGCTTCCTAGTGTAATCATTCATTCTTCCACTATTTGAAACCATCAACCGAAATTGTCACCACAACAACCAACAAAGGTTTTTCCAGTATTCCTGGTTGGCTGGTTGGCTATGTATGTATGTATGCATGTATATATGTATGTATGTATGTATGTATGTATGTATTTATGTATGTACGTATATAAGTATGTATGTATGTACGTATGTATGTATGTATTTATGTATGTATTTATGCACGTACCTATGTATTTATGTATGTATATATGTATGTGTTTATGTATGTATGTATGTATGTACGTACGTATGTATGTATGTATGTATGTATGTATGTATGTATGTATGTATGTATGTATGTACGTATGTATGTATGACGCTTATAGATTACACCACTCGTGGACTTGGAATCTGGATATTTACTCCTTATGTCTGCAAAAAAGCTTTCATGTTTATTCTGAAAATACCCCACATATTGAGTTTTCAGTAGGAACTCACTTTACGACGTAGGTTTATGCTAAATCGGTTCGTTTGTTTCACGTTTCTTTTATGGAAATTGAAACTTTTTCGTGATTACCGAACAACAAGAGGTAAGAGAAGCAACTCATTCATTGATCACCACTTTTTCCAATTTTTATTGATCACCCCTAACAAAGCTGCCAAAAGAAATTGCTCGTGTGGGTGTTTCTATTGAGTGACTTATCAATTCTGTTTTGAATTCCTCTCTCTTCAACCCTCTACTTCCGTTTCTTCCTCTGTCCGCTTTTTTATACGATCTCCTCTCTCTACCTCTGTCTTTCTGTCTCTCTGTCTCTGTCTCAGTCTCTCTCTTTCACTTTCTTTCTTCACTTTCTCATTCTACCTCGCCTCTCCATTAACCCATTACCTGCGTATGGCTGGGATTTCTATCATTGCAGTTATATGGCTGGCACAATAAAATTTCCATTTTATTGTGATTGATGGCAACTCAGTTCTATCTATGATTCAGGGATTTTATCTTGTAATGGATAACTTACAATAGATTATCTCGCTATGGGCAAAGGCGTTTATATTGCCAGGGGTAATTATTACTGTTCACCACCTGTTGCAGTTAATGGGGGTTGATAAATAAACCATCGTTTATACGAAATGTACTGGCCATAAGTATTGAAATAAGTATACTATCTGTTATTTAGTATATAAGATTGATAGATTATTTAGAATTTTGAGCAAATCAACTTACTGGCTCGACAACTCTTCTACATAACAATGAGAGTCTGCCTCTTCGATCTCCTTGATTGATCGCGAAAATGATATATGAAGGATGAACAAAAAAGATAATTCTTATTGATTTAACAATTTGGTTCCACTGAAGAAAACATTCTCAAGAAATTAAACATTTAGATTTACAAAACATGACTAAATGCATGACTTGTTATCTTGATAGCAATAAACTTCTGTTCTCGTGTAATGTTCCTGTTTTGAACTATCATAACCAAGTGATTAAAAGAAAAATGTCCATTTGTTTAAATACTTATGACAAGTACCATATATATATACATATATATATATATATATATATATATATGTATATATATATATATATACATACATATATATATATATATACTTATATATATATATATATATATATATATATATATTGAGAGAAAAAGTCAAACCAAAACTATATATGTTTATGAGTATTAGAAAACTCTTTATATACATACACAAATCCATACATATCCAAATATAAAGTATTTATCGACCCAAGTTCACTTGTGAGGTAATAAATTAAGAAATAAATGACAATTCTTGTTTGTGACCTCAAACAGAACTTTGATAAATCTATAATTGCTGCATTAATATATATTGCTTAAAATTCAAGAATGTATATATGCATATATGAGTGTTTGTGTGAGAGAGAGCGAGAGAGACAGACAGACACAGAGAGAGTTCAATAGCCCAAATAGTTAGAATTATGAAGACCATTCCCCAAATTATGAACGGATTTCTTGTATGATACATCATAGATTTATTGCATCACTCGAACCTACGTGACCTTATCCATAATGACAGCCACGGTTGGGTGCTATTTTTCATGGCAGCCACATCAGCCATTTTTCCGCCTTGACAGAAATATATATACTGGCTGAAGTATCCGTCTACACCAGGTAAATCTCTAAGGGATGAAAAAAAAAAGGACCAAAGCTTTCGGACATAAAAAATAGTTTCCGTCCACACAGGGGTGTAGGTAAAGATTTGGGTACACAGGAAGCTTGGTTATTTCAGGGGCCACTCCAATATGTAGTGACGGTATGTATTGTATATTATCATTCGAGATGCAGTAGGTGAACTAATATTCGAAGTAGACTATTGTTACGAAAAAGTCTCAACTCAGTTTTGACCTTTGGATGAGAATGTTCCCTTCAATTCTAACATCTTGAAAATTCATGTATAAAAATGAACGTAAAATATAATATTAGACGAGACATAAGGTTCCATTTTGGTATTATAGTTTCATTGTAAATAGAACCCCTCCTCTAGAATCCCTGCATTTTTTTAAAAAAAACAGGTAGCGAAAGTACCTGTCTATGCCGGGTGAAGTATTTCAGGTGTAAAAAGATACCAACATTTTCAGACTTGTAAACAAGTTTGTGTCCATTTTGACTCTTTAGTGAGGGAAAAAAAAGATTTCCATCACTTCTGACCCCTTAAAAGAGGAAGCAAAATTTATCTTTTAATCTTACCATTTGAAGGCGAAAAAAGTTCACTTCCATTTTTGACCCCTGAAAGAAGGGGAAAAGGTCTCCAGTCTCTTTTGATATCTTGAATTGAGAAGTTTCCCATTAATACTGACCCCTTAGTGGACAGAAATGTTTCCCTTCACTTTTGACCCCTTGAAGGGTGAAAAGTTTCAGGGAAACGTCTTCAGAGAACCCCAAGTCGCTCAAATATCATCGCTTTAGGACAGTTTTCCGGAAAACACTCTCAAGGCTCGCAGTAAATAGTTTTGGTGATACCATATCCCCTTGTCTCACTCCTTTTTCTATCTTTATCTTGTTTGTACCTTTATATGGTCAAATTATTGTTTAGCAATTTTTGCTTATGTTCTGGATTACTCGTAAATAATCATCGTTAATGCTTAGATCTTGCATTGAGTTGAAGACTGTTGTGTGTGCTACTGAGTCGGATACATTTTTCATAATATACAAAAGTCAAACGTCAGACTTTTCGATTACTCAATTTATTGTGTGTAAGTGTTCTATTGTTGAACAGCTGCTTCTGAATCCTACTAGTTCGAATGGTGGATTTTCGTTCAGAGTACCTGTTAGTCTTTTATCGAGTATTGTTGTGGGTGATACTGCAAAAATGCGTTAGTTGCCGGAGATCATTCCCTCTCTAATAAAGTAGAATTACTATTCATTCGCAGAGGTTTTGAGGTACTTTTCTTTCTCATATGCAACAATTTCCTGAACAACATTGAACAGCTTCGAGATTTGGATCGAACATTGAAAATATAAAAATGATAATAATATTGAAACAATTATGATTGCTGAAATTTTATGTTCAATAAGTAAAACCCGATGGTCCATATTCTATCAGCCCTGGAGCTGTATAATGTCCGAATCCAAGATGTGATATAAGACAACTGACAATTGAGCTGAAAAACTTGTCAAAACTAATAATGAAGATGCCGTATAAGGATGTTAAAATAAACTTCTTGATATATATATATATATATATATATATATATATATATATATATATATATATATATATATATATATATATATATATATAAAGATGAATAAACGTGAAAAATAAAGATTTTAGGATCTTTTTTAAGTGAATCAAAATATACATTCTATAATGAACCATTGAATAATCTTTACTCGTGTGTTTTAACATGAGTAAAGATTTATCAATGGTATGAACCACCATTCGGAATGAAGATCTATTTAATACATATACACGCTTGTCATGTATATATTATTGTTTTCTCCTATATACAATCTGGAAGAGAACACATCCAGCATGTGTTCCTTGGTTCGACCAATTGCCAAGTGAGAAAAGGAAAATAATTCACTATCCTTGATAATTGTTTGAACCAAAAAACACGTATTGAGTATTTCTCCCATATTTTTACTTTGTTGCACTATAGTATATGCTGTACATGTTGAGTTCTGTTTATTTTGATTTGTGTGAATAATTGAATTAAAAAATTAAAGTATTTCTACTTTCTTTATATTTTTTTTCAAAAGAAAATACAAGTAGTGTTTTATATATATATATATATATATATATATATATATATATATATATATATATATATATGTATGTATGTATATATATATATATATATCAAACTTTAAAGTAGTTTCAAAGTAATATAATGCAATGATCATTACATGTATATAAAATTAGTAAAGGTTTTTCCAATGGTTCATTATAGATCATACATTCTGTTTTACTTTTAAAATATTTTCAAATAAATCTATATCTTTTAACAGCTGTACTGATGGCATTGACCTATTTTGGGAACAACGATATACTTAATGCATTCATACAAATATATACACTTGTAGATTTTACTATTGTTCTCTCATATATATATGTATATACATATATACATATTGCCTCTGTGTGTGTGTGTGTGTGTGTGTGTGTGTGTGTGTGTGTGTGTGTGTGTGTGTTTTTCATACTAAGTTTAGCTCAGTGTCAGGCAAAAAATTCCAGGCAACCATTCAAGATCTAAAGCAAAATTTGTGCAATCTTGTATAGACGTCCAAAGTGAAAGTGAAAGTGAACATATAATTTTGATTTCCGGTCATGATTGCCAATGTCGTTTTCATGATAAAACTTTTCATATTTAGAGACCGAGACTTTCATCCATCCCTGTCCTATATCACCCATACTTACCTAGTGACTGCTCCATAAGTTGGTTAAGTAGGAATCGACTGTGACGTCGTTGCTATACAAATCGTTTTACCAATATTTGCTCGAAATCTCTCCCGTCCTAAATGAATGACGTTCCACTCAGGAGCCCCTGGAATCTTAAAGTGTGCAAGTCATTGAAAAGACATCCTTTTGATTGCTAAGCACTTACCTTTGCATAGATCCGTTTATGGAAGTTGACATCCACTTTGCCGTTTGGACATCTCCAAAGATGACGTCTACAAAATTTTACTTCCCATAATCAGGCTGTGTGGAAAGATAAAAGCTGGAGATCAGATCTCAAACCATGGGCTGCAGCACATTGTTGTGAAGCACCTTCCTCCCCAGTATGTCGCCTAAATTGTTTAAAATACACTAATGTGCATTTTGAGCCTTGAAAATGTCCTCAGCGTGTTCATTATAGTATGATGCCTGTCCTGCTCACTCCACAAAGTTGCAAATTCAGCTGTTTTTATCTCCTGATTTTGTTAGATCCCGAACTTTTTACCGACCGTAGAAAAGAAAAATGAGTACTGAGTATGTATTGACTCGGTGTGTTGAAGTTCGATCCCATCGTTGGGCTGTGCAGAAAAGCCATATATTCTTGTTCAGGCGTACAAGCAGCACCGAGGTGAATTAACCAGGACGAATTAACTGATGTAAGATATGATCTGGCATGGACAGCAGAATGAAAACCGCCTACTGTCTATGAGTTGAATAAAATGTTTGGTTCAAAATTCCCAGAATGTTACCGAGTACAACAGAAGAAGACGAAGACACCTGTCAAATCAGTGCATAATTTTACGGTATTACATTTTTTTAAATGATTTGATCAGATTCAAAGTAGATCATCTCTTCCAGGTAAAAGTGGATTATTTCTCTTCTCTTCTTCCATACTTTTTTCTCTTTCTTAACCGCCCTCATTTCTTCCTCTGTTTCTTTCCTTCTGCCATCAGCATTAGCAACGTTACTAATATCCTTTTTTCCCGTTTTTATCACTTTTTCTTTTAGATGAAATATCATGAATCATTACTTTAAATATTTATGATTTCTTCCAAAAAATTGCAATAAATTGCAACTAATGAACAAAAACGAAGGTAAAAGTTGTTTCAGAAATTCAGAATGATAATTGTTGATAATATCACCTTGAATTTGTTTTTGTTTTTTTATTAGATGAAGTATTTCAACCATTATTGATTCCTGACTAGAATTTCTTTCAGCTTAATTTCCATCAGAAATACGATAATTTGAAAAAAAATCATAGCTTGATTTGGTTTCGCTTGTTTATTCACTGATTCCAAGCTGGAATAATTACCGGGAGAAGTCAACTTAATTTCATAGTGTTGGACATTGTAAAACCCAGATGTGGTTCATGGAATGATAGGAATTCCATTCCTTGTAATGGAATCAAACCATTCAATGATTCTTTCCACAGATAATCGGCATGGCACCAACTATGTTGTCAAAGGATGAGTCATCCACACACGTAATAATTAGCGATGTGTGTTCGAACTCTGTCATGGTAAGGGACACAACACATAATGGCGTGAGCAAAGAATGTTCTGATCCCGTAATAAAATGCTGAATATTTTCTCAAATAATAAAAGCAAGAAAAAATCTGTTTGTGTTAAAAAAAAAACACTATTGACCAAGTTCACTAATGGAAGTCTCAATTATCTAAGTATATAAAATACAGCGTATATTCATTTATTTCATATAAGCCGTCATTTTTTCACAACACGGGCAAATTATGCCGCTTTAGCTTTAATCAAAGAAAAGAGGAACTTAATTTCCTATGTCTAAAAGTTTTTCAAGTTTATAAGTGTGAAAAATACTGTATGGGTTTACAAACATAATCTAACGAACAATTTGATCATAAAGACAAATAATAAGAAACTAAAACAAAATTCACGCATTGCCCACCATTAGGGGATCTTGTTAGGCCACAAATGGAGTAAAATGCTTTTCAACATGATTGTGTGTTTCCCTACACAACAGTGGAGTTATCGCAGTCATTGCTTTATCGGTTGTGTTTTCAAAGTAGCACAATCTTTACAACGTTCGAATAACTCCGGTTGGTGGTTGAAAGCCATCATAGTATCAAATCTTTTGACCATCCAGCGTTTACGACGATGCTGTACGCTTTGTACAATATCAGACAATTGATAAGCACTGAATTTTACTTTGAAATTCCTTTTTCTTTATTTGATGTTGAGCTTTTTTTCAATTTGAAGTTCAACCTTTTTTTTTTATTTGAAATTTAACCAAAATGATGCTGAAAACGTGTAGTATTATTGATTTTCCTATCATTTAACTGTGATAACAAAGTTGATATAAGCCGTATTTTGTCATAATCTCATTTCATACACTCTTTACTTATAAGAGGACTCCTCAGTCATTTCTGGATCAACAAGTAGCAAAAGTGACATATGTTAGGGGACCTCCATTTTCACGGGCCCTGCTCAGCTCTATTACTATAATATATACAGTCTTTGATTTTTACGAACAACTGGATGTTTAAGGCTCTCGATTCTAGCAGATTTCCAATTTTAATCTGGATTATTCTTTTTACTCAGTAATATATGGTCTGTGGTATTTCTACGATATGTATTGGACGCAAAAAGACGAAGTAAAAAAAATTGTGTTCATACATTTATGTCTATTCTTTTGTTAATGCCAGGCTAATATCAATACTAATAATAGTAGATATACTACGGGCACTGCACTAGTTTAATCTGGTGCTGTCTTCGGTTCCGTATTGACAAAACCAAGATCTTGTTCTGATTAGTTTTAGAATTTCTGTTCCTGTTTTAGCTACTATGTTTCTTTTATTAAAACATTGTTTGATAAAGTTGTAACAAAATAAAGATTGGACAAGATTCACTGCTGCTTGGTCGAATTACAAGCCAACTGAAGATGATTACTGCAACTTTTGAATTGTATATATAATAATTAAAAAAATCATAAAAATATACTTTTTATGAAAATTTATCTATCTATAAGAATGAAATAAGCCTGTGCATATCCGAATGATGAAACTTGACTGATATCTAAAACATTGGCAATCAATTGGTCGTGAGTTCAAATCGCAATAAGGGGTTTACATATCTGCTAATATCTCACTTTGTTGACGATTATTCTTTCTCATGTACGTGTTACGTTAGGAAAACAAAATCAACTCCAGGTTTGTACAGAGAAAAAAAATGCATTCCAGAACAAAGTAGAAAAAAAGATGAAAAAAGCTTTTATTCCAAATCTAAAAAAAAAAACAAAAAAATACAGGGAATAGTGGAGTACTGGCGTCGATTCTATAGACAAAACGATACGGCCAGAAGCGCTGGGTGACACAAACACACACATGAAATTTTTTGATAGATACGTTTGTAGGGTGCATTTTATTACTTATAGAGTCTTGCAAACCAGAGAAAACGGTGATTTTAATACACAGAACCAAGCAGAAAATAGTTGGTTCGGTGAGGGGGGAGATAAAATAGACCCTGAAGTTTTTGAATAAGCTGAAATGGTTGTACTTGTCTTTTTAACCTTTGCTTTTTTACGAAGCTGGGGGAGGTAAATGCATTCACCCGCGCCTGTCTGTATTTGTGTCAGTCTGATTGTTCGCACAATATCTCGAAAGGTTCTCACTGAATTTCAACGAAATTTCATCGAAGGATGGGCCGTGTGCTGAGGGAGAAATGGTCACATTTTGGATCGGATCCAAGTATTTATTTTACAATCACTTTTCCTATATTTTAGCTACATGTCCACAGAAAATCTCCGAAAGTTCTTCATGAATTCCAATGAAATTCCATGGAGGTGAATAAAAAAAAAATGGTTGTATATGGGGGCATATGCAGGAATTTATTTTTGAGAGATATTCTCTTCAATTTTTTCATTTATATGTATTCACTCATATTTGCCAAAAGAATATATCTCAAAGATCTCAATGAATTTCAATGACATTTTGTGGAAAGGTGCGTCATGGGCTTAGGAAGGATTGATTGATAATTTTTTAGCGATTAGTTTTTTTTATAGTAACCTCCTATTGTACTTACGATTTATGAGATCCAAGTCTTTTTGCTTCCCAATAAACAAATATTTTATAGATTAAGCTGGTTACCATCACAGTTCGAAGGTATCATCAGTTCTGGAAGAAAACTCGTCCGAGCCAACTTTGTTTATTTGCGTCGGAAGATAAAAACTATACCCTTTGAAGCAAGTTAATTGTGGCAAGTCTAAAGCCACAAAATTAAACAAAAGATAAGAAAGATAGGTCTGGTGAGTCACTCAATAGAAACCATCACACGACCTCCCCCACCCCCATCTTTTGGCAGCATTCCGTGTCCAGGTGATCAATAAAAAAAATTGAAAAAGAGGTGATCTATATATAAATTACTTCTCTTGTTTTTTGTTGGATGTTATCACTGAAAAGAGATTCGCTAAAAAAAAAAACAGATACAGGGATGAACACTACTGGACACAAAGCGAGGGACCAATTTAGCATAAACTTACATTGTTAATTGAACCCATCAGACTTTTTTCCCGATATAATGAGTAGCCGTTTGAATTTTCAGCCTACAAACTCCGTTGATGCAGTCTATGTGCGCGTCACACGCACACACAAACACACACACACACACTTATATATATATATATATATATATATATATATATATATATATATATATATATATATATATATATAAAGGGGGAGAGTTGGGGAGAATATCATTTAAGAACTGAAAAAACCTATGTTGACGTTCAACAATTGATGGTATTCTAAAGAGGGAAAAAGTATAAACGCCACGTATAAGTTCACCATAAATCGTGGAAGAAAATCAAAATACTGTATACCATTGAGTTTTACTCCATCAATTCTATGAATAGTCAGAACATCATAAAAACCCTTTTCCTTCCCGCTGAGTTTTGATTTTAGGGATCATAAAAGTTACTGCAGTAATATTGGAGGAATTAGACTGACGCAGTATCATCAGATGATTGGGGTTTTTTTATGAACACTCCAAGACAGAGTCTTTGAATGAACACTTTTTCTTTGTCATAAATTCATCACCGTCGCCATTCCTTTGTAACTCAAATGTCTTGTTATGTACTGTTCATCAACGAATCCAAGTTTACTTTGATATCCGCCGTCTATTCTGATCCCTTTTCAGTCTAGGGTTTTGGAACATCATTTTGAGGCAGACTGTGAAAAGTTTGGGTGAGTTGGTATCGCTTTGCCCTACCCCTTTCAAAAACTGAAAGGGATGCTCGGTATCACAATGAGAGATCACAAGACAGCACATTATAGGTAGCATTAGGTAGCATTAGAAAACTCAAATAGCTGACAACTGACTCACAGCAAGGATCCCCAGAAATCATATGCTGAACCCTAGCTAGTAAAATATGAGATGGCGTGACAAACTATACCACAATTACTGTCTCCATAACGCCCATGTTAGAGAGCTCTGATTGATCTAAGAGTGGTCTATGTCTAACGACAGACGCTAAAAAAACTGCTATCGCTGCTACTGATGCTGATTGAGAATGTAAACCAGACTCACCTTTCGTGGTTTGTATACATTAACCCAAAGTATATCCACTGCATAATTCATACGCAGCTAATCTCAACTTGGTAGGTTATAAAAATCTTGCATATTTTCGCCGACCCTTTAGATAAAAACAGTGAAACGAATTTCAATAATTTCAATATTAGCCCCCTTGTTATAACAGTGTAAAAAGTCATACTAAATCAATTTTGAAATTTAATTAAACGCTATCTGATTTCCAACCATTTATCTTTCTACTTCTTTTTTCAACAGCAATTCAAACCACCCATTAGAGCAGGTATTTACTCTGCTTTCAATAAATCATTAACATAATTTTTTGCTACTATTTACCTTCGTCCTAATTGTTGTTGCCTCTTATCACAGTGATCTACTCACTGCTGAAGGGAACCCAGCCTTGGTTTAGTTGTGATAAAAGGAGAAAATAATTAGATATAGATAATTGTAAAGAATTAACAATAATGATTTACAATTATTTATTTAATAAAACTGCAATAATTTGAATAATTCCACCGATGTTTTGTTTTTGGTTTCAGCTGCAAATAATTTGCATAGTCGTAAAACATCAAATTACTTTTGCTTAGTTAAAGCAGGTTATCGACTGTTTTTGATTTCAAATTGTCAAGAATTAACTATAATTACGCCATGATTGATGTCTGCAAACTGAAAAATCAAAACGCCGTAATTAAAAATTCACCAAGATTTTATTTTCACGATGATATTCCTTTTTTTTCTCTCTTTCCAGTCTCTCTCTTCTTCTTCTGAATTTTATATCTAAGCATTTTTGTGTTTCGCAAGAGAATGATTAGACTTTGGATTATTTTTTGCCCAAGTAACATGCGGTCAAGGAATCTCTCTCTCTCTCTCTCTCTCTCTCTCTCTCTCTCTCTCTCTCTCTCTCTCTCTCTCTCTCTCTCTCTCTCTCTCGTTTACTTCCTTTGCATATCGGGAAGTAGCATCGTGTTCTTTCTGAAATCTTCAATAACAAACATCTCGAAACTTGCTTCATCATTTCTCATATCACTTGGAACTGGAGTAGACGAACTTGCTCAATGTAAGATCCCCATACAGTGAACTCAAGATCTTTGAAAGCCTCAAAAAATGAATATAATTTACGCACATGTTTTTATTATTCCATACATCATGTTACAAAAGTTTTATACAAGTTTTGATAAATACATGTATGCCATGATATCTAATCATGTTTGTCGTTATTCAAACCTAATTTTCATTCGCTTCAGTAATGTTAAAGTACACCCAATCTCTCGATACTGAAGAACAATGCCTCATTCATATCTAGCATTAAAATTAGGATTCGATTTCATAGATATTTTTACTAACCATGAATGTAGAACAACCATAGACAGCAAAGGGCTATATCCCTCTTTATATGTGCCTATAGTTGTCTGCTTGTTAATTTGCTCCAAACCATACAGCTCAGTCTACTGACTAGTAAATTGGTATCAATACACCACAAGACCCCTTCTGAAATCATTTTTGATTATTAGAAAAAAAGCTATTTTGAGCTTTTAGGGGTCTTATTCTGACGGGTTGTTTAATAATATCTAGATTCCCCAGAATGCTTATTGATGTTTTACTCTGATTTAAATGTTTTCCGGTAGAAAACGTTAGTAGTGTCATTAATAGAATTTGTTCTGACAATGTCATAGATTTTTTTAACACATCATTCAATTTTTACAGTTGTCAAGTCATTAAGTGTGATGGCGAGTCTAACATGTTTTTATCCAGTGAAGTCACAATAATTACCCAGTTCACAGTCATAAAATTTCGAATGTTTTATCTTTTATTTTAGCTTTGATGAAAGAATGAGTTCAGCCAATATCTTACTACGAGCCGCGCATTAAGTGTCAAGATGCATGTGACCCGGGGAAAGAGAAGTTGGATTCGTACTTCTCCTAAAGGGCATAGGAGAGAAATGAATGCAGATTGAATCAGACAGAGTTTAAACTCGTTTCACCAATTTTGGTTTCCTAGGTACTAACGGCTTGTCCACCGGCAATTCTGCACAAGGCTAAAGACATTTTGATGCTTCATCATCATCATGCTTTTAGCACTGGACATCCATCTCCCCAAAGATTCGCCAGGCCTCTCTATCATGGGTTTTGCAGAGCCAATACTTTCTGAATTCGTCTAGATCGTCACATCTTATATTTAGCTTATGACGTTATTCTGATGTGATTCTATGATGTTTCGGATTTCCGTCTTTTCCATAATATACTGTGTTGTTTCCCCACCTGATGATGAGCATGATTCGCTCCTGTGCACGTCGAATGGTTCTCAGTTTGAGGGTCAGTCTCTTGATTAGGTTCCATGTTTTAGCTCCATAGGTGACCATCGGGAGGATGCATTGGTTGTATAAATTTCCTTTCAGTTATACCATAAGTTTCTGGTTAGAGGACTTTGATTTATGATGTAATTTTACGCTAGATTGGTCCCTCAGTTTGTGTCCGAAAGCACTCAAGCTTTTGTTTTTTGTTTATTCGTTTGATTGTTGTTATTTTTCGCTTCCTAGTTATCACCATCCCCCAAAGAAGTAATTTATTCATTGATCACCCTTTTTTTCAACTACTCGATTGATCACCCTCAACACGGTATGCTGCTAAAAGACAGTTTTGATTCAATGACAACACATATTTGTATCTTCTTGTCTATAAGGCGTCTGTCTATCACAATCCACCTATCAGACTATATTCCTTGTCTCCGTACAACGGGTGCACTATGGGAAATTTTTATCGATTCCATTTCAGATGTAAACATGAAAATAAAGTTTGCAACACTTCTCCTGCAAGATATTCACACGGAAAAAGAACTAGCGCATTAATGGTCTAACTTTCAATCCTATTATCAAAGATTATCTGCAGTTTGGTAGATAAGCTAAATGTATGTCTTTATGGGAATTCATTGGTGTACGCTTTACTGTTCTTCTTCATCAAGATGAAAAGATGGGTATGTTTGCTACTGGACTGGTTAAAATATAAATGGGGTTCTTAATCAGACATGGCCAATCAAAATATGAATCTATTCCATCTTCCTACACCAACATATACACGAATGAGCAAGAACATTATGACCAACGACATAATGGCAGTTACTATCTTGTAACTACTGCAGTGATAGAAGTATATAAACAGTAATTTATTTTGATGTGTTTAATGCCAGTTATGCACAAGAAAGATTTAAAGGACTATGTGAGAAGTCAAATAGTTATGATCAGAAAAGCAGGTTTGAACATTTTCCGAAACGACATGCCGGGTGCTCACGTTCAATAGTGGTAAATTCCTATGAGAAGTGTTTTCCCAACCAATTACGAGCCAAAGGAAGGGATTTTGCGGTACAAAGTTCAGATACATTCAGTCATAGCTTAAGAAAAAATGTGTCACAACATACAGTAAATCGATCTCCACGTATAATTAATGGTAATAGCTTCTTTGATTCACGCAATTTTGGTTTATGAATATTTTTTTAGTAAGGCTTCACTTTTGGATAACGAGAAAAATGCATATATATCATTAGTACAAAACTTTGAAAGAGTCCTCAACATATCGACTTTTACGGACAATTTGAACTATTCTTTTCTTGATAGAGTTATAGTGTAATAGTTCCAGCATTATCAAATCGTTAAGGTTTATTTTCTTCCCGTCTATATGCATCTGCATCTACTTATGCAGCCAGGAAGATTTCAACAGAAGAAAAAAAGTTTATTCGTCTCGAAATGATTTGTGTCAGCCGAAATACTTCTACAAAGATGACTGACTCGTACCTGAGAGAAAACAATCATGTAATGTGTAATGAAGTATGATGACTTTGATGAAGACCTTTGGGAAAAAAGTTTCATAGGGAGATACGTTACAGTTGTCATCTTTGGAATTCGTAGGGCAAGAAATCTATTGGGGGGTATTTCCGTTCAGTTCGCCCCCGATAATGTCTCAGTTGAATTTCTTCTTTGTAATTTAGAAAATGTAAAGAAAAATCTTTTTTTTTCAACTGGACCAACGCTGAGAAACTTACATGCCCGAGAGATAGAGACAAAGAGAGAGAGAGAGAGAGAGAGAGAGAGAGAGAGAGAGAGAGAGAGCTGAGTCAAGTCGTGGAGTTAAATTTCATATTCTGAGTTCACGTTTGTATGTATGTGTGCACTTGGGTAGGTATGAATGCATGTATGTATTCGTATACTCTCTCGTTCACGTGTACGTCCTTGTGCATGTAAACTAAAAAGTTCCATCGAAAGATATATTTTTGCCGCTGACTGCTCTTCACAATAAGCACTAATTAAAAGTTGCCTTCATCTTTTTGACTTCACTAAGAATGGAAAGAGAAAACGCTTCGACAAAATAAATTTCAAAGGAACCAGATCAAAGTGAACGTCGAGAGGCAGACATGAAAATCGACGTTTACGTGCAAACTCTAACCCTAACCTTCCCTTTGATAAAAAAAAAGAAATGATGTTTTTATTATTTAAATTTTACCTCTGCCAACGAATATATTCAATTGCGTCTATCTTCACGTCTGTATGTCTGTCGACACGATATCTCCGAAAGTGCTCTATAAATTCCTATTGAATTTAGTAGAACAGAGTGGATACAGAAATACTTATTTGATTGAGAGATATTTTTTCTGTTTTTTGTTGTTGTTTTTCTTAATTGCGACGTAAGTGGAAAATATTATGTTAAGACCAAATTCAAATTGATTAACGGCGTTTTTAAGGAATTAATGGACCCCAAAAGACAGATATACAGTGTTCCTAACAAAGAAAAATAGTCATTATCTTAATAAGAGGGGTATACTAGAAGAGAGAAAACGTTGGCAAAGATAGAAAGATACGATATAGAGAGTGGGCGAAGAAAGATGTATATTTTTTACGTCACACTACGTTATATCATTCTTTTTTTTCTAATCAATTCTTGAGATAGAAAATAGAAAGTAGAAGAAAGAAAGGAAGCAAACTACACAATGTTTGCACATCATATAGATATTCAACACTTTTTCATTCCCCAATATTTTGCATTTTATTTTTGATACAATGATTATTTATTTCAACGGGGATTAACTTGAAAAATTAATCGGAAAGAAATGCTTTTATTACGGTGAAAAATATTGACAAATGTTGTCAAAAATTGTATATACAATGTTGAAGTTTTGGGGCTAATTTTCTTTTTGTTTTCCCTACATTTATGTATTTGTTCATGATTTTCCACACACAATTTCCAAAAGTTCTCAGCTAATTCCAATCATATTCCGAAGAGAAACAGCCAATAGGCTACGAAAGAAGTCATTAAATTTTTCTCTGGGTCCATGCACAATCATATTCCCTACATCGAAGTTATATGTCCACACCACCTAATATCACCAACAGCCCCTATCTCAGTATCACTGAAAACGTATAAGGACGATTGGCATGGAAGATTTTGGAGATGGGCGATTATTTGATACAGTGCAAGGACTCAAAGCTGCCATATTAGCAGTTTAGAATGAAGCATCTGGTGAATTAATTCGCTGTGAAGTTCAGAGCCTGCCGAATCGGATTTTCTAGTAATTAACAATGATGGCAGGCCTAACAAAGTATTAGCAATTTATTTTCTAGGGAAAGTTAAATAAAATTTCCAATAAAACATACATTAGGTATGAATCTAATTCATGGCATAACTTTTCAATTAACCGGTTGATATCTCTGATCTAAATTAGTAGTTGATTTTAACGTTTTATTCATAACAATACTCTGAAGGCAATTATGAGAATAACTAAGAATAAGGTCAAATGCACGCGTGATTTTATCAAAAAATTTCGAATAATTAATCAGCAATTTTTGCCTGAGATTTGGAAATTTTCACCCATTTTTAAAGTTTTGTTGCACACTCTATACACGCACATACACACATACACTTACACATAAAATGTATGTGTGTGTGTGTTTATCTATTTGTTTATGTATTTACCATTCTTCTTCTGTATTATTTGTCTGTCTGTCTGTTCATCTGTTTATCTATGAGTGTGTGTCGGTCGGATTCTTCACATATCGACCTATTCTTCAGCAAATCATTCTGGTTCCTTGCAGGGCTTAATTCGAGACTGATAGAACCCTGTGGATAACGTATCTCTAAGATCTTTTTTATGTGTGTATTTAGCTATTATTTTCGAACGAATCGAAGCGAAAATGAATAATTCAGAAATTATGCGGTTTTAACGTAGACTTCATTATAGATCAATAATCTTTGTGTAACGTAATAAATCCTCAAACGAATTGAAACACGGAAAACATTGAAAACAAATAATGCTTTCTAGGCATATTTGGTCGTGGGGCTTAAATCTGTTGGTCCGGTACAACTGCAGCGTTTGCAATGCCACGAGTTCGATTCAATCTCGTCGTCTGTGAGTCGGGACCAGGTTAACATCTATTAAATGAAAACTAGATATTTCCATAATCCTTCTTTCCTTAACAGGGAGAATAAATTCATAAGTTCTCTTCAACTTCCTTCTCTCTCTGTCTCTGTCTCTGTCTCTCTGCCTCTGTCTGTCTGTCTGTCTGTCTGTCTCTCTCTCTCTCTCTCTCTCTCTCTCTCTCTTCCCGCTTTTCGTCCCTTCATCTTCTCTATCTTTACCTTATGACCTGTCTCGCATGATCAACAGCCTCGGGGTAGAACTTCCCCATGACACTGACGCTTCCGTGACTGTTTTCGCGGAAATTAAACATTTTTTTTTAATTGGTCATATATACGCGTGCGGGATCCGACATAAAACTCGACTCTATGTCACATTCCACCCACGGGAGGGAAGAGACTAAATATCCATCATTTCTATCTAGATAAAATAACATTGTTCAGAGTATAAATCTTACTAACAGAACTGAATGTAACTGTTATCGTCAGCATCTTGTCGACCATTTCTCTCTCATTTCACGCAAGATTTCCCACGGATTATGTAAATTTTCCTTTCATGTAATAGTAAGGTCCACAAACTAAATTATAATTGCAGAGATATCTGTAGATGTACGCGTATGTACCAAGATAACTCGACAACTGGTCATCGTACGATGTTGATATTTACCATATATATTAGTCAGCACACCCGTCATTATAGTGTCAGCATTGATGCTGTTTGGATCAGCGGTTCCCACAGAATCCAATGCATGTCAATTACTCAACAACTAGCCATCGTACAAAATAGACATTCACCATATATATCAGAGCACACATGACAGTCAAGTGTCAAGTTTGATTTTTTTAGATTAGTGCCTCTCGATAAATCTAATAAAACCAATTTTTTAAAACCTACAGATTATAGATCTTTTATGTAAAATTATAGATCTGTTATTAGATATAGCATGTCTCACTTGGCATCACTGAGAGAAGCAACCGAAATACTTTGAAGCCATAGTTTTGTATGACGGACGGAAAATGATTCATCATGACATTTATCGCAGTGTGTTCCACGAAGTATGGAGACCAGTCTCTTCTGAGCATACACTCGTGAAACGGGCACAGTTCTAATTCTAAACTAACTACCATTGAAGAAATATCAGTGTGTCTGTATTTTCACCGCAATTACTCGGTAATTACCCATTATACTAAGTTGAGATTCGTCACATATATTAGTCAGTGAACAAGGCAATGCAGTGTCAAGTTAAACGTTGTTTAGGTCAGCGGTTCTTGGGAAATCTCCTTTTTTCTTTAATTACTGGTTATAAATCTTTCTTCACGGTTCCTATAAAATTTCTTCCTTAGCTTTTATCTAAATTTGGAATTTGAAAGTTGAAAGTAGAGAGATTTAATTTCTCATCATTTTTTGCTGGTTTTTATCTGTGCCGTCATGATATCACTGGTCTATGGTGAGGTCATTTTTGTTTACTCACTTAAAACATTTTTGCATCCGGGCTTCCTGAGTGTAAGCCTACTCAGACTAATAGTTCATGCACCACTGATTTACATCCTTTGGTCCAGTCATCCGTGAACTGTTTACTCTTTCATAATCTTCCGGTAACTCCCTATTCAACCATCTTTTGATTACAAAAATCTTACTGTGATTTCTTGTACTTAAGGCAAAAGAAATAGTGCAGCTGCACTGGACCATGTTCTAGTCCCCTACCCCCTGCCCCATTTTCATCTTTGAAAATATACGTCTTAAAAAATATTTTTATATTCTTTATTTTTTCGTAAATAGATAGTGAAATGTCTTGACTGAACTTGTTCGTGGATTTATCTTGTTACAAAGATAATAAATAATTTTTATCATGATGATGATGATGATGATCATCATCATCCTTTTAGCGTCCATTGCTGGATAAAGACATTCCCGAAGATACGCTAGACCTCTCTATCGAAAGCGTTTCATAGCCAGTGCTTTCTTAACGTATCTAGTTCGTCACAACATCATATATTTTACCGGCCACAGTTTAGCATATGATATGTGGGAATCCACATTGAGAGTCTTGAATTATGATGTAGGAATATCTAATTTCCGTTTTGATTTATTTGAAAACAATAGCTAGATACAAAAATAGAAGGGCCCGTAAGAAATGATAAGCTCTCGACCCCATCAATTTTGAATTTGGCACTGCATATCAATAACTATCAACTTCAGCATAGTTTGACACAAGACCTTTAAGGATGGTGGGATGATGTGGTACGCCAACAGTTCAAATAAGCACGACCTGTTCGATTCAAAATGTTGGCTTTCACTTTAGTTCAAACACTGAATCTTTCGTTTTCTTCAGATGATGCATTTTGCTTCCCTTTAAATAGGGCTTCCTGCATGGGTGGTATCTCCCCGTAGTGGGCGATTTTCATTTTTAAATGGGTGTTAGTTTATTTAGAAGGAAAACTAAGTTTCATGATAGTTTGGTGTTATCATGTTTTAATCTTTCTAAAACGTGCCAAAGTGGACAAGGTGCAAACAAAGGTTGAATATCCACAGACTAAACATTTCGTTGATAAATTTTTTTTTGAACATGAAATACAAATCTTGGAAAATGTAGATTTTTATGAATACAGGGAAAGATTGGGTTTATGCCTCGTTTTACTAATCAGTTTTATATCAGTTACGTTAATTAAAAATTCAGTGCTATAAGAAACAGCGCTGTGCGATGTCATTATCATCATTAGTCTGTTTTCGTCCGTCGTTGGACATAGACCTTCCAAGAATTCGCCACACCTCTCTATCGTTGGCGTCGCGGAGCCAATAGTTTTTGAACCAGTCCTGTTCGTGTCGTCATCTCATATTTCACGGTTCTACATTTGATATCTGGGGGTCCCTCTTGTGAATTATGTCCATCGGTTGTCTGCTATTCTTGCAATATGACCAACCCATTGCCATTTGAGTTTCCTAATTACCTCTATGGTGTCTCAGACTCCTATATTCTCGAATATACAGTGCCGTCTTGTGTGAGACTGCATGTGATGTTGAGCATAATTTTCTCATGTGCACGTTCCATGGTTTTCGGTTTGCAGGTCAGTCTCTTGGGTTAAGTCCCATGTTTCAGCTCCATAGGTGACGATCTGGAGAGTGCATTGGCTGTATAACTCTTCTTTATAGGACTGTTGTGATTTCCTTGTTCTTGCAGTACCAAAGGCTTTCAATCCTAGAGTGATTCTTCGTTTGATTTCTTCTTCTTTTGAGGATTTCATGGAGATTTGTTGTCTTAGGTAGATGTAGTATTTTTTCCTCCAGCTTTCGTTTTTTTTGTTGTTGTTTTTTTTCTTTATTTTGAACATAGCATGAATATCGATTGTACCAGCTGTCATTTTAAAAATATATAATGCTATGGTTAAGCCTCAACAAGATGGATTAGTGATGTCTTTCTTATCTGCTAGTTACTTTCCGGGACTGGTGAAATATCACTAGGTTCCGGTATATATCGCTACATAATAAATTATTGAGTTTGTAAGTATTTGTTCTCAGACACATTAACTAAAATGTATAGTATATAATTATTCCGCCAACAGTCCATGATGCAGTCTTCTATCATTATTTAATAAGGAAATGTAACACTACTAACTTTACATGAGCAAGCATGGCTGCGCTAGGGTCAAATATTCTTGGCTCCATTAAAATCTAAAAGGTGAACCAGAACAGAATTAATTTCTTCATACAATATTATTCCAACTTGTTTATTAGTAATTTCTGCAATGATCTCTTTATTATATATACAATACAAAGGTTGCAGTAATCGTCTTCGTTCGGAATAGAAGTTGGAATGGAGTTCGTACCTGCACCAGCCAGGGTTATATGTTTCATGCTTGTTGGTTTTTGAGAAATCCACGACCTTTTTTTTTCTTTGTCTCCCCAGAATATTCTGGATAGTTTACATAATTGAATAGACTTGCAAAACAATCTGATTCAGTTCCTGTCAACCTCAATTTTGAGGGGGTGCTTAAACCCCTGACCAAAACATTGATTAATTAGTCGATCACTTCACTTACTCTGAATGTTCAATGTTTCTTCCAATTATAAGTTGTCAATGGGGGGTCAAGGGCTAGGGGACCATGTTTTCTCTAACCTTTAGTTGTTAGTGTGCAGGGGGTGATAAGACTAATAAAACTCTATTGGCATATTTTGATATAACACAAGAGTGATTCTACAGAGTAATGTAGTTAAGATTTCACTCTGTTTCATTCAACACATTGAATTAAATTAGTTTGATTTGTTGTTCCATAAATAAAATTTCAATTAGTATTTCTCATTTTTATGCTATCCAATATCGAAATAGATTAATAGCACCGATCAATTTTTTTTGATACCTCTGCCAACCAAGTTCAAGAGATGTCTGTATTTCGTCGGGTTTTTTCGTCTGTTAGTCTCTCCACATGATATCTCCGAAAGTACCCAACGAATTTCAATTTTGTGAACAGTTGGACAATAAAGTAATGGAAAACTGGTTAGATTTGGGTACAGATCTAGGGTTTTAGTTGAGTTTTTTGAGAGATAATCTTCCGGGTTTGTTCATTTTATTATACATTCATGTTTACGTCCATGACTCTCCGCCCGATATATTCGTGATTTTCTGAACAAATTCCAATGGAATTTCGTTAAAGGATGAGTGATAGGTTACAAAAGAACTGAAAGGATTTGGGGACATATTTAACAACAATTACCATCCATATGTCACAGTCATATCTTCCCTCCTCCCCGCTAATAATGCCTAAGTTTCATGTCTGCCCATACCATATCTCTAAAAGTTTTCAATGAATTTCGATTGCATTTTCTGAAACGATGGACAATAGGCTATGGGAGACCAGATTAAATCTTTGAACGGTTCTAAGCGCAATTATCTCCCCCGGACAAAGGTTTGTGGTCCCTGGGTGCTTCCTAGTTACCTGAAGTAGCTGGAAATGAAAAAATCAAAACTCAGAAAATTGTTGATTTAAAAATGAGATGTTTAGAAAACCGATTAACAATATAAGAGAAACACTCAACTAAGAGATCATTTTCGATAAGAAATGTTATCATATGTGCCATCCGTACATTGTTTTAATGGATCACCATAATGTAAGAAAACTAATTATCTAAGACAATCATCTAAAATTATCTTGAAAATAAATCTTTTATATAAAACTGTCTTAAGAAAAATACCTTTAATCTAAAATTATCTTAGAAATAGATCTTTTATTTAAAATTATCTTTACAAAATAGATCTTTTATCTGAAATTATCTAAGAATAATAAATCTTTTGTCTAGAACTATCATCAAAAATAGATTTTTTCATCTAAAATTATCTAATAAGATAGATTTCTTATTTGAAAATTATTCAAAACGAAAATTACCTGGACAATATTTGGGCGTTGTTGGTCCCCAAATGACCATTGGGACCCTAAACAGATCGTTTAATTTTTAAGGAAAAAAAACAGCAAAATTGTTTCTAGATAGTGCGTAGTTATTAACTAATGCAAAATGTGATTGGGAGCGCTCAGACACACACACACACACACACACACACACACACACATACATACATACATACATACATACATTATTCATACACTTGGAAAGAGATAGACACATAGACATGGATATTCAAAGAGAAAAATCTGTTGTTCACTTGGCTGGTTGGTCGGGCCATTTATTGAGCTACGGGGATTTGATTATCATACTTACGATCCAAGGTACTAGTTGGACCCGTAGGGATTCCCCGGATGTTGACAATCGGGATTACCTTCTTATCCTCTTACTTTCTCCTTTCAGGTTTCAATGTCAGTCCATGATTTTTTCTAATATCATACAAACAGAGACCTGTTTCATATGGGAAAAATTCATTCCTATCAATAAGCTACATCATTCTTTTCCGTCTCCTCCCCTCCCCTCTTAATAAACCACCTGTCTTTTCTACTCTCTCCCTTCTGACCCTCTTAATGAAGTGACTAACTTTTCTTCACTCTCTCTCTCTCTCTCTCTCTCTCTCTCTCCTTCTCTCTCTCTTCTCATCGACTCAGAAATTAGAGATTTTCTCTCCCTCTCTCTTCCTATCCACTGATTAAACTACACAGCTATCTTTCCTACCCTCTAATTAAGTACTTTTCTGTCCTTCTCCTCTTTTCGTCTCACATTTCTCTTTCTATACCCTCGTAAAATATCTAACTTTCTTCTCCCCTTCTTTTCCCACCTTCTTTACAAACTAACTAACTTTCCTTTCTCTCCATCCCCTATTCCAAAAATGGAAAAAGAAAAAAAGATATTTATAAAAGTACTGAAATATCATCGAAAATACTCATATGTAATCTCAAATAAACCCATCCTTTTGTGTTTTCGGGCCTCCTTTTAAGCCTACTCAGCTTAATGGTAAATCCGGCACTGGCCAAAGCTTGGAACACGTAAATGACTCATAATCTGATGTGTTTGACAGACTGATCAGCCAAACAAAATTCTATCTATGCTACCATTCCTGCCTCCAAAGAAACTGTTAGTCACGAGACAACGTTTTAGTTTGACTGCTTCTGTCAAAAATGACAATTAAATACCAGGGTTGCCATTTGGCATTTATCAAGATCAAAATTGGACAAATGTGGTACTGAACAAAGCTATTTTGTTCCAAAAATAGAGATTTTGTATCGTAGATAAAACAAAAAAAAAGGTAAGAAATTCCAGACACAAATGATATAATACGACGTCAGTATTTATGAACAATAGACAAACAAGCCTGGTTGCTTCAGGATTGAACTCCATCTTCACGTGAGCTTATAGGTTTTTGAACCCCCCCCCCCAGTAAAAACATTTTTCCTTCAACTGAAAAAGATCTTTAAATCTGACAATAGAACATTATTCGGATATTTTTTTTTTCCTAATTGCTTGGAAATCTTGATAATTTCAGTTATAAGAATCTGTCTTTTCCCCTCTCTCAAGCTATCATTTTAAATTTTCTACTTTCAAGTCTTAACCGGAAGTCTGAAGTTGTCATTATTGTTAGCTGTGGAAAGTTAAGTCAAAATTCAGAGATAGTCTGACAATAATATGCATTGTGATGCATTTTCCTGTAAGCTTGATAGTAAATTTGAAGTTATCTGATTAGTTTGGTGCCGAGGAGATTTGATTTGGCCAAAGGACCATACAAATTTGGTCTTGTGCAGCAAAAAACATCATAAGACCCTGATCGTGAGATTTGTCCTTACTGCTTTAGTTAGCGTCTCTTCGCGTTGGTTAGGAAGACTTCGTGGCGACAACCATCTGAGCCTAAAAAATGTGAATGTCACATAATTGGATAGGCCTGACAGACTGATCATCTAAAAAGTAATTCTCAGATGACAATTTGGTCCATGTTGCCATTCCTAGTTCCGAAGAAATTACTTGTCACGAGACGATGTTTTACTTTGACCACGTCTGCCAAAAATGACAATCGTCGACTTAATGGGAAAACCTCAAGATGGAATTATACAACGAAACTCTGGTATCCTAATGCCAAATCATGTTTGATAGTTATGATTACTGACGTAATTCAATAAAGTCTGTTTGGGAAAAAAGGGGACAGAGGCAGACAAAAAAGCGAAAAAAAAAAGAAGAAGAAAGGAAGAAAGAAAGGAAAAGTAAAGAGGAATGAAAGAAAATAAAAAAGAAAGGAAGAAAAGGTGACGAGGAAATAAATAAAGAGAGACACAAAGAATATGAAGAAATAAAGGAAGAAACGATGAAGGGAAGAAATAGAGAAAATGAGGAAATAAGAAAAAGGAAGAAAATAAAGAAAAGGAAAGAAAAGAAAGAATTAATCTAATGAAGAAAAAAAAAACACTATTTGACAAACCAAAGACACCAAGAAAAGTGCTGAGCTCAGCTGAAAGACGTTTCCTAATGATGTATTTTTCTTCTGTCAAACACAATGAGGAATTACAATACAAAAGAAAAGTGGAGAATACAATCTTTCACTTGCTTGTTTGTCGACGTTGTTTACGACAAAAAACAGATGTGCCTTATTAAATCAAATAAAATCATAATTCCCAATGACAAACATATCCTGGTCTTCATATCGGCATCCCTCTCTTCTCTCTACTGTATATCAAATGTTTATACATCGCTAAATCATTATTTTATGTTCAGATTATTCTTTATCCTCTCCATATGTTATAGCGTTACGACCAAATCAGGTTGCAGACGTTACGCCAAAATTGATGAAATGGCCAGGTTGACGAAACCAACTTTTTTGTGAAAAAAAAAGTTCGAATTCAATTTCATTTCATATACTTTTGATCGTGAAAAATATTTGTTTTATGTCCGTTTTGATCAAATAGACGTATTTATTTATTTTAAATTTTGAATTTAGTTAACGCTACACATTCATCTATATTTCGTCAAACAATTCAATTTCATATACTTCTTCACAAAATAATTATTTATTATCCTTGATTTGATTAAATGAATGATTGATCAAATTTAAACAACGTATTTTCAATAGCAATTTCAGTGATTTGGTGTAACATATTCACTGATTCTCGTTTGATCTTTGAAGGTAGCAACGTCGAACCAGGTCAATTCTTAGGAGGGTAACTGTCTGGGAATACTGCAACTATCTTGATCTCCAAACGAATCGAACACATCTTTCTTTTGGAAGCTTTCAGTTGATAATAGGGATGGAACTTGGGTACACCACTTCCTCCATACAAAGCGTCCAGGCATAGCAACCATCGTCAACTTTGACCGACGAAGGTCTCAGAAGTTCTTGCAGTAAGATTGTGAAACTAGTGATTTCGAGAAAGTCACAGAAATTCTGTGAAATCTCTGAACATTTCAGGGAACCCCCCGGTTCACAAACAAAGTAGCAATGGTCAAAAAGTTTGTGATGCTGACCATTACTATCGTCATGGGTTAGATCCCCACTGGGTGCTCAACTATTATGGCCTTGTGTCACACTAAGCTAAGCTTAAAAGATATCTAGTATATTCTGCTTCAGTATTTATTGTGCGTATACAACGTAACGTAACAGTCATTTACTATCTTATGCTCACATATATTTTTCTTTGTTTTTTGTCAAACACTAATCCACGTTTGAAGTTCACTGACTTTTTCAGTTTTTTATCGTTTACCGGCTTGTTACCGTCAAACCAAACTGATATTTAGTATTGATATTCTACTACCATGATTTGAAAGTACAATCAACTGATTGGTGGGCAGCTTTCTTATCAACTAAGCTGAATTGACAAGTCTTACACATCTACCACAATTTATGTTAGAAAGAGGGTCTATTTCATTCAAATAAATGAAAAAAAAAACGTTTGTACGATAAACACTTCCTTACTGCGATTTGAAATCACAGCTAACTGTTACGGACTGAGCCAAGCTGACAAGTCTGACATAGAAACGAAAATTTATCTTACAGATACACAAGATCCTTTTCATTTTAACTGATAAATCTACACTGAAAAATATCTCTTATTATTGTTCTGTTCTATATACAAATCAAAATATACGCTGGAGTGGAGTTTGGTTGTGCAGCAACCAGGCTTGTTCTATTTATCCTTTTGTTTCAATCCGTTTTGCCAAACTCTTGGGAGCCTTTTTGTCGATTTTTCTCTCTCTCGTTTTCTCTCAATTAATTTAAAGGTTTCAAAATGTTTTTAACTATTTTGCTTGCCCCTTAATGCGTTTGAATGTTGCACTTTCGGTAACAACTGAATGGAATGATAAGGTAGTTTAATAAGATAATTGAAACAGAAAAGACAGAAATGAAAGTTAGTTAGGTCAATAAAAGAGTAAAAAAGGAGAAGACAGAGCTGAGTAGTTTGATAAGCAGTCAGAGGAGACGGGAAAGAAAAGAAAGTTCCGTTGTTTAATCAGAGGGTATGAAAACAGAGGGGATGGAAAGAAAATTAGGTAGTTTATCGAAGGGTAAGGAAGATGAATCCAATCCATGTTTGTAAAGCAATTAGATAACGAATGTTGGAAGTGATAAGGCAGAGAATGAGAAGATACAGGCAAAGGGTGAGGAAAAATCAGAGGCATGAAATTATGGACAATTTCAGTTATCAACACCCGTGGAATTTCCACAGGTTTACCAAGTTATTATTATTTTTTACAACAATTTTCTTTCATCATAATTTCTCATTGCCGAGGCCGTCGACCTACAACGGTGAGTAATCAGTGTGCATCAGGAATAAAGAATAAGCTCGTGGGAAGATTCGAACCCACGCCCCTTTTATCACAGGGGAGCCAGAATAAACGCATTGGCTGCTCCACTCATCTGAACTACGGAAACGAGGCGGCTCGGTAGAATATCGAATCTAACACTTAAACTTTATCTCTTCTTCTCATCTCTTTAGCACCATATTTGTTTTCGTACTGATACTATCAATAGAGCAATTATAAAGTATTGTAAACTATTACTACTCATTTTTTACCCCTGTTTTCCTACATCTTAATTTGTAGTTGCTTTTTATCACAACTTGAATCTGGCCGTCGAGCTACTGAAAATCAAGAGAAAATGAAATAGAAGTTGAAAATTAATGATAATGAGTTTCAAATACTTCATATAACCAACAAAATATTAGATGACTACTCCCACCTGATAAAAATCAAAAATACAAGATAATTACTTTACAGATACCGCCTGTACAAAAAAAAAAAAAAACATGGCGCCGAAGAGATCAGAATGGATAATTAGGTTTTTCTCGTTTTTT
Organism: Thysanoteuthis rhombus; assembly: GCA_963457665.1. NCBI lineage: Eukaryota > Metazoa > Mollusca > Cephalopoda > Oegopsida > Thysanoteuthidae > Thysanoteuthis > Thysanoteuthis major. The sequence continues at coordinate 14,590,417 of OY735204.1, forward strand.
TCTCTCAGAACAACTGTCAGCGAAATTTATCTGCATTTTAGAATTTTCCGTAGTTAAATATTTTCCTGATCTGAAGAATAATAATAATAATAATAATAATAATAATAATAATAATAATAATAATGATAATAATAATAATAATAATAATAGTGCTAGAAATATAAGAACTGTGACACTAAATGTTAGCAGAGGCCTAACAGAGGAAGGAAAATGGAAGTGGACATGTGAACCCCAGCATTGGTGTGATAGGTGTGGAAGAGAAGAGATGTGGGCTGAAGACCTGGGGAAACTTACTGTCACTCAGCCTTCAGCAATGATCATTGGGCAACTGGTGTGAAATTGTAAGCCACTGTATTACTGTGGTCTGAGAATGAGGAGATGAGGGCTAGAGACTTGAGGAGATTTGCTGTCTCTCAACCTTCAGCGGTAAATACGAGGCAACTGGTGTGAGATTGCAAAAAAAAAATAGTAATAATAATGGTAATAACAATGATAATGATAATAATAATGATAATAATAATAGCAGCAACAACAAAATCAACTATGGTTTTATATTTTTCATCATTCTGGCTTCTGTCTTCCTGAAAAAACTTGTAAGAAACGTCTGGTTGGTCACTCAATAGAAACATCTATGGGACCACCGATCCTTTTAGCAGTTGGGAGTGATCAATTAAGGAAATCGGAAAATGGAGTGATCAATGAATGAAATACTTCTCTTGCCTTTTGTTGGGTTATGATCAGAGAAAAATACCGAATTTAAAAACAAGCAAGCGTGAACGCTGCCGGGCACAAACTGTGTGATCAATTTTGCATGAACTCCAATTGTGAAATGAACCTCCACTGATACCTATCAAGGGGAGGCACCCCCGGAAAAAAGTTTTTTTTAGGCATGATAAGGAGTAAATAATTATATTTTCGGTCTTTTAGCCCCATTAGTTCGATACATACATATACGGCCAGCCAAACAACTTAAAAACTGAAGAAACTTATGTTGATTCTTTTGATTGACGGTTTTTTACACTTGGTGCTTTGCTAGTGGTTTTACCAAGGGGTCGAAATGTAATACGCCATTGTATCTGAAGAAAAAACCTCATGGGAGTTGTCTGAAGTGACCCTCCTTGACACTTGTAGGCTAATTCGATCCTACTTCATTATACTTCCTCACCTTTCATTTTTTTATCAACTACTGTGCTGAGCCGGTCTTCTTTAGCAGATATCTTCATGTTTCGCTTCTACCATTTTCAGTACCCATGCCCTGCTTTTCAGAGCCTCTCATCTACCACACCCTTTTCGTGGTAAAATTTATTTTAGGGGGGATACAAGTTGATTTACGGGCACATTGCTCACTGTGGTGTAGTCATAGTGAGAGTGACTCGTAGATAGTCAATAAGTTTTATTCTGGAACAACGCCTCTGTATTAGAGGGTTATGTCTTTTTATGAATACATTTGCTAGACAAATTTGCCAACCATCACTGAGGGACAGACATCCTGATAAATCCAGAGGGTTATATACAGGGACATCAAAAGAAAAAGATTTGACTTTATTAACGAATAGTCTGTGAGATAAGCTTGCTGATTTTTGTTACAGGACACTCTCCCAAGAAGACAGATATATAGGCACATACATTATTAAATTACACACACAAACACACCATCACACACACACGTATATTTATCTATGACCAATATATTGATGTCGATTATTATTTATCCGACAATATTAGAGCGAAATGACAATTTATATGACCATGTTGTGTACAAATGAGATTTTTCTGTTTATTTTGATGTCTCGCCAGTTGATCCAGGCTTCTCTATATGAATGTATCTATCTATCTCAGTCCGTTCATATCTATTTATCTATGCTCATATCTATTTATCGACCTCTCTGTCTGTCAGCCAGTCAGTCTTTGTATCTATCAGTAAGAATCTCTCCACATCTATACCGGTCTCTTCATGTGTATCTATCTATTTATCTGTGTGTGTGTGTGTGTGTGTGTGCGTGTGTGTGTGCAAGCGTGTAAGCGGACATGGAACCGATCTTGCTTGAAGTGATTCAAAGTACCAACAACCTATGTACAGCGAATTTTGCCGCCATTTCTAGTCACATGACAACCTCTATCAAACAACAATGGCGTCAGTACGTTCAACATCCATTACATTTGCCATATTACGTGGAGATCAAACACAATATCACCAGACTGCTTAATTGTTCAAATTATTGGCGTCCCGGAAAAAAAGGGCGAGAGTTATCGACGTTTTGGCGTCAACTGCTTCTTTGATGTTTCAATACATACAACCGTATTCAATAAATACATATACATTCAATACATATGAGCACGTTATTCTTGTATTTAAAACAAGCTTGAAAGTTAGACCTTAGATGTTATATTTTCCATAACTTTTAGAAGAATCGTAAAAATACAAACCTCGTTTCGGACGATTCGACCGCTTCTTTTCTCTCCTTACGAATTTCACAATTTATACCTGACGAGGGCTGAAGACGAGAATCGATCGAAGTGTCGTCACTGCGTCAAAATTGAGAATGACAGGTCGAATGATCTATAACCCAGTTTGTATAGATGCGATAGTTCTTTTCGTAGATGTAGATCTAGCAAGGGTGGTGTAGCCAACTTTATTTCAAAATTTACGTCTAAATCGATTCGAAAAACACTCACCAAGCATCCATATTCTCCGTATGTATATCTAAGATTCAGGAAATTTATTACATATGATAAATGAATTGAATGTGACTCTAATTTTCAACATTTATTTTTGTTAACATTACTTATTTTACTATTATAAATCAAATAGAATTACTATTAATTTCATTAAAATCATCTAAATTGCAATGTCGGACATTTAGACACAAACGAAAACTAAAACTAGATGAAAAAAAAATCTAAATTGGAAACTATGACCAACCAATTACTTTTAATTTATATGGGTCTTTTTTAGCGTCTCCAGACAAGACAAAGACTTTTTTTAAAACCTTACTTCTACATAGGTTTTCGATGTGCGTGGAGTAACTATTCCAAATGTAATGTTATGCTGAAATGGTTACTCAGTTTGTGTCCAGCGGCATTCAGGTAAATGAAGAACGTTTTTATAAAAAGCTGGAATATTTTTTTTTACACTTATAAGCTTCCATCAGAATGTAGCCAGCGTTGTGTCTTACGATCTTCGTTTTGGAGGATTCAAATCACAAATATTCATTTCAGATAAGAGTGAAACAGGACAACGAGTACGTGTATCATATGTTGATATAAAGGTTGTTTTATTGACTACTGGAACGTTTATGTCTAATTCATTTGATTACCTAATGAGTTTGTTAGAGACAAAAAATGAATATACGCATTGACATTGCGTATTATAAATATTACAGCATATATAAGGTCGTAGCCTCGCTCCTTTTCTAGTACATGGTTCTCTAGAACCTCCGTAAAGTCGCTCGAAAATGATACATTGAAAATTGTGTTGATATCAACACCATCATCATAATCATCATTCTTTTAAGATCCGTCGTTGGTTATAGATCTTCCCCAAGACTTATAAAACCTTCATCATGGTGCTCTAATATACTTTGTTATCTCGTGATATTTTGGTGCAACGTTCAGCATGATTCTCTCATGGTATGGTTCTCAGGTTGATAGCAAATCTTTTCCTTAAGTTTCATGTTTCAGCTCCATAGATGACTATTTGCCGTAGACCCTTCTTTTGGGGACTAATGTTATTTTTGTTTTTGAATGTTCAAGTTGCTTTACCGAAAGCTCGCCAAGGTGGAGTGATTTTTTCGCATGATTCAAATCTTCTAAAGTCCTTGAGATCAGAAGAAAATTGAAAATATTTGAACCTCAAACAGTTCCATTGTAAAATCAACTCTTCAGACACACGACATTTTGCGTTGGAGTAATCGATTTTTATCCTTTTCCTTTTGCCCCCTCACCATTCCTGTCTTATGATGCCCCGACCACCCTTTGCCTTCCAGCCCCCCCCCCCCCCGAATCTTCCAGCACCATCAAAAGGTTGATAACTCCCACTTTGGGAATAGCTGTCATTGCGGATATCTTTATGCCGTTGATGACAAGAGCCTTGATATTAATCGGAGACCAGGGAGACGTAGAGAGTATTGTTCAAAATGGAAGACGTAAAGATTTATTTCGAATCCGAACCAGAAAAAAAAATACGCTTATCCAAATCAATGGCCAATTGTTACTCTATTGTTTTGGGCAAAGAGTCTAGATTTTCTAAAGATAATTTTCATCGTTAACTTTATTCATTTTATACTTCTTCTATACTATTCTTTTTGTCGAATTAAAGTCTAATTCGACATCTGCGGTTGAATTTTTTTTCTACCGTAGCAACAAAAGCTAGAACGAGAACAATCCTCACCTTATTAAGTGGAGTAAACTCTTCGCTGTTTCTATGTTCATTAACAGTAAACCAATCTGATGTCTAAAATCAACATTTCTCTAACCTGATTTTGAAATGAAAACCAAGTGATCAGAAGGCTGCTCTCATTAACTTAGCCAAACTGACAAGTCCTCCATATCTCCGTAAATTAATGTCATATCTTTTTTTTTATGTTTATATATATATATATATATATATATATATATATATATATATATACATATATATATATATATATATATATATATATATATATATATACATATATATATATATATATATATATATATATATATGCAATTCAAAAGAAGCAGTAATCATTTTTAGTCGGGAAAAGAAGTATGAGTTTAATCCTGCTGCAGCCAGGCTTGTTTGTATTTGTTTGAACTTTTTTTCACAGATGTTCCTTTGTTTATTTTTCACCTCTAAAGCGATTTTGGGCAAATCTCCTCCATTTTTATCATTTCTCTCCTTTCTTCTCTCCAGCCTGAATGTGTCAAGAAATCTCAAATCTCTCTTCCAATCTTTCGAATTTGTTTTCGAAGTCTTCGTCTCCCCTCCTCTCACTCTCTCTCTCTCTCGCCCTTTTCATGTCAAAGCCAGAGTCCAAGTCTGGGGTTGAATTTGTTTTTCTATTATAAGAAGAACAGGAACAATACATACCAAATTCCTGCTTGCCCGCCACATCCTTTTAAACCAAAATGGTATGATAAATTGACATTCCTATGTCATGGTTTTGAATAACTTTTAAGTGATTAGCAGCCGGTGCTCTTCCCGACTGAGCCAAACAAACAAGTCTTACGTATCCATTAATTTATTTATCATATATATATATATATATATATATATATATATAATTCAAAAGTTTCAATAAGCATCTTCATTTGGAATTGAAGAACGGTTGGAGAGGAGTCTGACCCTGCAACAGGCAAGCTTGTTCCTTTCTTTTCTTCTTTCATCTTTTATTCTTTCCTATTCTCTTGTGGCCTTCCTTATAGGTTTCTTTTAATGTTTTTTTTTCAATCTGTGTTTCAATTTTCTCTTGGTTTTAACTTGATCTCTTAATTCCTTACTTTCTATAAGCCTTTTTTCCTTCAAATACTATTCCTTCATCTCAATTGTCTTGTTCATTCTTCCTTCATTTATACTTTTCCGTTCTTTTCTATGATTGCTTGTGCGTGTGTTTCTTCTTCTCTTTGTGTCTTTTTTCTTTGAGTTTTTCTTTTTTGTTTGTTTGCATGTTTCTTTCTTTCTTATTTATTCATTTATCTGTTTATTTTCTTTCTCTTCTTTCTTTCTTCCCATCGTTTGTTCGTTTCTTTATTTGTTTCTTTCTTTCTTTCTCTTCTCCTTCTTTTTTTCTTTCTTTCTTTCTTCATTTCTTTCCATCTTCCTTCCTCCCTGTCAATTATCTTTTCTTGCTTTTGGAATTCAGCTTTCTTTCGTAAGAACATGATTATCACCCCTATCCTTTCAGCGTCTGTCGTTGGACGTTGACCTTACCAAAGATTAGTAAGACCTCCTTATTCCTGGACGTCAAAGGACTAATAATCTCCGAGGCTGTCTAGTTCATCATGTCATCTTATTTTTTGCCAGTCATAGTTTCGTATATGATCTCTGGGGATCTGCGTTGTGAGTAGTGATGTAAAGACTTATTTTCATTTTGTCTCTTCTCTTCTCCTTAACCAACAAATATTTTTCCTCTTTTTTCTCTTCCCTTGCTTACTTCACCCACTCTCTTCTCTTTCGTATTCTTTCTCTTTACCTTTTCGACTTACGACTGGGTTCCGTGCCAACTTCCAAGCCGTATCTCGAAATGAACGTATCAGACGAATATCATTTCCTTAGAATATACCTGTCATAAATTACGATTATTTATATGTGGATCGGAGCTAAAGAGCCTGAAATTATCTTATTAGTTACTTTATTTTTAATAATTTAAGTTTTTTAATTTTGAAGGTTTTTCTCCAAGTCTCGACTTATCCCAAGCTGTCTCAATGTGTAATGATCAGACTTGGAAGTCTCAAGAGTTCCTATGGCGTAATTTCATTGTCATGATAAGATGGTAAGTCAATGGGACCATCCTATTTGAACACAATCGAACCAATAAACAGACATAAACAATTTGCTTTTAAGTTCATTATATGGTCAGATTGTTCTATTATTATTCATTACTAATACTTTTTTTATATATGATTATTTGTTTTCCTTTCCGTTTTAAAAGATTGCAGAATAAAAGGGTAAAGGTGATAATTGTTACAAGTACATTCATAGATACACTTTCAAAAAATGTCTTCTTTATTCTCATACATGCAACGAAAAGTAATATTTAGTGTATTTACTTAGAATATTGGGTTTTTTTTAAAAATGTACGAGTATAATTTTTATACATTCTTGCTCATTCAGCTCTCATACACACGTACGACCAAGGTAACGTTTACATCTATTTATATTTTTGAATATAGAAAACGTAACCTTAAGATTCATATGATTTTCCTATATCCAAATGTTGGCTTCAGTGGACATCGATCTCGATGTCAAGTCAGTTCCTATTCAAAGATTTTGTATTATAACTATATATGAATGAATGAAATGTTGGTCCAAAATGACTATAAAGTCCTTTAAAAAGTATTTTTTGGAGAAAAAATGTTCCAGGTTCAATATGACCGGGGGCACCCGGAGACACACACAGACGAGCAAAAAGAACCAGTAGCAAACTCGGCTGGTTGGTCGGGCACGCCATCTGTAAAGATATGGTGATTCGATAATTGGGTTCAGTGTGAACGCTCACCCTACATTAATATGATTAAGATGGAAATTGTTTTAATTTTCTACCTTCATTTTCCCTTTTTCTTTTCCTCTCACCCTCTCTCTCTCTCTCTCTTTCACTCTTTTCTTCTTTTCTTTTGGAACAATTTTCTTTTTCTCCTTCTTCGATGGTACTATTCTTTTTCCCCTCATATTCCTTCTTTTCTTTCTTCATCTTCTTTTATCTTTCACCCCTTTTTCTCGTTTGTCTTCATTTTTTAGGTTTCTTCATCTATTAGAAACCATCAAGCAAAACTGTCAATATAGGTTTCTTCAGTTTTCAAATCAGCCTGGCTTGCTATCTATGTACGTGTCACACGTACAGACCAATGGAGCTGGGGGCTGAAGAATTAAACATTTACTCCTTACAATGTCCAGAAAAAAATTGCATTGTAAGGTAATGCTAAATAGCTGTCTGGTAGTAATCACGCTTTTTTCCTTTTTCTTTTTTTCGGAATTCATTCTTTTTTATCGATCACTGTCCAACAAAAGACGATGTAAGTAATTCATCCATTCATCACCCTTTTTCTCAACTTTTTAAAAAAAATAATCATCCCCAACATGCCATGCAGCCAAAAGATGTTGATCATGTGACAGTTTCTATCTATTGACTAACCAAACTGGTTTATATCTTCTCCTTTCATTCCTCTCTGGGATACCTTGATATGAATTAATGTAATCAATTTGAATTTTCCTGGGGGCTTTGGCACCTATTGGTGCCAAACATCGAAAGACATAAACATTTCGAATATTGGCACTCTCTGAAAATCCTCCCAGTCGATGACCGGCTGACCCAGTCTGATACTTCATTGCGGTGTTTCTTGAACTATTTCAGTGTTATCCCCCACCCCCAAGTATTCATCGTAGAATTTAATTCAACTGCAAATAAATTTCCTTATATTTTTGACCATTCTCCTCGTATTTTCACTTGCGAATAATTTCATACATAAGTGATTTTGTATTACTAGAGCAGTACCGTTCAATATCAATGTATTCTAAAGAGAAAAAGTCAAGATGAATAATGTATATAAACCATGAAAAAAGATCTGTAATCTTCAATTTTGTATTTATTCTTATTAGATTTCCCAAGAACGGTTGATCTAAAAAACATACTTCTATAACTATTCACATGCAACAATAGTGTGCACCATTTTTTTTCATACACACACACACACACACACACATACATACATATATATATATATATATATATATATATATATATATATATATATATATATATATATATACGGTACAAATCAGGCTAGCGGTATAACATAATATAATGATACAAAGCCACTTCTGAAATGTAATGGATTTATTTCATAGAGTGCTTGATACATACAACATTTTACTCATGGAGTTAAGTTGTTTTAGAGTAGAGCTGGAAATAAATAGTAGATTGTGGATTTGCTACACAAACTAGCCCATGTTTCTTTGATGAGGCCCTAAGAGGGCAGAAACGTGAGCTAGTTTGTGTAGCGAATCTACAATCTACAATATATATATATATATATATACATATATATATATATATATATATATATATATATATATATATATATATATATATATCATTGTGTCATCCACAGACAGCTGTTTTGTTGTATTGCAACTCTTCAGTGTGGTTATAGACTATCTATTATCCCATCCAGTACCAAGAAGTAAGATCAAAACCTTAGCTTCAGACCTGAAAGCTGGTATCCTCCGTGAACTCCACAGAATTGGACGGTCAGTAAGGATGAATTTTAGCGGTATATTTATTTATTGCATATATTCCTCATCCAGCAGAGTGCTCCATTCCATGTTGGAAGAGCATCCTAGATGCTACTTGAATTTTCGGGGAAGTTGAACATGATCGTGCAAACCGAATGTAGAATAGACTTTTGCTGCTGACTCTTTTGGGGATTCCCTTTCTTAACTCCTTTAAAAACAACACCCAGGGGACTACTTCAAAAGAGACGGTGGAAAGTACGTGTC
>OY735204.1:14602115-14914615 GCA_963457665.1 Thysanoteuthis rhombus
TGCTCCGAGTGCATTCTACAGTGTTCAAGAAAAATTAATTTTTTCCCCATGGAGAGAATTCTATAAAGACTGAAACAAATCGTTGTCTGCAGAATATGAATGAAAACTTTTCAGACTAGCTGTAACAATTCAGTCACCAAATGATAGAAAGGACATTTAAAGCCCATTTCACTTGTGACATGTGGACTTTGAGAATACCAGGTGCAGTCCAACTTTTTAAAGTGATCTTAAAATGAAAGCCATAATGAAAATAACGGGTTCTTTAATCACCAATACCTTGGGGGGATTTGTCTGAGACGTATAGTTCTGTGTGAAAAAGGATCTGTAAAAAATCCATACCAGAGTTCTAAAACATGGCTACGTTTGAGAAAAAAAATCAGATCAAGATACCTCAGCAAAAATCCACCACAATGAAAAGAAATATCCTGAGATTTTCTGGCATCCTCTCTGGAATATTTATAACAAAGGAATATAAAAAAAAAACTATCCTATCTGGAATTCTGATAATGTTTGTTTCTCCGTATATCTCCAAAAACATCCTAATTAATTCGAATGGAAATATGAAGAAGCGTGGACAATAGGCAATGGAAGATTCCATTATATTTTTGAGCAGACCTATGTGAAATTATCCCCCTTACGTCCTAACTATTAACAAATGTCTCCAAAAAGTTTCCTGCCCGCCCATGCGATATCTCAAAAAGTTTACAATGAATTTCAATAACACTTTGTGAAGGTTGGGCGATAGCCTACGAAAGAAAGTTATCAATTTTTTAAGCAGATCCTGCCCTACATCAGTCCACATGTTTGTTTAATTTTCAAGACAAGGTTTATGACATGCGATTGTGAATAGCTCAAAATTTCTTGCACCAAGGTATAATCATAAATTTTCATACTTAATCTTAAAAAAATTCTGATCAGGGCATCACAGCGAAAATTGGTCATAATGAAAATTTCTTCAAAATTGATTTGGGATGCTAATCCGACTTACTCACTAAAGGTGCTCATAGCATGAATTGGTTCCAGTAGTTAACTCAAAAAATCCCACGGAACTATATTATAGCACCAAGACTAAGTGATAAAAATAGACACTTGAATGAAAGAGAAAGACAAACAAAAATGACAAAAAAAAAAGAAAGTAAACGCATTTTTTAAAAAAAAGACTTGCGACGGTGCCCCAAATACAAACGTCTACTTCTTCCAGCCCAAGCAAAAGTTATCGGCTCATTGATATTTCATATTGCATCTTGCATGTCATAACTGGAGCAGTTTTATAGGCCGATTGCTATTTTGAATATCCAATCATTTTGGAACCAGTAAACAACAAAGGAACAGAGCGCCATTAAAATCTTTTCACCCTTCATTAGTTTTTTGGGGAGAGCTTGTATTTTCAATGTAGGGGCCCCAATTCTCGACGGGTCATGAACTATTTATCCAAACATATCATCATCATAATCATCATCGCCATATATGTATATACATATACATATATATATATATATATATACATATATATATATCATTATTATTATTATTATTATTATTATTATTATTATTATTATTATTATTATTATTATTAAATAAAATGACTTATTCCAATGAAAATAAAAGTTAAAATACAGAACGAAAGAGAACGAAACAGTGAAGGTAACACATGCAAAATCTTAATTCGAAAAAAAAGAATTTTGATTTGTTAGCTTTCACTCACTTGAAAAGATGTAGAAGCATCGAAAATGTTCAACAAATTATAGTGAGTTTCATAACATATATATATATATATATATGTTACTGGGGAATGGATGTGTGATCTGATCGAAAGGTTATGAATTGCGTTATATTATATTGAAACTCTTATTTGGAATGACCTCCCGTTATCACATGATGAATATATCACTGAGCTCAGACAGCATAAATTGAATAAACAATTGAAGAAAATGCAGCTGCTGCAGGAACCGAACCTACAATCGATAGGAGAACCACTTCAACGTAGGGCTAAACATACACCAGGAACGCAAAGGCCAAAATAAGTATTTAGCTCTAATTTCTCATTCTCAATCTATATCTACTCAAATAACGTGACTATTATATTATTTGGAAACGGACATATGATCCGAGAGAATGATTACAAATTTCCTTATATCATATTGAAACCGTTATATGCACATAAGCTACTGTAATGTTTGAGGAATGACCAAAATTAAATTCTCTGTGCTGATGCGTAATTTTGATCGTTTTCTCCAAAGACGTCTCTTGCCTACTGTCTGTGATCTTTTGATTAACAAAGGGAAGTCCTTACAAAGGGCAGTGGCTGAGGCTTCTACTACATTCGGTTCGTAGGCGTGCTTTACAACTTCACTGAAACTTCAAGTAGCATTTCGTATGTATACAAGATAGAGATCCATAGATATAAGAAGGTGTACGTAGGTGTTGTATGCAAAAAAAAACAACTTTACGACTAACCATGGATATATACTTTAATTACTGTCAGCAAAATGGAAACAAACATATATATATATATATATATATATATATATATATATATATATATATATATATATATGTATATATATATATATATATATATATATGGCCACACTGTGGAGTAATGAGATGGTAGGTCTAAGTACGCTATTTCAAACTCCCGCTGGCCAAGGACACTGTTAGCTCATTCGGTAGAACAGAGTTATATAAATGTTTATGCTGCATGAACATCTATCATTACATATAGATGGAGAAATACAGATATCCGTACATAAACATATATCAACACACACACAAACACACACACACACGCACATATATATATATATATATATATATGAATGTATATATATATACATATATATATATATATATATATATATGCGAGTGAATATATATATATATATATATATATATGTATATATATATATATATATATATATATATATGCAAGTGAATATATATATATATATATATATATATATATATATATTGATATATTTCCTTTTCAGTTTCTCTGTCCGTTTCTCACTCTCTCTTTCTCTCTTTCTCTCTCTCTCTCTCTCTCTCTCTCTATTTATAAATATCGCCAACAGACCACTAGCACGTATTATTTGACCAATACTATTATTTTCCTAAGTAAATATTTGCTAACTAGATTACACTGCGCTCTGAACACAAACCTCGAATTTACAATGGCAATATGTGTGGACAGACCACCTGCTATCACATGAGAACCTGAATGTGTACACATAATTATGCATATATAAGTATTGTGCATACATATGTATTCTTGTGTGCACACAACACAGTGATTTGCGGGCAATGCGATCGCAAGAATATGCACTTTGTCCGTTATATGTTCATTATGTTATGTACATCACCCGTAAAAAATGATGGGATAATTTAATAATGATAGGTTGGTACCCTTGCCTAGGGCCAGAATATCTGTGAGGATCAAAATGGTGCTTTCTTGCCCTCTACCCAGGATCAGAGTGTAGTATTTGCGCTGACTGCTTTGAGCACAAAAAATACACATACAAGGATGCACATCGTATTTTTATGAAATTTTACATATATATATGTATTTAAGAAATGGACATATTTGGTTAGGGAGGATGAATTGCGTTATATCATATACAAACTTATTTTGAAACGATTTCCCGTCGTTACACGGTTAATATATCATTCAATTGGGTCTCTGTAAGCAGAATAAAGAATCGGAGAAAATGGGACAGCTGCAAGAATCGAACCTGCCACCGATAGGTAGCCATTTCAAAGAATCGATGCACTTACCATTGTAGTAAACAGCTTACAGTTTATACAAAGGCCAAATGATTGCTTTCAACCTGAATCTCATCTCGTTTATTCTCGGTCTTTTCCGTCTCTTCCAACGCGATATTTCATATATCATATTTGGTCCAACTAAATCAATTATAAATTCCATTACAATATATAGAAACGTACCTGAAATGATTTCTGTCGTTACGCAGTTAATACAATCCAATTCATATTTCATATATGTATATTAAACAATTGGTGATCCAAACGAGAAAAATTCACACATTGTACCGTAATATCGAAGTCTGTGTAAAACATAAAGACACTGGATTGGTGATGGTAATGACTATCTTAAGGATCGGTTACTGGCTTGTGTGGGTAAGGGTCATCTAGGAGTCGGGTCTCCAAGGGACAGGTTGCCACGAGAACAGGGAGAGAAAAAGTGTAATAGAATAAGAGGATTAAAACTAGAAGGGAATGATGATTAGGAATCCTGGTTCTAAAGAACCATTTGATGATATGTTTAAAGTTAATGTAAAATGTAAAGTTATCGCTGATGATTTTAATAGAGAAATAGACAGGAAAGGGATTGATGCAAGCATTACTAACAGAATAAGTAAAATATAGGTGCAATGTAAATGTAATGCAAATCGCTTTACAGTAAAATGCTTTTAAATCAGGAAGAGAAGGATTGGGGTTGTTAGCAAAAATGTATGTATATATCATTATTCTCCGTTTATACCCTCTTCAAGTGCGTTGCAGGATTAGGTAAACACTGTCTGTTTAGGAGGGAACGCTCGCTAGGCCTATCGAAACTTCGTTTTGTTCCGTTCCTGTTAATCCCAATGGTCACTCATTTAGGAACTGACCAGGCTCGACGTCTCTCAACTTTGGAGATCTTACGAGAGCCGTTACGTCCAACACACTTTGGCTGTTACCCCTTAGTCTCGGGAAGAAGCTCCTCAACTGTAGTTATACTGAGTGCTAAGCAGAAAGGCGTTGAGTGCCATTTTTTAAAGTCTTTCGTATTGCCCGATTGTGTATTGAATCAAGACTTACCGAATCGGAGCCCAGCATTCTAACACTGGGTTTGATTTAAATATAGTTAATATAAATAGACATTTGTGTGCTAGTCCCATATGATACTTAGTGATAGACGTATATTTTTTTTTTTTTTAATCAAATCACGTTTAAATTCTTTAGAGGCACTGCAGGAGCCTAAGTAAATTTCGTTTTGGTGTACATTTCTCATGGATATGTTTTTTATTGTAATTTGTCTTGCTTTTTATCTTAACTTTTCGTCTATCTTCAAATCTTGTGGTGAGTTGGGTGGTTCTCTGGGGAGCGTTCCCAGTGGTTTTGTCGCGTCAGATACCAGATTTCAGATCGGTATTTTGGAAGTTCTACTTTTGAAAGTTTCTCCAAGAGACAACACTTATTTTCATATTACGGTCAAACTGCGTTGGATACCTCGGCTCTCGTACGATCACCAAAACAAATAATGGATGAATGAATACTTAGCTCTTCATCTTTGAGTCTAAGAATCCTGGGTCTTTCTCGGTTTCCTTGTTAGATTTTAAAAACAAACAAGATTCTTTAAAGTATTGGGATGGCAATCACCCCTTTCTTGTGTCTTACTTTTAAAATCCCTCTTCTATCAATCAGAAACCGTCAACAGAAACTGTCAAAATAGGTTTCTCCTGCTTCTAAGGTGGTCTGGCTGACCATTTAGCTGGCTAAGTACGTATGTATCAATCATGCAAACAGGTCGCACTAAAGGAGCTTGATAGCCGGAAATTAGAACATTCACTCCTTATTATGTCTTTTTTGTTCTTATCACACATTCCAATAGGTTTTCAGTCGGGGTTTCAATCTACCATGTACGTTTATGCTAAATTCCTCCCTAGTTTGTGCTGAGCTGCGATTTAACATAAGGTAAGAGGAGTAACTTATTTATTGATTCTCCCATTTTTCAATTTTTTAATTGGTTACCCCCAACATGGTATGTTGCCGAAAGACATTTGTCACATGATAGTCTCTATTGCATGACTAACCAAATCTGTCAATCTTTGTGATTACATTTTGGTCTTTTTGAATAATGTCTCATAACAGATATTTTGGGGTGTTTACACTTATTAAATCAGATTTACATATATATTCTCAAAGCTTCTTGTTCTAGTTGGGTATTTCCAAAACTTTTCTGCATTAACACCACTCCACTTTTAAGCATAAATTTCATCATGGCCACCGTCTTGTAATCTTGGTCAAAAATGATACTTTGAAAATTTTATTTGACTAAAGTGTTCTGATTTGTGCATTTTTTATGACCGAAAATATAATTGTAGAAACTATCAGAAAGTACTTGATGAATTGATATAAAAATAATACTTAATGGGAAAGGTTGGTATGATAGGACTTTATACGTATGACCCAGCTAACATAGAACGTTTTATGCAAAGTTTCTGACAGGGTCTTTCTTAGATTTTGGAGTAAATGACATTGTGGGTTGGTCACTGTAACGATGCAATTGAGTATTTCCCTGAACCTAAACTGGCTGCTCATCCCATACGTTCCCATAACATCATGATACCGATGCAAAATAAAGTAACTGAGATCCCTGCTCATACTGGGAAAGGATAAAAATACACTTCTTTAAGTTAAATTTGTGTAGGAGATATAAAATTCGTTTAAATGTTTCTTCTATTGAGATGCACCGATTTAGATTCTTAGATCTTCCAGAAATATTGAAGAAACATTGTCTGCAACATGGCAGAGACGATGTTTACAAAGAAACGTTAATGTAATGTTACAAGAATTCCATGTAAAGCCGCAGAAACGTTGTGTTAACGTGAATTTGCTATCTGGGGAGGTATCGATTTTCATCCCTTTCACCTCCCACAACTCACTCTTCCAGACCCCCCTCCCTCCGCCAAGGCCCTTCACCTTCTATCACCACTTTAGTGTTCATGCGATGGTGCACACTTTGAGAATTACAGGTCTAGTAGAATGACTGGAACACTGGCGTGTTTCATACCGTTTCCAATGTTCGATCTCCGGACCCAAGTTTAAGACAGCTTTCAAAAGATTTTCAAGGCATGATGTCTGTCCTCATCTGGAAAAATATAATTTTCCAACCCCAACTGGGCTTGGTGCTATACAAAGGAGTTTGATTGAGACTTGCTGTTTTTAACGGACGCTAGCGGTAAGTGTTCCGACCCAAGTAAAAGACAATACTGGAGTGAAAATTTTCAGGGCTATCTTTGGCGCAAAACAATCGTTATACTTAGTTTCTCTTCTTCATCTGTTCGTAAATAGTACTAATCTAAGCTCTGTAAATATTGAGAAAAATTTCAGTGAAAAGATCTGTTTTTTACTATTCTATTTGTAAGATACTTTTTGCTCTGCCAATGGTATAAATAAAGTCATGGGAGCTCCTTGAATGGATCATGCTCGGCTCATGGGCACCCGAAATCAAGTCCTATTTTACCTCATTTTAATCTCTCATCTCTCTTCTTTTCTGGGTGGTGGGATTTAGCCATTTTCCCTTTGCGAATATTTCCGTTTTATCCCCTTTCTTTTGCATACACCCTGCTTCTCACTCTTTGTCCTCGCCAACTCTCCAGTCTTTGGAGTGTGAGTTCACGTTCTGAACCCTCTCCGAACCCTAGTCCTTTCAACTTATCTTTTATTTTTCAATTTTAAGCGTAAGTTGTGCACAGACTGACGGACGAAGACATTGTTCATTATAATGTAGATGTAACAAACGGAGGGACACGTTGCTTAACATAACGTAAACTAATGCATCGATGTCGTAAAAATGACGACAGTTCGATTTTTGTTTGTTTTGAGTTTTTTTGTTTCCATCCATATCGTCCGTTTCTCCTTTGAAGTATTGTCCCCTTTCCCCGTTGTATACAATCTGACAGACATGCTGTATCCTTGGTCTGTTGGTAAGTCATCGAGCTGCTAATGTCTGCGTGGGGATTTTGATCGCTGCCGTTCCACTTAATTGTACAAATCGGTTCCCTTCAACATAATAGAAAACAAATGAATAAATATAAAGTATAAAAAACACATCGGTAATTATAATATGTGTTTCAATTTATAACTGTAATTATAATCACGACATCAGTAGAAGACTACTTACAACATCTACATTCTTGCATTTGCAAACTCAATTTCCTTCTGCTCTACGTCTCCTCCAAGATTTATTTACGACACTCCCACAGACGTGAACTCTTTTATTTTGACATAGCTTACTTCATTTACCGATATAATAAACAATTTAGCCCACACATCTTGCGGAGTGCAGACACCATCGGCTCTTGTACCGTCATATTGACGATAACAAGTTCCGACGTATACTGACATAGTGACCCTCAGCTGATTGGCTCGCTTGTGATCACGTGGCCTCTCTGATTGGCATCCCAACTGCTGCCTAACTGTGTCTTTGCCCGATGGCGTCGTTTCTGTCAGAAACCTATTAGTCTCGGCCATTTAATCAGCTTGGAACGTGTTAATAGTATGATTTACTCAAGGTCTGTGTCTCAATGTTAGAGTTATGCGATCAATTTATCTACGACGACGCCATTGTCTGGGATCAGGTCCCGGCATCACTATCGTCATTATTTACAGAATAAATGATATTTGTGACAATGAAGTACTTTTTTATGAGTCAACCTCCCAGCCTGAATCATTATCATCATAATTTTTTTCCTTTTTTCTTTCTTTTTCTTTCTTTCTTTCTTTCTTTCTTTCTTTCTTTCTTTCTTTTCCTTCCAATCTCTCTTTCTCAGATCATTTCATTATTATTCCCTTCGTTCCTCCTTGATTTCTTTCCCATATTTTTCCTTTCTTCCTTTCTTTCTCTTTTTTCCCAACCCCAATTGCCATATCTATCTAACATATTACCTTTCTTTTATTCCGCTTCCCATTCTTCCATCTTTCTTTCCATTTTTTCGTTTTATCTTTCTTTCTTTCTTTTCTTCTTTCTCCCTGTATTTCTTCAATCATTCTTTCTTTCTTTCTTTTGTTAGTTCTTTCTTTCCCACGATATGTCTACGTCATTGTCAGTAGAATAAATGAGAATGTGACAAAGAAGTATTCTTTATGAGTGACCCTTCTGGCTTTGATCATTATCTCTCCATGATATTGGATAGTAGAAGTGAGGGAATTGGATTTATCAGAAATAATAAAGAGATTGTGAGAGAGAGAGAGAGAGAGAGAAGGAGAGGGAGAGAGAGAGAGACGGGGACGTTACAATGAAAAAAAGAAAGATGTAACGAAGGTAGGGAAAAGAAAGATGAACTAAAAGGAGAGAGAGAAAATTGTTGGAAGAAAAAAAAACGAACGAAAGAAGGGATGTTCAGAGAAAAAAAAAAGGAATGGAATGAAAGGGGAATGAGAAAGGGGGAAAAGAAAGATGAACTGATAGGAGAAAGAGAGGATGAGAGGAATGACAAAAAAGGAAGAGAGATGGAATGAAGTGAGAGAAGGTGAAGAAGCATGTAAAAAAGATTTATTGATTGGAGAAAGATACGTAGAAAGGGAAACAGATGGATAAATAAATAGGTGGAAAGATTGACAGATAGATGGAGAGAGAGATTGATATATATATAGAGAGAGAGAGAAAGATAGACAGACAGACAGACAGAAGAAAATGGTAGTGAAACGATTGGGAAAATCTCTCTTCAATTCTTCTTCCCATACTACGATTCAATTCCATCTTTCTCTTTTCTCTTTTCTCTTTCCCTCTCTGTCTCTCGTATTTTCTATCATTCAATCTTTCTCACTTCCCCCCTCACATCCCTCCACCTTAGTTCCATTTTCCTCTCTTTTTTTCGTTCGTTCTTTCTTTTTTTTTACCCTGTCATTCTAATACCCCTCTTTTCACTCTCTTTCTTTTTCCTCTCTCTCTCTCTCTCTCTCTCTCTCTCTCTCTCTCTCTCTCTCTCTCTCTCTCTCTCTCTCTCTCTCTCTCTCTCTCTCTCTCTCTCTCTCTCTCTATTCTGATAGCGAACAGTGTTGTTTTCTTTCTTCATCGTCCTAAACACTAAACTGTTCAACTCCAGGGTAAGAATTATGATGATGAAAAAAACTTTCTAACTACCAATCGAAACCATGGACTCTTCCACTAAAACGAGTTCAGTAGATCTCCCGGGTAAATGTTCCAGACAACTTCAGATATATTTGTTAGTTTTTTTTGTTTTTTTTATGGTCATTGACTGATTTCTGAACAAACCTTTTCATTCGACCTTGTCAGCGCAATATTTCCTCAATGGTCATTAAATCCACCCTGTCAGCGCCCATTTCCACACAGATGAGAGCTTTGCAAAGCCACTCAGATCATCACACTCCCAAAACGTGACGATCACGTTCCCCCCTAAAAAACATGTGCGCTCTTTAATGAGACGATAACCGATGATTCACTAATTAAAAGTGCATCACGTGCACTACCAACACACATGCACACACACACAACCCCACACACACACACACACATATATATATATATATATGTATATATATATATATATATATATATATATATATACATATATATATATATATATATATATATATATAAGGTACAAAAATATGCCTGTATTGATGTACACATAAACCGAGAGTTTCTCATGGATGTTTATTACTAAGCACGATTTATGTTTGTGTATAAAAATATAATCATCTCCCTCGTTTCCTGTATATATATATATATATATATATATATATATATATATATATATATATATATATATATATATATATATACTAGGGCGTTGATGTTCCTAAGCTACAGTAGAGGGAGATTTCGCTCTGAAGTGTTTGAACCTAACTGAAATGCGAGGACTTTATTGCCAACAATTACTCTCACATATACGTGTTTATGGGTGTGTTTTTGTGTGTGTATAAAGAAGTTTCAAATATATCTTTAAAGATGACGTTGTTTTTTTACAGTCAAGAGCCAAAAGCCAATGTAGTAGGTAATGTAGTCGTGAAAAAAGTTCAATGACATATTTTCCTAAGCTATGTATGAATATTTTTATTGAAAGTTATGATAAAGTTTTCCTTTCCCTCAAAAAGTTGCTTAGGAGCCGGAAAATTTATTCAAAGTATCCATAAAATATGCAGGATAAGAGAGTGAACAAAAATCCAGGGAGATTTCTGACTCCAAAAATATTCTACCGGCAAAAGTTTTGGATGAAATTTAGTTAATAGTTCTCAAGTGAAGCAAATATTTTTCTGTAGTTCGATTTGGTTTGACTGAACTTCAAAAACAGCTAAATTTGGCTAATTCTCCTGTTTTCATCTAAGTGTGTGGCTAAGAATATTAAAAAAATAAATGTTTTGAGCCAGCTATAAAATAAAATCAATTTATCATTTTTTTATGCCCAACTATGCTATTGCAGGCGTGCGCAGGAGTAATCGGCAAGATGTAGCTAAAAAAATGGCTGATTTGTCATCCTTGTCTTTATCGATTTAGGAGAGGAACAGTAAATAAATGATTCTTTTTCTCTGTAAACCGTTTCTCTGACAGTTTTCACGCAAGAAAACACACATTCAGAAGAAATTAGCATATATGCTAATTATATACATATATTAAACTTTTGAAACTGTTGTCCATTTCTAATTCTTATTTGTTCATCCCAAAACGAAGAAGTGCCTTTTATTCTTACACACTCTCTTCGATATTACTCTTCTCATTTTTCTTCCTTGCTGTCTGTTTGTGTGGTTTTATGTCTGCTGTGAATGAAAGTTGGGGGAAAGAGAATGAAAGAGAGAAGCAAACAGGACGAAAAGTAAAGGAAGGAAAAAGAAAAGAAAAGAGGTGTGAGAGAAGAAATTGGGCTCTGACGAGGAGATACGATGAAAAATAGAATAATCTCCAACAAGTATGGCTTTTCCTTACTTTTTACTAATCTCTTAAATTTATTGGACTCTTTTTGTGGTGTACATGTACCTCTTGATTTATACATATATGTAGATGAGGCACGATGCATTTTGCCGTATTCCATCGGCATCTCCAGAAGCACTTTTTCAATGCAGGAAAACTGTTGCAAAGGCAGCTTTCATACACACACGCATTCACACACACACACACATATATATATATATATATATATATATATATATGTTTCGATGTATTACATCTCTTCAGGGTGGCTATAGACTTTATCCCATCCAGCACTGCGAGGCAGATTTGAAACCCTCACATCGGACCCGGAGGTCGATATCCTACCTCTGGACTACTGGTCAGTAAGACTGAATTTAAGCGATATATTCATTTACAGAGAAAATCCTCATCCACCAGAGTGCTCTATTCCTATGGAAGAGCATTGCATAAGCTTACAATGGATGAGTTATCTCACTTAAAGAGTGGTCAACCCTGAATAGAGGAGCATATATATATATATATATATATATATATATATATATATATATATATATATATATATATATATATACGTGTGTGCATGTGAGAAAAGTGCATATATATGAATGTGTTATATCATATTGAAATTTTATTCGAAATGACTTGTTATTCATTCCAATTCTTCTCATTATTAGGATATTCGGCTTCCCGTCAGGCTGTTTCCCTTAATGGCTGAGAGCAATATTACTGTGAAGCAGCTGGCTTATCGGTCGTAGGTTCGATTCGTAAAGCAGATTCATTTTTCTTTGATCGTTTATTTTTATTCATACTGGTTGAGCCGAGTGATTTATTTTTCCCGTGTAACCGCGGGAGGTTATTTCAAATAGAGTTTCAAATAATATAACTCATTCATGTATATTCTGTTGGATCATATATCCATTTCCGATATATATATATATATATATATATATATATATATATATATATATATATATATATATATATATATATGTGTGTGTGTGTGTGTGTGTGTGTGTGTGAGTGTGTGTGTGTGTATGTGTGTATGTGAGTTTGTGTGGGTATATATTGCATTCACCGAGTACATATCCCTGTAAACATAACCATTATATATTAATAGCTCTATTTACTGTGTTAAATATTGAGCACTCTGATTGAATAACTACAATGGAAGAATCTGTTTTCATTTGTTTTCTGTTTGTTTGTAACAAATTAAGACAATGTATACATAATATATATATATATATATATATATATATGTATATATATATATATATATATATATATATATATATATATATATATATATATATATAACCTGAAACAATTAAATATGACGACAGCAACTTGATGCGATATAATTAAAATGAAACCCTATAGTAGATAAAAGATTAATAATCAATTTCAGCTCCACTTTATTTAATGAAATTTTCCATTATTAAAATTAATAATTGAATATTATTTATTCCATGGTTGATTGTCATCGGATTTGATGCACTCTTTCGTGTGGTATGCATATTCTTCATGGCCTTGGGATATTACCTTCGTCTCAGCTGGGGGAAATGGCCAATTATCTTACAAAACACCTGAGGTCTTATTTCTAACAAGAATGTCCTTCATCTGAAACTTAGCTGAAGTATTAAATCATCTCTTTCTTCATTTGTCTGTCTATCGAATAGTTATTTTACTGGGTTTTTTTCTGTTTCTAATCCTCTGAATTTATCACTCTCTATCTCTTTCTCTCTCTTCTTATCTATCTACAAATCGAGCTATTGATTTACCTCAGTCTGTTCATATGTATCTGTCTTCATATCTATCTATCTCAGTTTGTTTATATCTATCTATCCATCGTTTTATCTATCTATCGATCTATCTTTATATACACCTCAGTACATATCTATTTATCTACCTGTTTATTTATACATGAGTTCATATCTATTAAACTCAGCCACCATCCATCACTCTCTCTCTATATATATACAAATATATATATATATATGTGTGTGTGTGTGTGTGTATGTGTGTGTGTATATATATATATATATATATATATATATATATATATATAGTTCAATATGCTCTTATCTATCCATCTAGCTCTATCCATATCCCTCTATCTCTCTCTGTTCATACCTATCAATATATCTATCTATCTAGCTATCTATCAATCTATCTCAGTCTGTTTATATTTATACGTCTACACATCTATCTCAGTCGGTTCATATCTATCTATCTATCTCAGTCATGTATCAAGGAAGAATTTATTCAATCTTGATCCGATGGATCAAGAGAGAAAGATTTCCTTTCTCATATAACTATATTTATTCCCATGTTTGTTTGTATTTTGAAACAATACCTGTAAAAGTCTTCAATGAATTTTGATGATACTTTATGGAAAGAATTTATCAAAATATGAAACAGATCCAGTCTTCTCTCTGGATATCCAGATAGTTTTTCATTCATCAATACAATCGTCCAAAATCCGAAACTTACACATTTTGAATCATTTGTTTATACGAACTGATTTTCATCCGATCTATGATTAGTATAAGGTATTGGCTGAGGCATGCGCTCTCTGAGTGCTTCTTAGTTTGATATGGATATGAATTTCTGTCGGTCGGTTCTTACATTGACTTCTATTGTAACTGCTTTTTTTTACTTTTTCTGCTCTCTTATTTTGACCAACATGATATTAATCTGGAGTGTTGCTTTTATAATGCCAAAATATTTGAAAGCTAAGCACAATTTGAGCAACGAACCAGAATGAGAAGCCAAATGCTGATTCATTCGCTTTTCTCGGAAGTTATCGTCTGTTTAATGAAACATGAATTGTTGCCGGCATATCGGCAGCCATTTTGTGTCACAAGACGTCTTCACTGTTGTTAGGAGAAAGATGAACAGTCATCGTTTTTTTGTCGGGTTTTTTTTTTTTTTTCAGCTTCAGGGATTTCTGTCGACTCTTGCAGAAAGAAAAACATTCAGATCACAACTCTCTATTCAATTCAGCATTTTCAGCTCCACTGTCTAGTTGCTGTCTGCATTGATATGATATGTTTTCTCGAAACTAAGTCGGCCTAAGTAGATTCGTTTTCGTTTTTTTGGGGGGTCTTTTCGATTAGAAACCATCAACCGAATCTGTCACCCAAACTGTCAACGTAAGTTTCTTCAGTTTTCAAGTTGATTAGTGTGGCTATGAATGTATCACGTGCACAGACTGCACTATTAGATCTAGAGGGCTGAAAATTTTCAACATTTGCTCATTGTTATGTCTTGAAAACACATTTTTATCATTTTGAAAGTTTCATCTTGAATAGGTTTTAGAGGAGTTCAATTTACAATGTGAGTTTATGCTAAATGGTTTGTGTCTTCCCGAAAATTATGTTTTGTATGTTGTTTTTGAAAATTAAGACTTTTTGGGGATCAGTATCCAACAAAAGGTGAGAGGAGTAACTTACTCATTGATCACTCATCATTCTTCCAGATTTCAAATTGATCACCCCAAAACAGGATGTTGGTCCTGTTACGGTTTCTGTTGAGTGACTAACCAGACATGTATTTAGATAAGTTTCAGTTCTGCGAGCGTTATTTGTTATCCAGAAAATAGAATCAGCGAAGCTAGTCCAGTTCCTAACCTTGACTATACATGTAACTATGAAAGGCATGAATCTAACTTACCCTGTATTATATGAATATAAGCCAAATCATAGTAGTGGCAATTAAACACTCTGATCTGTGTAAACGACCTGGGTTCAAACATGCTGTAGGAGATTAAGTAGAATTAGAAACTCCTGGACTTGAATATCCAAACCGACTAACAAAACCAAAGCGGGAAAGCTGGGTGGGATAATCATAAACCTGAAAAAGAAGACCTGCCAGATTGTGAAAGTAGCTGTGCCTACGGATAAAAGGTGAGAGTGAAAGGAATCAAACCTTTACCAGGACCTCGCCATGAAAACGAGAAAAATGAAGGTTAGGTCGTGCCAATGAGACTACAAGCTTTCAGAACCACGGCAAAATATTAGCATCGAGATGGAATAAATTGGACTGTGTAAAAAAAATTGAAACTGTCCAAGCAGTGCAAAGATGAAAAGGAAAGGTGATGGAGATTTGAGGACATTTGCAGTCAGTTCTGACTTACTCTCGAGAGATGAATAAAGAAAGGGAATGGTACCGAAGATAGCGAATACTGACGTTGAACTTATTGGTCATCTCACCCTGTGTGATGCTAAATATAAAACACGCAGTAAAAAAAATATAGGATCTACCCCTAAAGTTATCTATTCTTCCTTTGTTAATGGTTCACCCTTCCACAAAATCTCATTGAAAATCATTGAGAATTTTGAAGATATTGTGTGGATAGACAAATAGACACAAGTTTTATATATATATATATATATATATATATATATATATATATATATATATATGTATATATCCCGACTTTGATGGCAATTGTAAACTATATCTTCATAGAGATAGATGTATAGATTAAAGAGTAATATTATTCTGCGTCTCCGTCAGCCATCACGGAAACCCAAGATTAAATCTCAGTTCAACGATGAATGGTCATAGACTGGAATTATCATTTTTCTTTTCCTTTTTTTTTTTTTTTTTTTGTTTGGTGCATCAACGCATCTTCATAAGATCTCAATTTCGTTCTGTGTATATGATTGCCCATCGGTCCTTGATATGTTACATATCAATTTTCTCAGCCGTATCATGTTGGATTGACATAAAACTTGGCACAGACTCTCGGGTGAGCCATTATCTTCTTCTCTTCCCCCGTTCACCCGCTCCTTTTATCATTACCACAGCTATGATTTTATGATACAAGAACAATTTTCCGTCGGAAAATAAAAGAAAAAACAGACTCACGTTTGTTGAGGAATAAATTTACATTTGTATTCGTCCATTTCAAATACTTTTATTATGATTTTTAGTTTATATTTCCATGTATAGAAACTAAGTTCACCAATTGCTATAGTTGCAAATTATCAAGTATCGCTAAGAATATCCTAGCTAAATAGTTTGTCACTATCTGTAGGTTGGTAGTGAATGAGGCAACCAAACGGACTGATATGGACGCAAGGATGGTGGAAGTACCATTGAACTTGTGGTTCTCGTTTCTTAGTTGGTTGTCGCACTTTAGTAGCACTTTCCTTTCGTCTCATTTTTCCTGTTTGCCCACATTGGTATTTATTACGTACGAGTATGCAATAAATTGCATTGCGATAAACTTGATCCCTTTGACGCTGAAAATGACCATGGCCAACTTACACGTAATTTTTATAGCGTATGGTATGGTTAGATTATTTTCCTCGTCGATATGTTCATTTATTCACGTTTTGGCTGTATACCTTCCGGCCTTGGTCATGTGCTCCTCGTTCAAGAATGTGGAATCATTTCCAAGAATGCATATTCGACACGTCCAATCCATTTTCGTTTATGATATATATACATATATATATATATATATATATATATATATATATATATATATATATATACACACACACACACACATATATGTATATATATATATATATATGTGTGTATATATATATATATATATATATATATATATATATATATATATATATATATATATATAGTCAAGAAAGCTATACAGCTTTAAACACTAAAAATTTCAAAAAATGTATATATACATACACTACTGCGTGAAAAGACGATTGATAAGACCAACTTTTGTACAAATGAAACTTCCTTAATTTAAATTGACGTTCAGCCTCTTCATCCTTCGTCAAGTGTTTTGAAAGGCTTTGGTAGCCGTATATTCCGGATGAGTATCTGAGCTGTGTAATTAATTACTATTAAACTTCTCAATTTTCTTCTATGTCATCTTTCTATTTACCCTCTTTTTAAAAAAACCTACCTTTGTTTTCTGCTATCTCGCTTCCCCCCAATTTATTCAACTAACTAACTTTTCCCTCGTGCTACAACTGAAAGCGCAAAATTCGAAGCAGGTTGAAAAAAAAACACATTAAAGACGGATTCATGACTAGCAATCGTGCAATTGAGTTACAACTCAATAATCGTAGAGACAGGATTTGAAGCCATTTTTTTTTAATTATATTGAAGAATAAATATGGTTAGAATAAATTCTATTTATGACGTCACTGGCGTTTCCCACTCAAAAACATCCGAAAATAGAGTAAAAAACATCCGTAATTATCTAGATTCTCAAGAATCTACATATCATCAATACACCCGTATAAATTAAGCTCCATCGCTATCAAGCAACCTTTTTTCCTCAAAAATCTTTTTTAAAAATAGAAAGGGTCTTGAAGATTTCTTATGCATCTTTTCAAGTTTGTCGACAAAACGGCATGGCCAGGAGTGCTGGAACATGCATATAAATCAACCATTCAGAATAAGCCCCCCCCCCGAAAAAAAACATTAGGAATGGGTTTATTAGTTTACTGATGCTAGTTCTCAAGTCTGTCGACAAAATGGTATGGCCAAGAGTGCTGAAACCCATAAAAACATGAATAGCCTCATAAACAAACACAGAAACACGCGGGCATATTAAAAAAAAATTGAACAATTTGGCATTTTTGATGGCTACGGTTGTTCAATCTATTTTTTATCTCCATGAGTGAAGTTTCCCACTGAAAGAACAAAATTCTAGTTACGTTCTCTCCTAAAACAATACGGAGTAAAAGCTATAACCTTATAATGGCTTGATGACTCGAAGAGAAAAATACAGACTCAAAAAACTTTATTCACAGAGAGACACAAAAAGAAATTAAAACAGTCCGGCGTATCAGAAAAGGTGTAATTATTTAATTACCAACAGAAAAATAAATTTGGCGTAGAGCGATCAAAGAGACGTGAGAAGATCGGACATCGAACAATGTAACTTATTATGTACCTACACCTTAGATTGTATTATTGAATATCAGGTGGTGCAAGAGTCACTCTATACTTTTAAACTCAAATAAGTTTTTTCTTGATAAAAAGTTAAAGAAATAGTTCCTGCACATATGTTTGATTTTGGACCTTGGAAATTACTTTGAACCAGGATGTGAAAAAACATGGTCAGGTGGTGACGCCATTATGAGGCACACCTGTTCGTAGTGAGGCACACATGAGTAAAACAAAGCAGTACGGGAGTGCTAAGATAAATAACTATTGGATAGAAAAGGTTTCATTTAGTGTCTTTAATGATTGATTGATTCGAAATTTCAGTTAAAATCATTGGGCAATATGTGTGATACTAACAAGATTTTAGCATAATTAATTGGTTAGAATTCTGCGTCATGTCATCATCATCATCATCATCATCATCAGTCTTTTAACGTCCGTCGTTGGACATAGACCTTCCCCAGGATTTGCCACACTTCCCTATCATGGGCGTCACGGAACCAGTACTTCCTGAACTTGTCTAGCTCGTCTCTCCATCAAATATTTCTGCTGGTCTCGGTTGCGCATGTGATCTCGGGGGATCCATGTTGTGAGTCGTAATGTCCATCGGTTGTCTGCCATTCTTACAACATGGCCAGCCCATCACCATTTGAGATTTTTAATGGATTCTATGATGTCCCTGACTCTTGTCTTTTCTCAGGTGTACTGAGCTGTCTTGTGGTCTCTCCATGTGAGGCCCAGCATTATTCTTTCATGTGCACGTTGCATGGTTCTTAATTTACGGGTATGTCTCTTGGTTAGGTTCCATGTTTCGGCTCCATTAGTTGACATAAAATCTCTTTCCCACATTCTGCTTTGAAATAATTGTGGAATATAAGATCCCACAGGGTCAAACCCCTTTCTAGACGATATACGATAACAGATTGTAATATCATAATCATTACCATAAATCTTTTTGTGTCTGCCATTGGACTTGGACTTTCCCAAAGATTCACCGCACCTCTCTATCACCCCATCTTATATAGTTTATCAGCAACAATTTCTCATATGATCTCTGGTGATCCATGCCGTGAGTCGTGATGTCTAGCAGCTGTCTGAAATTCTTGCAACATGTCCAGTCCATTACTATTTAAGTTTTCTAATGGATTCTATGTTGTCCCTGACTCCCCTTTTTCTATTATATACTCTGAAGTCTTATTATATCTCCTTGAGATCTTAAGCATTATTCTCTCCTGCGCACGTTGCATGGTTCTCAAATTTCAAGGATCAGTCTTTTGGTTAGGATCCATTTTTCGGCTCCATGGGTAATCATTGATAGAATGCATTGGTTACATACCGATCTTTTCTGGACTAATGGAATTTTCTTGTTCCATTGGTGGGGCTTGCTCTGACAACCTAGAGTGATTCTTCACATGATTTCTTTCTCTTTTGAGGAATTCTATGTTAGATGTAGTGGTCTACTTTATCCGGCTCTGCTTTTCGATTTTGATTGTTGTGTCTTTATCTTCAACATGATTGTTGTACATGACATTTGTTCTACCGAAGTTCATGTGAATACAGCTTTTCTTGCCCTCTTCGTTTAGTTTGTCACACATTATTTGGAGATCAGGAAAGTTCTCGACAAAATGGAGATTATTTAGATATTCGCTGTCTATTCTTGCCTCATGTCTAAACCGACAAATCTCTAGGGACCGGCTTGGCACTGGCCCTTCCCGTAAATTTGAGAGAGACAGTGCCATCGCCCCTAAGGGTTAATAAGGGACCTGAGCAGTGCAACTCTTCCAAGTCAAATGACATCCGATTTCGAATTCGATCTCGCCACTGGATTCCAAATTAGCACCAACAGATAGATCAAGTACAGGAATCTTCAGTCTGATATCAGTGGGAGGCTAACAGGGGCTACACTTCACCCACAAATGACCCGGAAGTGTGCACAGTAGGAGCATTTCAACTCTCTGTGGTATTTCTACAAACCAGCATACCTAATCATTTGATTTGATTTGCCTTCTAACTTTGTGAACCATGTGAGTCTTTCCCCTCTATTTTTTTAAGTTGAAAGGGTTGGGGAGTGCTTACCAAACAAGTTTATTTTCGGTTTGTTTTCCTAATCTCGGTATTTTTCTAGATTCGTTTTTTACTTGGTTTTATTTAAGTGATTGATTGGTCCCTCAATTTGTAGAATGTCTGCACGATTTTTACATCGCTTTGTTTACTTCCGACAAAAGAGAGAAAAAAACAGTTACAATTCAGTGAGAGTCGAACGTGACTCCCTCTGACAATTCCGACGATAACAAATTGCAGCGGGTGGAGGGATACCTAGAATTCATGATATCTTCTTTTTATCTATGTTTTCTTCTATCATTTTTCTCCGAATAAATATTTTTCAGCATCCGATCATAACCCTCACAGGATTTATCTCTATACCTCCATCACTCAATACTGTATTCTTTGCTTTGATTTTGGGGGTTTTTATTATCAAAGTCAAGTTAAGGATTTCCTGAAGTTAACGACGATTGACAACAACGCCACCAATAGATTTGCCCCATTTTCATTTTTTCTTCACGGCAATTTATATGCTATTCATTATTTATTAACTATTAATTTCATATATTAAATTTAAAAATTGATATTATATCTATTAGTAAAGATCTAACAAAATTAAATAATGGATTCATTTTGTGACGATCCCATCCATGCTAGCTCCTCTGGGAACACGTCACCGGCATAAAATGACGGCAGCCTGTATGTTGCTTCTTGAAAATTCATGAATGGGTGCCATATTTGTGACTTGGTACAAAAAAGTTAAGCTCTTAAAAAAACGATGGATAGAGAGATAGATAGACGGATAAAGAAAAATGGTTTACTACTCCTTTTAAAACGCCTGTGCTATGAATTAATTCTCACATAGTATTCAACCCTACATTCGCTTTGAGAACGTTATCTTAAAAACTTTGTATGTGCTGTCTCTTTCATCTTACATATTTCTCTATGTCTATGATTTTAGCTAAAGTCCTGAGGATTCAGCGCAATTCCTCTTTCCGTTTATAAATGATCTGCTATGATTTATTTTGTTGTCAGCAAAAAACAGTCAAGATGAGAATAAGAGCTAATCACTTTCCCACATACCACAGTTGTCCATCGTTCATTTTTTAAACTAGTTTACGCATGCTAAACTACTCATTGTTACAGGGGAGAATATTTGCACAACATAAGATTTTTGCATCCACTGACAAACATAAATTAGCAGAAATATTGCCCGAACCGATATGTCGCTGATCACCTACTGTGGAGAGATAAAAGTAATTTTTCCTGCTAGAGACGGTGACCAAAAGGAAAAAATAATGTTATCATGTTGAATTACTTTTTAATTTAATTTGTCTTCGATGAAAATCTTTGATCATAGCTTTAGTTTCCGTTTGTCCTTTTTTGCTTGTGTTTTTTTTTTTTCTTAGATACACGTGATTCGCTGAAAAGCCTACGCGCATTGTTTGTTATTTGATTGGACAATTTTGCTTCTTATTGTTCTTTAAGCCTATCACTGATCACTGTTGCCCAGTGGTAGAGTGCCTGCTTACGGTTTGGTAGGCCATGGTTCAATCTACCGCCAAGTCACGCCAAACACTTCATGAATGGTACTTGATACTTAATTAGATTAATACTTAATACTCCTCTGCTGATCAATCAACACAATGAATATGATTGAGGAATATTTCCCCGAAATTACGGCCGAATTATGTTCGATAAATCGGCTCTCCTACGATCACCAGAGTTAGACAACACCAAGCCCGGTCAGTGCGTAAATGTGTTACCAGGTGCTGTAAGCAGACCGAAACCTGGCAAGCCGGAAGTAGGTTTTACTAACATCTATTTGTGTTTGCCAAGACACTGTTGAGGAGGGTGTAAGCGGAGAATGATAATACGTACATAGTAGACTATTGATGGAATGGATATCCATCGACATGATGATATGAAATTAGTCACTCAATAGAAACTTGGCCAACGTCTTTTTGTAGCATGGCAGGTTTGGGGTGATCAATTAGAAAATTGGAGAAACTTGTCATCAATGAATAAGTTACTTCTCTTGCCTTTTGTAGGGCAGAGATTTATAGAATTTTAAAAAAAGAAAAGCTAGACATCAAGGGATCAATTTAGCATAAATCTACATCATAAATATAAAAACCTATCTAAGGGGGATTTTTAAAGGTTTTTGGGGGGGGACATAATAAGGAGTAAATGTTGAAAATTTCAGCCTTGTAGCGCCATTGGTTTGGTTTAAATACATGATACAACCAAATATTACTAATCATGTTAAAAAAATCTCTGTTGAATAATAAATATGATTTGAATCAATTCCATTTATGACATCATTGGCGTTTTCTGCGAGAAAACATCTGTCGTAGAGTGAAAAACTTCAAGAAAAATCTAGATTCTGGAGTGTCCAAATGTTATTAAGGAACCCATCAGAATAAGGTACCCAAAAGGTCAGAACAGCTTCTTTTTTTTTTTCAAAAACTAAAAAAACATTTTTAGTAGGGGTTATTGGAGTACTGATGTCAAAAAAAACGGTACAGTCAGGAGCGCTGGAACATAAAGAAGACATGAACAAACATATACACAAACACATAAACATGTGCACAAGGAATAGGACTCTTTTACCACATTTGGTGGCTACGGTCGTTCGATAAATTCCTAAGCAGATGCATAAAAGCAGATAGATAAGTGTGACGAGGATGTATTTTTCACCAAATTTATTTAACTTGTACGGCGAAATTATTATACGAAACTTCTGTTATATGTAAGGATTTACTATCAGTAGATTCAACCTCAACAATATACACTATTCAGATGACCCTGTGCTGATAGCAGATTCAGAAGGGGGAATCGAACGAACTCTCACACAAGGTACATAAATGGAAGCCAAAAGTAAAAAGAGGAAAGTCCGACACTCAAGAGAAGAGAAGGCAAACAGTAGGCAATGAGTAACCTACTTGAAGGGTTTGAGCTGATGGGTTGCATACAGCATACCGGATGGCGTAGATGAGAGGGAGTCTCTGAGAGTGATAAGAGAAAGGAAGCTGTGAAGAGTCATGATTGTTGACGTCCCGTAAATAAAATCCTGCGAGAAATATGTAGATAGATAGATAGATAGATAGATAGATAGATAGATAGATAGATAGATAGATAGATAGATAGATAGATATGAAGAGTCTGAAAGGGAGAGAGACAGAGAAAGACATATATATATATATATATATATAGAGAGAGAGAGAGAGAGAGAGAGAGAGAGAGAGAGAGAAGGAGGAGATGAATAGATAAACAGATAAATAGATAAGCTGATAGATGCATAACAGGAAGAATCTAGATGAGACAAACAGAGAAACAAAGTGAGATGAACAGAATTTGATAGATACGAAGAATCTGGAAGAGAGGGGCACAGAGAGAGAGAGAGAGAGAGAGAGAGATAAAGGGACTGAGATAGATAGATGGATAGAAAGATAGATTATGAAGTCTGAAATGGAGAGACAGGGAAAGAGAAAGAGGGAGTGAGAGATAGCTAGATAAATCGATAGATAGATAGATAGATATGGACAGATTTGGTATACTCAATTTCTGGTCGTCATCCAATGTAGTGATGTGGGAAATATCTTAAGTCTATCAGGATTTCGATGTATTTTTTTTTATTTTCCTTATTACTCTGACACACCCTTTATTTCACAGCAAATCATGACTTATGCTGTCGAAGTTCTCATATAGATCAATTAGCTCAAGCACAAGTCTTGTGAACCAACCATACTGTAAGTGGTTTTCAACGTGGGCTCTAGCTCGCCTTGGTATTTCGAGGGGGAA
Source organism: Thysanoteuthis rhombus (assembly GCA_963457665.1). Classification (NCBI taxonomy): domain Eukaryota; kingdom Metazoa; phylum Mollusca; class Cephalopoda; order Oegopsida; family Thysanoteuthidae; genus Thysanoteuthis; species Thysanoteuthis major. Next base: position 14,626,498 of record OY735204.1, read on the forward strand.
ATGAAGAGACTAAGGACCTCTAGGGGACGTTTGAGACTCTACAAAGGGCGCCATACATACTCCATAGATACCTATGTTCAGTAGAGTCTGCTTAAAAATTAATTATATACACCTGCTCCCGAACTCACGACTGACTCGACTTAAGACCATCCATACATACGACCGAAATACTTGGATATAAAACATCCATGGAATCATAAAAGTTACGCTCCTAAGTTTAAATTATGTAAGAAAATATAAAAAACTTCTTGGTCTTACGTGTGTAAGAAAGATGTTTACATGTAAAAGTGTATAAAAATTACATTTGTTTATATATGGATGATAAGGGCTTATAAACATTGAATCTGGTCCTACAGTGTTTCCATGAAGCATTCCTGTTTGTTCCTACACCTTATCTCAAAGAGGTTTATCACAGAATGCAAACTCCTCTATTCAATGGACCCTTAATTAGGCTTAAATAAGAGCAAATTGCATGTTGCAAAGCACGTTTAACGGTGAACAGATCTTGTGCACCTAAAACAATGTGCAGCAAATTGGTGATGTGCCTTAAGAAATGAAACCAGTGCCAATTTAGTGACTGAACAGGATTACAGATAGCCCGATTGATGAAGGTCTTCTGTATCGAGAGCTCAAAGTAGATTAAACTTTTTGCTGCGATAAGTGGGTATATCCACCCACAGTTTTATTCCCATTAACTACTGAAGGCAGATGTACCCCATGGGCTTGGGAAAACGCTCGTTTTACTGCTAAATAGGAAGATATTTTCTAACAGTATCATTACTTTTTATATTTCCCTTACGTAACTATATGACACATTTTCTTGTTCCATAGATGACTAGAAGAAAATGGGTAACATTGTGAGGGTTAGATGGATCAAAGTCATGTATAAAAATGAGAGAATTAGATAAAACCATTCCAGTAGTCATATGCAAAGATTAGTGTGTTAAAACCTAATAAGATTGAGGACTAGAAAACATCAATTCTAAGTTTTGAATTTTGGAAAATTTAATTGTGGGAGCGGAAAGCTTTATAAATAAGTTAAGTTACGGCATTTCTACTAAAATCATACAATGATAAATCTCACTAAAAGTCAAGGAGCCAAGCTGTCATCAGGGCTTTCAATTTTCTACTTACTTCACCGCTTTTGGAACTAACGCCTACTCAACCAAGTCTGCCCTGACCTCCTGAAGTCCACGGCTGCCAGATTGGGAACTACTGTACTAAATACTGGTGGGAAAGGCCCCTCACCTACGCCCTTGTTATTATAGGAATGACCTTGAATTTTGGCTCTGCAGTAAAAGAGGAGAGAAAGATTCGATTTTGAGCTGTCCGCCCGGTTCGTCATTGATAGTCAAAATCTTTGCATAATTTGGACAATGTAGAGGGAAATGATTGCGTTAATCCCAGGATTAATTGAGTCGTTGAAACGTCGGTGTTTGTTCTTGGAAAGATCAGTGAGACTGTTGGCAAGATTATTACTGATTTTAATCTATTTAGACTAATTTCTCTGGAAACAAAGGCTATTTATTAGTAATTGAATCAGTGATCCTCTATTCATATGTTATATAAAGGTATACTCGTAATTATATGAATATAGATATGGGAGTGTACGCACAGAGATCGGAATTAATTTATGTATCCTTGTAATATTTAAGTATTACAATTTGTGTGTGCGTTTCAGTCAAAGAGTTAGGAATCTGTGGGATCCTACTAGCCGAATGTCCATTCTAGGGACTTGTCATACGGTTAGTTTTAGCTTTAGTTTAAAGTTTTGGTTTTTACTGAGTATTTAGAGTAAATAAAATATCTAATGTCGCAAAAAATGAAACCCAATCAAATTCTGACTTATCAAAATGATTGAAAAAAAGAAAATTTTGATTTTATGTATCATTTCAACCAATTTTTCTTAGATGCAGGACGGAATTTGGAGGATTTCAGTTTTTACATTTCATTGTAATTTTGAACTGTTTAATTTTGAATCTATGAGTAAATAGTATTTTCAACATGAATGCAAAATTAATTTTCCTTCTACAAACGTCCACACATTATTTGTTAGTGGAAACTAACCCAGCTTTTCCTCATGCTTTGCCTTCTTTTGCCTTTCTTTCTCTCTTGCTGTTGAAAATATTTGAGTTGTAGACTGCAAGCGAAAAACATCGGCACACAGACACAAACACAGCGGCATTTCGAGTTCGTATGTTTGTCCTAGTGACGTAGCGCCATTCTGATAAGGAGTGTCAACCTTAATTGGAGAAACAACATCAAAACAAGAAGAAAAAAAATAGGGAAGGATTTTTTTTATAGAAACAAATAACTTTTAAAACAGGCTGGAGATAAAATAGATTCAACAAATAATATCGTTTTAATTAAACAAAGAAATAAAACGATGTATACACAAAAAAGCGTCAAAAAACACCCTGAAGTAATCGTTAAAAGCCAGTTAAGTTACTTGTAATGTAATCAGAGTAAACACACCTTAGATAAAACAGTATCATGTGTTGCAAGGTAAATGATTATAATTTACTCCAACCGCTACATTTCAAATCAAAGAGAAAGCAATTTCCTACAGTACACAGATAATATGCGGGTCCAATTACACTGTCTATCTGACTTGCTGAAATAACGAAACGACAATTTAACCACAGTTATTGACCAAATTTCCGACATATTGTCTCTACTCAAAGTATTGAGTATTATGAGAATAAAGATATTAAGGATAGATATATACGACTTGTTGTATTTATTCCATTTATCATATATACATATATATATATATATATATGTGTGTGTGTGTGTGTGTGTGTGTGTGTGTGTGTTTATATATTATAGATATTAACAGTGTGATTTTCTTGGTACACTGACCGTAACATACAATTCTTCCAATGGGTGGTTGAAATTATCAATTAAAGATACTTTGTGCACAACATTTCAAATTATGAATTCATTTAATTTGTCAAATTCAGTATTCTTGTCAAAGAAAATACATCTAAATACGTGAATATTTTTTGCCACTGGGATTACTGAGTATATCAAATAGAAGAAATAGATCAGGGAGTACAAAGATCAGCGAGCTTATCTTACTGGCTGTTGTTAGTGGTATATAGATATTTTCAAATTTGTTGTTACTGTTCATTTTCATGCGGTTATTGAGATAAACGGACTGATGCTTTGTTCGTGTTTATTGGTCTTTATATAAAACTATAGAATTTTTCTATGAGGTGTTTTTCTCGTTTTGGTCCAATATTTTTATGGTTTGTTGTTCCTGTGTGTATGTGAAGACACTAGGTTCAATGATTAGTTTGCTTTGATTTGGCTTGGAAAGATAGACCTGAATTCACGCTTTTTATAGTTATGTATTCGATGGACGTAGTTAAATAATAGTTTATTCAAAATGAGCATCGAGCTTTACAGTAACAAAAAGCGCCATTATTTTGAACCAACTGAATATTTGGAATTGAGTGCCTAATTTCTGGGACGACCTCGTATACAAAAAATAAGTAAAAATTTTGCAAACAAGTGCATACACACATACACACACACACAAACATATATATAGAGAGAGAAAGAGATAGAGATAGACAGATAGATATACATATAAATATAGATAGATAGATTGATGAATAGATAGATATTGAAGGCTTTACAGAAAGCTTTAAACTAAATATATAAAAACCAAATTTTTCCCCAAAATTCATGTCATTTCAGTCAATTATTTCCCAATATTTGTTAGTGTAATTTATATAATTTTCTTCTATGTTTTTCATGCTTTACGCAGAATTTGATATTATGGCGCAATATCTGAATTGTTCTCGTCAGGATCATAATAGTTTTGAACAAAGACATTATCGGATTTTTATTCTACACCATCACTCTTCTGTTAAGAGACAATATAAAAGTTCCCCCTGAGATGAGAAATTGATACCTCAGTTTTCTCTGAAATTTATCACTTGGAATCACACTCGTCAGCCTCAAGAGGAGGGACATTTATCCAAATTATCCATTGTAGACTTATTGATTACCTAAGGTTCATCTATGTGGAAAGTACACATTTACTTATCTTCTGCAATAATCGATACGTATGTCATTAGTTAGTCTGTGGCTAAAGTCAACCTGACGTCATCAGTGACGTCAACAGTTTGTCCAATATGTGGATTCCAATGTGTGAAAGGAAATTAAACTTGTCTGAGTGTTTGTAATACATATTTGGTGCCCTCTATTGAGTGACCGTCATTTATAACGCTATCAGACCAATACCGAGGTGCGAGTGTCGTAACGGTCAATTGGCATGGACAATGAAAATGGTGACCTGAGTTCAAACTCTGGTTGAGGCTGTTCGTGTTTACTTCGTATAAATCAATCTCATCTACTCCTCAGGAAAAAAAAGAGCAGGAAAAAAGCACTCCATTCTGTATAGTGAATTGCCAAAATCTTGTATCTTTTAATTTTAACTCGTTTAGTTAACTGTTTAAGAAACACTCAACACAAAAAAGAAATGGCAGCACGATATTTTTTGATATTTTCTAAGTACAATCAAATTGCAAAATCACTCATCAGTCTTTTTTCTTTTCCCAAATTACTTACCCGTCATTTTTTTAACAATGAATGTTAACTAGTTATATGTAATGTTCCTAGCTGCTACGTAAATAAAAAAAAAAACAATGCTGGGTCTACCATTGAATCCACTGAACGCATTTAGCAAATTAAAATGCAATTTTGAACCTTTTTAAAGATACGATTGTGCAATCTCAAAGGGTAGCAAGCATTGGCGTATGGTGTTTCGTATCATAGGTGTGCTTTGATCTACAGATGATCAAAAAAGCAGAAATATTTCAATGTCTATACAAAGGAACAGAAACTTGGGGAAGTAAAGGGAAAGAAAGAAGAAAAAAATTGAAACTTTTTATTTACTCCTCTTTTATTTTTTACTATACATTTGCTAATTACAGGATTGTTTCAAAATTTCATAAGACTTTTATATCCATTTTCTCGATTCTCTTTTATTCGTTAGCCGTTGTAACATCGAATAAGTGAGGGTGTGAAACTTAACAATTTACGACCAGGACCACCTTCCCTACGTTGTGCAAAAAAAGCTTTTACTGCCCATCGCCTTTTACAGACACAGAAATATATTTTGCGTTTTGTCGGGCTTATGTAGCCCAGAGAGGACCCGTGATACAAAGCACCTTACGTTACTAGTTGCAAATGGGTCTGGTAATAAAACCCGAATAGCAAACTCGTGTCCCGGGGGAAGAGATCAATTCTGGCTGTTGCATAGTGTGTGTAAAAACTTCCCAATACTTATTTTAAGGTAGGAGAAAACAGGAACAATAAACAATTAACCCATGCTTACTTTTTGGGTTAAAGCTGAACGCTTTCTTTTCACTATTTATTCTGGTTCATTTGCGGCGAAGATGTAAAAATGCTAATTCCTGCAATTTTGTGATATGAGTTCAAAATGGGATATAAAGCGACGGAATATCAACCAAGTATTTGGTCAGGGGACCGTCAATGGTGGTTATAAAATTTTCGAAATAGAGGGTAAAGCCTATAGGATGAGAAGGGTAGTTGACGCCCTTCTGTGAATAACGACATCTAATTGTGGCCCATTATTTAGTCAAACCCAAACAAAAAAGATTTCAGAGGAACTGAACGTTGTCCATTCAACAGTTGTCCGACATCTGCCCCGAAATGGAAAAGCAGAAAAGCTCGACTATTGGGTGCTGCCAGAGCAGAACGAACATTTTAAAAATCGACTCTACGAAGTCTGCCCTGAGCTTCTTTTGTGGCAACTAAACTATCCTTTTCTCAATCACATTATGACATGTGACGGAAATAAGATTCTGTACGAAAATCGACGACGTTCCATTCAGTGACTGGACCGAGGGGAAGCACCGACACTTCTCCAGGCCAAACTCGTACCAAAAGGATATTATGGTCATTGTTTCGCTGTCGGCAAGTGGAATCATCCAATACGACTTCTAGAATCTTGACCAAACCAAAAGAAGTATTAACAGAAAGTCGACAAAATGCACGAAGAACTACTGCTATACATCCAATATTGGTCAATCGAAAGGAATAGTATTCGTCTCCGTGACAACGCCCAATCGCCTGTCGCATGAGTGACCCTGCAGAAATTGAACTCTATCTCGCCCAGCTTACTTACCGGACTTCTCCCTGATCGATTTCAAGCATTTTGACCTCTTCCTGCAAGGAGGGTCTTCCAGAACCAAGCAGCAGCTTAGAACAACTTTGAAAAATTAATTGGTTCCAGGATCCTAGAATTCTATGCCTCCGGGATAAATGGGCTTGTTTTTCGTTGACAAAATATTTACATTTTGGTAGTTTTGTTTTGATTAATAACTTCTATTCTCAGCCGAGATTCGTTGCTTTGAATTTGATGGTGAAAAACAGCAATTATTTTTGCACCGACGTAATATCCCGAGAACCGGTTGCACAGCCTTCGGAACCAACCAGAAGGGTTTACTACAATCAACTGTTTTTAAGGTAAAAAAAACAAGTCAACTCCAGCCGCTGACTTGAAAGATGACACGACAGGGCCTCCAAAAAGAATTTTATAAGGCTGTTTCCGTACCCTCCTACACACACTGCACTCACAAACTCGTCCTTTAGCCATCCTTTTTTCATCTGCTCTATCCTTTCTAACACGCCATATTATATTTGCTTGCTAATAACCATAGACTAGAACTTGTATTGTATCTACTTGAAAGATCCGATACACAGCTCTACACAAGAAATTCTGGGACGTTTCACTGGTGTCCCAGACCCCATGGATCTTCAGGGCCCGGTAGCGGTGCACTGGCTCCACGTATATCATCTCAGAGGCCCTGGTGCCGCGACGCAGAGTTTGGAAACCACCGATACAAAAGCAAATGTAAACGACTGTCTTGATGTCTGATGGCAAATAAAATCTCGTATTTTGTATTGGTTTCCAACGAACACATTATCGATGTCGTTGCATAACGCCGATGCCCGGACACCTTCTGCTGGCTGATCACTGTACACGGTGACGACTAATAATCGACATTTTGATCTCGTTGCATTCGGCTGATGTTCGGATATCGGTTTTTTTTAGCAGATCCCGTACACAACGACGATAAATAATCGACATTTTGATATTCTTGCATTTGGTCAATGTCTGGACACCGTCTGTTTGCTGATCCCCGTACACGACGACGATGAATAATTGGCATTTTATTCATGATTACCAGTTTGGAATCGACAATATTAGATTGTTTGTTTTTCATTTCAATATCTTTACTTTTTTTGAATAAGTCATCATCTGAGTTGCTTTTCATTTTTCGTTTTTTTATAGCAGGTTAGTTTGGAACAGCTACACAAGCATACACACACACACACACATTACTCATGCACAAAGATCATCCAAGTTAAGCCAGCCTGGTCAGTACCTCGATGGGTGACCATCGGGGAATACCAAGCGCCGTAGGTAGAATGAATCTTCAACAAGCCAGTGAAGCTAGAACTTGGTCTTACTGACAATGTGTACCTAACCCCACAGCACCTTTAATTAGGGTATAAGCGGAGAACAGACCTTCAGAGTTCGACGGGCTGGGAAACCGATCTGATATATATATATATATATATATATATATATATATATATATATATGAGTGTATATATATATATATACACGTATATATATATATATATATATATATATATATATATATATCGATTAAAATGGAAATGTAGTCCATAACACTGATTAGATCTTAGTTTTGCAGTGTTCATTTACACACACATGTATAGAAACATAAAACTATATATATGTGAGTGAGTGAGTGTGTGTATAGATATGAGTGTTTAAATGTTTATATACATACATACGTATATGTGTGTGTGTGTGTATATATACATATGTGTATTTATTTGGATTGATAGATAGATAGATAGATAGATAGATAGATAGATAGATAGATAAATAGACTGAATGTGGAAACTTTGTCTAAAACAGTGATTAGACGGTTTTGCAACGTTAGCTCATCAGATATTTCACTTACACACACGCACACACACACTCATATATATATATATATATATATATATATATATATATATATATATATATATGAGTGTGTGTGTGTGTGCGTTTGGATCATAAATTCTATGAGGCCGTAGGTAGGTAGGTAGGTAGGTAGATGGATGGATTTAGGGGGCAAATAAAGGATCCACATCACGGTTACCTGTCCACTCTAGCTCTCCAAAATTTCAAAAAAGATTCTTGAAAGAGTAGACCATGAGGTAATGAAGAATTGCTCAAAGTTCAGCTGGATCCACGAAGTTCCTCATCGATATTTCAATTTTCTTTTTCATACAATTTCGTTTTTGCACACAATATCCCTAACAGTTCTCAAAGACATTTTGTGGAGGTGAGAGGAATGCGTCAATGAAAAATTGATCAAATTTGGGGATAGATCCAGGGACTGTTTACAGTTACCTCCCATTCATCGTAGATATCCTATGAACTGCGTTTCATTTAAATTCTAATGGCGATGTGATCTGCAGAAGCATTCACTCTCTGAGTGTTTCCTAGTCTTACATATGTTTAACATCCCGGTTTATTTTTTAGATACTATTTACCTATATCTTAATTGTTGTTGCTTTTTATTGCAATTAAACTCACACTAGGTACTCTTCCACGGTGGATAAATGAATCAAAGTTCCAGAAGAGAACCAAAATCCATGCCGAAGGGTTGCTCTCATAATGTGCGACAGTTCTTACCACTGAACTACTGGAACTCATACCAGTCCAAATCAAACCCTTATAGCCACTAGGCTTTCCAATCTTTTCTGTTTGTTATTAACAGGTAACTCAGTTAAATCCGATTTTTATTTCGATATCATTTATTTTATCAGGTGAAATACTGTAAAGCACTGTTATTATCATTTACGCTACCATTCATCTTCATCTTAATTGTTGTTGCTTTTTATCTCTAACTACAATTGAAGACGCGTGTGTAGGGATGAGCATGCATGCACAACAATTACAGTACAGTCACGAGTTCGAAGATTTTTGTATCAGCAGTTCTCGAGAAATCTAATAAAAATACATTTTTAAAACAAGGATTATACGCCTTCCTTTATAGTTTCCCAAATCAAATTTTAACAGCTGTGAGAAAAGATGCACTTCATAGAAACTGAATCAACAAATACTAACCTCAAAGCCAGGATTACACATGCAATTCGAACAATCATAGAGCAGCAACTGAACAATGCTTCATAGAGTTGGCAGATCAGCTAGATCAATGTGTTGGAAATGATGGCAGTTATGTTGAAGATTGAGGTTTAAACTGCACTCTGACAATAACTTTAAAACCAAAGCTTCTATATGCTGTATACCATATAGTTCTATTTGTTGGATATGTTGACTAACAAATTTTTATAAGTGTACAAAGATTTCATGGACACCCTGTATTCCTGTCAATGGAGAACTTAATTGATTCACTCGAGCGGTAACTATTTCTCACAAATCAATGACTCGAGACGTTAACCATTGAGTGATTCAAGACATTAATTAGAAATCGACGGCCAGAGCTGTCAGGATAGGTCAACCTATGTTTCTTCGATTTCTAAGGGAATCTGACTAGCTACGTATGTATGAGTCACCAGCCAAGTATGCAACAAATTTTTCTCTCTTCGATTGCCTTTGTCTATCTATCGGAATGACTCGAGTAAATACATATACCTTTTCCGACTCCTTTGGCAGAGGGAAGTAACAGCGGCTACACGATGTGGCATGCGGTCTATAAGGTGCTAGGGTCATTGCATGGATGTGTATATCAAGTCATGTGTCGTTCATAAGTGAGTTGTGTTTGTTAGGTGTGTCTGTAGAGAGTTTAGTCAGGTCTGTAACACGTTCTATACATGTTCAGTTTCGCAACGCATGAGGATTGTGTGACTTTGCTGGAACTAACCATCATCGCCGGGAAACATGGTGAGCATAAAGGGATGTAAATGGTCTCTACAGAGTTCTTTGACTCGTCTGACCAGGCAACACGGCGCCAATCTTCCACGGTTCAATGGTAATTTTCCTTGCCAAGGCTCATTAACTGATGCGATGGTGTCAATAATGGTATCCTCGTTTCTCTATAACAACGAAACTCCAATGGAATGCAGAATACGCTGTACAGCGAGTTAACTGCTTGGTTGAGTGACGCCAGCTTTGAATTAGGACGTGATAGAAAAATTGATTGATAGATAGATAGATGGATAGATAGATATGGACAGGTAACTAGATATCAACATAGATAGATAGATAGATAGATAGATAGATAGATAGATAGATATTACCATAAACTTGCAAGATACACAGACGAAAAAAATCAATTATAGCGATGACCAGAATATGTCCCAATAGATGTCATAAAGAAATTGGCGCAATGCTCAGTGATGTAGACAACAAAAGTTTTCGAATTCCGAGCATACACCGTATGCATGTATGTACGTATATATGTATCATCCTTGTCTGTTTATATCCTAATCGAAGATGTTGTGGGGTTAGATGCACATGGTCAATACTTGGTAAGACCCACTTCTGAATTGCCAGGGTTGTCGAAGATTGGTTCTGCTCACGGCTTCTGGTATTCCTCGTTGGAACTAACCATGCTCGACTTTGCCTTTCTTTGATGTTATCACGACAACTAGTATATCTCTGGGGAGACTTTCCTCCTTCCAGGCCCTTGAGCTGAGTCCTTAGCGGAAAGTGATTGAGAACCATTTTTAAAGTCTTTGGTATGAGTTGTTGGAGAATTGAACCACGACCTACCTAATTAGAGGCGAGCTCATCACCACTGGGCCACGGTGATCAGTTCCGGCCTCCGGTGTAATGAGGCCAAATGAAGACTCACGCTGATATTGGAATATCCTCTTTCGGAAAAAAAATTTCCTTGCTACCCAACCCGAACCCTACCTGTTTTTTTCAGGGGTTGCCTAGTAATGGGAGTATCCTAGGTGTGAATAGCATCGTGATGTGGGTGAGGTTTTACACTTGCGACGAGTAATAAGGAAGAATTTGGACGGCCCATCATGGCGAGAGGAATCAAACAAAACCAGTGTGATGGAATCGCCTGCTGATTAGGATACCACTAAGAGAATATATATACATATATATATATATATATATATATATATATATATATATATATATATATATATATATATAAATTTGTGTATCTATCCATCCCAATCTCTTTATTTTTATCTATCTATATATCTATCAGTCTATACCCATCCATCTATCTATCTATCAATCTATCTATCTATCTATGTCTATTCCTATCTTTCTATCTATCTATCTATCTATCTATCTATCAGTCTATACCCATCTATCTATCTATCTATCTATCTATCTATCAAGAAGATTCCATTCTCTGTGTAACTGACCGTTTGGCCCCTACACTGCTCACTATTTAGATATTTTTAAGTTCATTCGTTGTTTGCTTTCTGTTCCAGGACATGAAGGCTTAAGTCACTCTCTCTCTCCACCCGCTCTCTCTCCCCCCTCTCTCTCTCTCTCTCTCTCTATATATATATATATGTGTGTGTGTGTGCGTGTATATATATATATATATATATATATATATATATATATATATATATATATATCAGTTTGTTCATATTTATCCACCTATATGACTATTCATCCCATTCTGCTCATATCTATCCATCAAGTTTATTTTTTATATCTATCTATAGTAGTTCAAAGGCCACCTCGAGAGCCATAGCTAGAATCTGGGATATATAGATATATAAAAGAGTAAAAAGTTGTATGTATCGAGCGCTCTATGAAATAAATCCATTACATTTAAGAATTGGCTTTATATTATTGATATATTATTATATTATGTTATACTGCTAGCCAGATTTGTAACTCACATTCCGTATATATATATATATATATATATATATATATATATATATATATATATATATATATATATATATATATCTACAGATATACAGATACGTAGATAGATAGATAGATAGATAGATATTAAACCCTCGCCATAACGAACTGATTGGGTGGTAGAGGTTGTCGTTAAATCGAAAAGTTTGTTATACCCAGGGCTGTTCCTTGTTTGGTAAATAAGACATAAGTTTATCGCATTTAATCAATATTTATAAATTTGAAGGTTGTTCGGTTGCCCTGCGTTCTATTTCAGACCTTATTCTTCATCGTTTGGTAAATAAGAAGAAAGTTCGTGACACTATCCTAGTTTCGTCGTGTAGTTTCTCTGACATTTAGTTCACGATCGAAGTGTATTATTTGTCGTTTTTAAGACAACGAAACATTATCTCAACTTCACGTTTTCAATTGTGAGGGTTATTATAGTTGGTTTTTTCAAATTTTCTTTTTGTGATTCCTAATTCAATCTAATTTTTTTTTAATTTTAGTTGTCGACAAAAGTTGTATGGTTGTATCATATTTTTTTGTTCTTTAATGTCTTTCTTGGTTTTCATAAAACAATGACTTTTTGCCAAACACAATAACTCAATAATAAAAATATAAAACGAAAATCAATTTATTTCAATGCAAAATTTGATATTTGAAAATGAGTTAAAATTAGTTACGAAGAATTTCAAGTTAAAATTATTTAGTGAAATAAAATAACTAATTTTTTTCACGTTGTGAAATACAAAAAGGTTAAGTTAAAAATCTAGAAACGGGAAATTACATGTTTTTTAGCGGCGACAATAAATAAGATTCATGTGAACTATGTTCTTTTTTCTTTTTGCTAACTACAAGAATGTTCAAATTAAATCATGTTTAATGAGAACAATCGAAGTCAAACCGTTATAAAGTTTAAAACTGCAAACAAGAAGTTGATTATATGTTTTACCGAGGTGATAATAGAGACTACATTTTAATTTTGTTGTAATGGCTACAATAGGCTGGACCACGAAACTAGGATGATGCCTGAGTTCGTTATCGCCCCTGTGTTCGCTGCATTCATGAAGCTATACTCAGTAAATCCAAAATCGGTTTGGATGGATCTGCAAGTTCGTTAAAACCGAAATTCGTTATATCAAGGTTCGTTATAACGATTTCTCTTCGGATATTGTCTGTTTGTCTATATAAATACGTCTGATATAAATTCAGCGAATGTCTCCCAAGTGCGCTGTATAAATTCCCCCGTTACGCTAACGTGTATTCCGAGTCCAGTACAGGTATTATGTCTGCTACGGAGTTCCCAATCTAGTTGTTTCATCACAACTTTCTCAGCGAGAGATGAAAGAAAAATAAGGGTTATCAGTTTGTGTATCAGTATGCTTTTATAAAAGTTTCGTTCATTGACTACAGGAACGTTCACGTACAGCACACCCTTCATTACCACTTCAAAGTGCTTTTTTCCTAATATGATTTACACATCATTTCCAAATTCAAGTTTGAGAACCGATGTATTAGGATGAAGCTGAGAATGTAGATATCGTGACTGACAAGACGCAAACGAATGGTCTAATGATACACACCTTTAAGTCAATCAGCCAACATTTTTTGCCTCTGAACACAGACAGAAATCAATGAACTGAAAGACTAATAAAATAAGTCCGATTGTCTTATACTCAATATATTGATCCAGTAATCAAGTAATTCCTTAATCAGCTATTATTGAACGTGTCATATTACGCTGAATTTATGGCGACTCGGTGTCTGTGTTAGGCCTGATAGGGAAAGACAGAGAATTTGCCAAAAAGACGGTCGGCCTATTATCGTATTTGAAGACGAAAGTGGCTACAACATTGGAAAATTCATTTAGTGTAATTGTTCTGTTCATAATCAAATGCCTTTTTCTTTCATGGTTTCCGTACACAAAAGGCGTAACAATTGGAAACACTCCAAATAAGATTATGGCTTTCTTTCCTTTGTTTTCATCTGATCTGATAAATCAGGGTTCTTGTTCAGGTCTTGTAGACATCGACAGGTGAAAATAGTGGGCTGGAAGATTAGAATAGTTGCTTTTAATGCTTATGTTTATCTAATGATACTATAAATCTGCTTGTCACGATTTGCGACAGTCACGCTCTAATTGGTCAATTGGGCAAAAAGACGCAACAAGTGGAAACTCACCAAATATGATAGTGACTGTTTTTTTTTTACTTTTCTTTTTTTAAAATCTTAATTGATGAATTAAGGTTCTTATTCAGGTCTTGCGGGCTTCGAGAGGTGAACACAGTAGATTGGACAATATGAAAAAGTATAGCTAAAGAGTTGTTTTTTATACTTATTTTTTATATCACTCTCCATATAATAATCCATCCTGTCACCATCTGCGATCGTTACGCTCTCATCGATCAATTCGTCTAAAAAGCCTTTTAATTTTTATCTGATTTGATATTTCATGGTCCTTGTTCGAATCTCTCATTCGCTGACGGAAAGTTTATAATGTGGCAAGATTTGAATCGGAATAATCCAACTTTTGAAAGCGAGTTGCTTTTTAATACTTATGTTTATTTAAAGATTGTATATTGATTTTTGTTAGCACAATGACATTAAAATGCTCTAACTTGAAGAATAAGGCTATTTCATTGATAAATATTTGATATATGAATATCCCATTTCTATGATGCTTTTCAAGAATATATATACATACATACATACATACATGTATATATATATATATATATATATATATATAATAGACGACTGAAGAAGATTGGGTGAAAGAAGGCCGCTGAAGGAGAAAATGATGAAAGGCAACTGATGAAAAAGGGATTGGAAACGTAACAAACCTCGTTATCGAGAATGGCGTACAAAGACAGTCTGGGTGTCGCCGAGGAACAAGTCTTGACTAATTGAACAGAGGCGGGAAAATATGTCGTTCCTTTGTCGACAAATGAACCACTCTTTCTTTACTAATCGAAATCCTTACGTTTGTGCGTGTGTATTGTGAATGTGTTTATGTATCTGTCCTTATGCATATGCATGCATTTTTAGATGCGATAGCATCTCTAGTACCTGTGAATGACACTGACTGGCAGGCTGACATATCAAAACAAGATTTTCTGATTTAGTTCCTAGAAGGACCAAACAAGATTTCAAAGGAAGTTGCTGTCATATTATGACGTTTTCAAAGGAAGGGGCTCCTAGGGAGGGTGCTCTGAAAGTCTTAGGCTCTGTAAGGGGCTGGTTTTGCGGAAAAAGGTACTTTCAAAGTCACAAAATCCACGAAATGGAGTCAGCTAGTCTATAATCTGATTTTAAGGCTTGGTTAAGTCCTACTCTGTGTGTAGGTGTACGTTTATATTCAGGAATTCCCAAATTCTTAAAACTTGTGCGTATGTGTTTGTGTGTGTGTTTGTGTGTGTGTAGTAAGGTGTGTGTGTGTGTGTGTAGGTGTGTATAGTAAGGTAAACAACATAATGTGCATGCATGTTTATTTTGTTTATTTATGCGTGGGTATGCATGTGTATCTATTTTGAAACTATTATTCTCTTCTGTATGTGGGTGTCAGTGCATGAGTGGATTTCTGAGTTCTTGAAACTTTAGTGAGCGTGCTAGTATGTATGTTGGTGTGTGTGTGCGTGCGTTTGTGTATGTATGTGCTTCTGTGCTTCTGTGTGGGTGTGTATGTGTTTTTACGCAGTGTGTATTCAAACGTGCACTTGTATATGTGCATTTGTGTGTGAACAACTTCGTACGTGTGCATGCATGTGTAAATGTGTTTATTTATAAGCGTAGGTGCATTTTTCCAGGCTCCTACCACCTTCTGTTTGTGTGTGTGCAAGGTCAAGTTCATGCAGTAGCTAAGTTCCTTAAACGTGTGCATGTCTGTGTGTGTTTGTGTGTGTGTGTGTGTGTGTGGTGAGTATGCATGCGTGAATTCGTGCCTACGCATCCGTGCGTGTGTATATGTGTCTGTATTTCTAAGCGACTGCAGCCGTCCAATGTCCTGGGGTTGGGGACTTATTGTACGGGGGCGTACAAATAAACAATGTCCGTTCACAGCGGTATACCGTTAGTAATTGCTTTTACTACTCAAGACTAATGACTTCGTCAACCTGTCCCACTGTCCACTGTATGTCCACTTGCCTCCCCAGATTGCTGTGTCTGCTACTGATCATCATCCACAGCCTCCTCTTGGTCAGCCAGGGACGATTATGTCCGGAGGGCTGAAAAAGAAGAAAAGAAAAAATAAAGAGAAGTGCATTTCTGACCGTTTGTTCGCATTTCTATGCACAAATTCCCGACAAGGAATGAATTTTCCATTTATTCTGTTCCTACGTGTGGAGACGAGAGACGAGAGAGATGCGAAAGGGATTGTTTAGTGGTGCCTGCGTCAGGTAACTCTGTTACAGTCATCATCATCGTTATCATCAGCCTTTTAGCGTCCGCCGTTGGACCTACCCCTATTTTGCCAGTTGTCAGTATCAATGAGTTTTGAAGAGCCAAATCTTTCTGAAGTTGTATAGTTCATCATGCCAACTTATTTCCTTACAGGCAACGATTTCGCACAGGATTTCTAGGGACCTGCGATGTTTGTGGTGGTTTCAAGCGGTTGTCAAACATTCTTATCGTGCAATCCCAGAATATTTCAGTAGTTTCATGAAATCTGTAGTTACACAATCAGTGTGCAAGTGTTCAAACAAGCTCATGATGCTGACCATTACCACTCTAATGAGTTTGATCCTTCGACTATTCCACTGCTGTTGTCTAATTCCACACTCAAGTCTATTCTGCTTCAGTATTTACAGTATGCATACAGCTCAATTCGGCTCAAGGCAAAAATAGCGGGACATCCAGTAAGGATTGAACAAATGACGGGAGTAATGGCTAACATCAAAAGTTTTTTTTCAGCCATTACTACACTCAAATATTTTAATCTCTATGAGATGATGTTTCAGAGATACAGAAAGGATCGAACCGACTAACAATGGCTTGTAAGATTAGCTTGCTGATCATAGCAATATGATGTGTCCTGATCCATATTTTGTATGATCCACTTTTATTGATCCCCGTGAAAAAAATCACGGATATATCTGAATTTCTATGAGATGATTTCAAGTCTGAAAGAATCCTTAATTCGCTTCACTGGAAGAGTCTATAGTTTCAAAGTGTGCAAAGGGTGTATTTTTATCGGTAAAATCCTCAACATTATCAAAATCATTACGAAAAATATTGAGAAAAGAGAGCTATAGTAGAATATCACTAAACGGGGTCGGGCTAAGCGGAGTATTGATGTGTTGTCCACAATTTTAACACCATCTGAAGACTCTGTCGAACAATCGAACACATGCTTCTTGGAATTTTTGTTGTTTACATATTTCGGTCTATCCATTCTACAGCATTCAACAGGTGAACTAACCGTATGCAAAGAGAAAGACGCTCCTTTTCCAGCTGTGGCAAATAACAGTTGCAGAACATATATGTTTTTTTTAATAACCAGAAACACTTACAACGTCTGCAGTAGATGTGCCATTGTTAAGCAAAGACTTCCCCACGGTGTTTTTATTGAGTAGCAGTGTTAAGTTCAACTTGATGTGTTTTCTTCTTCGTCATCTTTTTTGTGAACTCTAGTATCATCCTGGAGTTGACTATATATATATATATATATATATGTATGCATGTATATATATATATACATATATGAATGTATATATATATATATGCATATATATATATCCATATATATATGCATATATATATATATATATATATATATACTAAATTCATTTCATGTACAATAAAAAAAGTTGCAATAATCATCTCTATTTAAAATAGAAGTTGAAGAAGGGTTTCATTCAGCAGCAGCAAGACTAATTATTGATATTATTATTATTATTATTGTCATTATTATTATTATTATTACTATTATCTTCCCTTTGTTCGATAAAATAGTTTACCAAGCCTTCCAATGTGACCTAAGGTAAATGATGTTTTTTCTTGGAAAATTTTTGAGGTTTTCTTTTTTCTCTCAATGTATCTCCTTTACTTCTGTTTTTGCTTTTCTTTTTCCTCTTTTCTCCTCTCCTTCCTTTTTTTTCTTCTCCTTCCTCTATCCCCCACTTCCTTTTTCCCTCTTCCTCTTTTTGTTTTTTTTTCCTATACCAATCGCTTCCTCTTTGCCCATCGGGAAAGACATGCACATAGAATCCGGATAATTTTTTCAAAAAATTTAAACAAATCCAAAATCCAAGAAAAGAAAACGATTTCGAGAGTTTCACACAGAGACACGTAACTTTGGGTATAACGTTTAGCTTGGATTGAGAGAGTTTTTCCAAGTATTTGAACAGTGCCCATTGGCATTCAGATAAAGATGGATTCCCCGGAATTGCTTTTAGGCGTGCATCAGTATTTTTCTTAATCATCCCTCGCGCTCCTACCACTTCTTGGATAGTTGTTGTGCTTAAATTCCACATCATTGCAATTTCTTTCTTTATATCCAAGAATTCATATTTTGAAAGTTTTAGAAATTCTTTTGCTGAGTTGCTTTGTTAACAACATATGACCTTTGAAATGTTTCATTATTTTATTTAGTCTATTAGCTTGCATAGTGCGATTGGTATGTATTATTAATTCCCATAGTCAAGGTGGTAGTTTGTACTCATATGCTTTTTCTGCATGGGATAGGTGATAGGGTTGGCATATCTTCCTGTGAAGGATTGCCTTACTTCGCCAAATCCATTTTTAAATTCATCTGGGGCCAAGGTAGAGCAGCCAGACATCAGATGGCCAATAATCTTAGTTTGTATAAAGGGGCAACACTCTTGTTTTGCACAGTTCCTTAAAATATTTGAAAGGTAAGATCTTGTCAGCAGGCTTTGGATTTTGAACGGCTAGAATAAGCCCTTCTGTTTTTGATTTTTTTTTGTTTGTTTGTTTTATCCAAAAGCCCCGTAGTCAGATTTGTATCAACCTCAGGATCTTGTGCTTAAAAGGAGTATAGACCATGAAGGGATTTTCCCGGTTGGTTTTTGGATTTATTAGGCTCTAATTATTTTTTTTTTTTACGTGTAAGTTTTTGCCTCCTTTGTTGATATTCAGCATCCTATTTCATCATGAATATCTAGATGCATAAGTTGTTTTAATTTTTAGTTTTAACGTCTAGTCATTCGTCAACTTTGGATATCTCTCTAGCCCTCTATGGCTGTGGTCTTATATGTTAGCTATGTTTGGGAGAAGGCTTTCTACCCGCTTTCTGTTCTAGGCAGGTACTGGAGATCATTTTCTGACTTGGGTTGATGCATTTTATTCATGGTTAAAAGCTTTTTGATTCTGTAAATAATCTCTTCAAGATTCCAATTTATCACATTAAAAGAGTATGTAAGAATAAATAATGCTCAGGTGTTAGATTCAAACTTATTTTATGCATTTATCTTACTTTCGTTTATCACTCTTACTCGTCTAAAATAATCCATTTTAATTATTTCATTGTCTCGTGTTGGATTCCTTGACCTTAATTGATTTCAAGGGAACGTTCTCCATTACCAAAGGTCGGAAACGAAGCGTACACGAGTAGAAAGAAACTTTTTAGCTTTAGCCTAGACTCAGATATGTTACGTTCTTTCCAGATTGCATGAGAGTGGATATTCTACTGTTTATGTGTGGATTAATACCTTTTTCACCACTACCATGTCGATCTATGCATCTATCTATGCGTCTGTCATTCAGGCTGAACTAAAATTTTCTGCAAAACCAATTGCGTTACTACAAAATGCATTTATGATTCGAAATACAAGTATAGGTAATCTCCGAGTTGAAGGTTCAAGAATAAGCTAAAATACGATTACATTAACAAATGGCTAATCTTTTCAGTGATTGATTTTCAAGTGGCTACAAATAACGATAGAATTACATATGCGATCCCAAAACTGATACAAAGAGTCCCAAAATCATACGTATTGATCAGATATTAAGACGATATTGAAAAAAGCGTAAATATATGTATACACACGCACACACGTCTATTCAGGGTTGAGCACTCTTTAAGTGAGGTAACTCATCCACTGTAAGCTTATGCAATGCTCTTCTATAGTAATTGAGCACTCTGGTGGATGATGGATTTCTGTGTAATTTAAATATAACGCTTGAATTCAGCCTTACTTACTTACTGCCTGTCCAGTTCCGTAGTCCAGAGGTAGGGTATCGGCTTCCGGGTCTGAAGTGAAGGTTTTAATTCTGTCTTGCTGTACTGGATGGGATAATGTAAAGTCTATAGCCACACCGAAGAGATGTAATACATGACACAATAATATATATATATATATATATATATATATATATATATATATATATAGAGAGAGAGAGAGAGAGAGAGAGATGGATGCACACACACACACGTGAGCGCACACATATGTATAGCGAGAAAACATGTTCTGCTATATAGTTATCAGCGATAGAAATCTAGCCAATTTCATCCATTTTTAGAGTCTCAAAGGCTTCAAAAATCAAGCCTTTTTCAAGTAAGTCTCGTGCTACCGTATTTATGACCCATCTAACCAGGGATTACCCAAACATATTGTGCTAAATCCAAAGTGTTATCCTTTCGATGTTACGAATGTAATAGAGGGGTGAGAAGGAGAGAGAGAGAAAGGGAGACAGGAGAGGAAAAAAGTGAGGGGGTGCAAACCTCAAAATATTATCAGAAGCCAGAAGTAATTTTCAAAATTCGATTAGGCTTATCAGAAACCGTCGGACAAGACTGTCACAAAAACTATCAGCATAGGTTTCTTCAGTTTTGTGGATTGGCTCACTGGCTGGATGGGTAGCTATGAATGTGTCGCTTGCACAGGTCGCAACGATGGAGCTAAGGGGCCGAAAATGGTGGGTTGAATTTGCAATGCACATTTACGCCATATTGGTCATTTGGTTTGTGTCAGGCAAAATCAGGTAGAATTTACACTTTTTCTTTTTCAAAAATCAAACCTTTCGGTGATCACAATCCTACAAAAGGCGAAGAAAGTAATTTATTCATTTTTCAATGTTTTAATTGATCACCCCAATGCTTCCCAAAAGACATTGTCCACGTGACGGTTTCTATTGAGTGACTAACCAAACCTGTCCTAAATATTTGGGAAATGATTGATTTTGTCCAGTTGATGATCGAGAAAATCTGGTTACAACGGAAGTCAATTAAATTTATTGATTCTGAAATCGTAAAATCTTCCGTTCTTACATTTTCAAGATCCCACTAACTGCCAAGTTTCCACAGCCGCCATCTTTGAGGCATTTTTAATCAAATCAAAATGGCCACATCGTTGGAATGTTTCGATGTCCATGAAAAAAAAGAATAACTGCAAAATTTAAAAAAAGCCTGGTTGCTGCAGGGCCAAACTCCACTAAGCAGACAGGAGAAAGACAAATAATTTCACAACAAACCGTTACTATGCAGAAACAAGCCTTTCAGTGGTAGGGACAAATTCAACACCAACCTCTATCTCGACTGAAAATGATAATTGCAATATTTGTATTTTATCTATGATAAATGAATAAATTATAGCACGGATTTTCGTTGATATGTAAGCCTTGTCAGTATGGCTCAGTTAGTGAGAGTGCTGCCTACGAATAACTTGATCGTGATTTTGAATCACGCAAAAGGAATGTTAATTTTGCGTATTGGTTTGTCTCAACGTGACAGGACAGACAAACAATGAAGAGGTTCATTTCCCTAAATTAGGTGAGGATTGTTTTTGTTGTTACGGCGGGAAAACAAAGTCAACTGCAGCCTCTGACTTTGACAATCACGTTAAAAACATTCCTTCCTTTCTCCTTTCATCCATTTTCATTCTCTTTTCTTGTTTTATTTCCTCCCTCTCATTCTCACTTGATTTCCTGATTTTTTTCCTTTCTTTCCTTCCTTCCTTCCTCCTTTCCTTCCTCCCTTCCTTCTTTCCTTCCTTCTCTTTCCCTTCACTCCCATTTTATCTTATTCTATTCTTTTTCATTTGACATTTTCTTCCTTTTTGATTTCACCTTCCATTTTCCTTTTTCTTTCACCTCCTTCCTCCTCTGTTTCTTTCCTCAACTTTTTTTCATTTTTCCTTCTTTCTTTTTTTCTTTCGTCCATTTCGCTTTCACTTTTTCCCTTCCTTTTTTCCTTCAGTATTCTATTTTGTTTTCTTCTCTTTCTTTCGTTCTACCATTTTTTTCCTTCCTTGTTTCTCTCTTTTATCCATTTTTCTACTTCCTTTCCTTCAATTTTCCTTCTTTTTTCTTCCTTCCTTCATTCATTCATAACGTTCCTTCCACTTCTCTCTAGTTGGCTCTGGTGGAAAATGTTTCCTATTCATCATATATAATTGCTGCATCCGTTGCGTCTCGAAACAAATGTCCGTCTTTAATCGCTTCTCTCATTCATATTCCAAATACTGTGTGGGGCCGGGAAAGGGCTGAGGGGATAATCATCGCAAAACGAGAATTATATTGATTACATTGGCACGTCTTCCATCTTCCTCTCTTAAGCCCTTCAATTATTCTTTTATTCATAAGTGGAAACATAGTTGCAACCACAACGGCTGTAACGCCTTCTAGGGGTCCATTTTCTAATAACAATAGTTTGATCGGATATATTGTGCTTAGCTGTCAAATAAGATTCTCCATTTTCCATAAATTCGACATCTATATCCGCTCTCTCGTTCTTTTTGTCAGATTTTTGTCCAAGTCTGGAGTTGACTTAGTTTCCCTACCGTGAACAGAACAAGAACAATCCTCACTAAAATAATGTTAAAATCCACATTTCCCACACCGTGATTTGAACTCACGATCAACTGATTGCCAGCAGGCTATCTAACTGACTCCGCTAAAGTCATTGATATAAACGAAAATTCATCATGCAGATATGCGTAGGTTTACTCCATTCTAACAAATACATTTATTCAAATATATATGGTTGATAATGTCATCCACAAACAGCTGTTTTATTGTATTACAATTCTCCAGACTATCCAATATTCCATCGAGCACCAAGAGGTAGGATCAAAACCTTCACATCAGACTCAGAGGACAGTCAGTAGTACCGAATTTAAGCGATATATTTACTTTTGCATTATTCCCCATCCACCAAAATTAGGAGAGGATTGCTATATAACTTATAATGGACGAGTTGCACAACTCAAAGAGTGATCAACCCTGAATAAGGGAGCGTTAAATATAATAATAATTACAATTATGTCATCCACAGACAGCTTTTTCATTGTATTACAACACTTTGGTACATATATATATATATATATATATATATATATATATATATATATATATATATATATATATATATATATATATATATATATAATATTCTATTTATTATATATAAATTACAAAAGTTGCAGTAATCATGCTCAGTCGGGATAGAAGTAACGGCAGAGTTTTACCCTGCAGCAGTCATGCATGTTTGTTATTGCATTAGTTGGAAGTGCTTGGCCATGTGGTTACAACCACGGAAAAATTAAGTTCTAATTCAGACTACAACAACAATCAGCATTCAATTTGCACTAATACCATTGGGAAAGGCATGAATCCATCTTTTCCCTTCTATAGCTATGAGTAAATAGCAACTGAAAATAGTGATACTACATACGACGTTCGTTGCCCGTAAATCTAATTCCACATGTAGCAAACCACAAAGACCTTTGAATTCTGGCTCAGACAGAGTTGCCAAGAAGAAATAACCTGATATGTTATGCCAAGGCAGTGATGGTTTTGCTATTTCTAACGTAACAGCGATACTTGATTCGAATTATTACACTAACAACAACTGGAACAACACTTCTACTAACACCTGCAAAGTATTAATTTATTCATAACAGAGACAATAATTTGGTTAGTCACATTGGGTATCGCTGCCGAATGATATTTTCAGATATTCCTATAATCATATATATATATATATATCCAATTTTTTTTTCATTGGGAACCGTCAACAAAAATTGTAAACAAAACTATCGACATGAGTTTTATCCGTTTTTGAGTGAGTTTGGCTGGCTGACTGGCTTCGTATATATCACGTATGCAGGCTAGATCAATCGATTTAGAGGGAGGAAAATTTGAACAATCACTCTTTATCATATCTAAAAAGACTATTCTTTTGTTTACATAGAAAAATGAACAGGGAACACAAACCGGGAGTGATCAATTCAAATAGAGAACGGAAAGCTCCTTAAACCCGTTAACATCACCATCGACCTAATAAAAAAAGCTGGGAAAGTTATCGCTAGTTCCCCAGCGATTCTTTCAAACTTATACATCAAACGAAGTTGAGTCCCCAAAAATTGGACTCCCTCAATCATAGTGCTGTTATATTCGAAGGAAACCCGAAACAACTACAGGCCAATAATCAAACTCAACTGCATCTGTATAATCCTTACCAAAGTGATTACGAACCGAATCGTAATAACGCTTGGTGAAAATCAACCACGGGACAAGTTGGCTTCATAGAGAAGCTACTCAACCATTGACAATCTCCATTCAGTAACCAACAAAAAAAGAGAGAACAGCAGGATGTGTTAACTCAGTGGAAATCTCTAAATCATTGACGCAGTAGTACAAAAAGATGTAGAGCCCGTATACGTCAGATTATTGCAACTTATGTACGGACACAGTAGTCCCTTCATTAAGCTATATAAAAACGCTTAGCCTTTTCAACTAAAAAGAGGAGTGAGATTAGGTGATACCAGCTCATCCAAACACTTCACAGACTGCCTTGGGGTGATCTCCCGGAACCTTTCGAACAGGTTTGCTGACAATACCGTTCACTTCGTTAAGAACCTTCACGATCTCCAAATAATGCTAAACGATCTAAATGAAGGAAGCAAAAAAGTTGGCCCCCATATGAACTTCAACAAAACGAGTGTCATCTATTAAAAACATGCTGAGAACAAAGACAAAACAATAAATTCGGAAATGCAGCGCTGAAAAGAGTAGACCACTACATCTACCTAGGGCAACGAAACACCATGAAATCCTCAAAAGAAGAAAAAATCAAGTGGAGAATCGCACTAGGCTGGCAAGCCTTCAGATGAGTAAGTTCAACTTTCAAAAGCAAAAATAAAAATCCCACAAGTTCTTAAAAGAAGGCTATATCACCGATAGTCACCTTATGAGCAGAGACATCAAACCTATCTAAATGATTTGCCCTCAAACTGAGAACCATGCAACGTGTACATTAGAGGACCATGATCAACCTCACAGATCATAAGACAGCACAGTATATGAGATAAAAGACAGGAGTCCGATATATCGGAGAAACTTTTAGAAAACTCAAATGGCAATGGGCCGGGCATGTTGCAAGAATGTCAGATAACCATTGGACACCACGACTTACTGCATGGATCCCCAAAGATCATCTGCGAAATTAAGACCGACAGAAAGTAAGATGATGTGACGAGCCAGACAGATTCAGAAAGCATTGGCTCTGCTTATGATAAAGAGATCTGGCAATTATTTTAAAGGTATATCTCCAATGACGAACGCTAAAAGGCTGATGATGGTGATGAAAATGAAATGGGTTTTAGTGGTTTGATTTTAGATGCAAGATTTTATTTTCTGAATTGATTACTCAGTGTGTCCGGTAGCATTCACACTCGTTGTTTGGGAAATTTAGTCTTTTTTTCAATGATCACTACCCAACAAATGGTGAGAGAAGTGACTTATTCATTTATCCCCACTTTTTCCAATTTTTCAAATGATCATGGCATGCAGCCAACAGATGTTGGTCATGTGACGGTTTCTATAGACTGATTAACCAGACCTGTTTAACTATTTATCAATTTACTATTGTAACTGAAACAATCCGCGTTTACTTAGCAACAACGCCATTGGGAAGACATGAACTCATCTTTCATTTCCTATCCATAGGTGAATAGAAAATGAAATGAGTGACCTCTCTTTAGGAGCCTCCAAGTCTATATCTACTTTTCGCAAAATGCCCAAGAACTTCGAAGTCTAGCCAAAATCAGCGGACCCTGAAGATTGATGATATGTTATACCCAAGGAAGGCAATATTTTTTTCCTATTTCTACGTTAAACATTTATATTTGGTTTCCTTTTCCTCTCTTTTTTTTCTCTTGGTGTCGGCTAATTCTCCAGCTGGCTGGAAATAATATATCTCAACGAATTATGCCTAAAATAGTCAAGATGGAATTATAGTTATAAACACAGCGCATCACTGAGCTTGTCACAGAGCGAGAATTAGTAAAACATTCTAGTCGACCAATTCACTTGGGTAGAGAGTTAGAAATCCTGGCTTCTAACTGGGAGAGACACAGACAGACAGGCCCAATATTTGTGTTATTTCAAGGTATCAAATACATGTTGATCTCCTGGCGTCCATGTTTCTAGCATGTGTATTTGCTATTGTAATAGATAGATAGATAGATAGATAGATAGATAGATTGATAGATAGATAGATAGAGAAATGAACAAACCAGATAGATAGAAAGAAAGATAGATAGATGGAATTGAACAGACAAGGTAAACTCCTGGCCAGCACTGACAGATAGATAGATAGGAATAGACGGAGATAGATTTTTTTTTAATGAAAATGAATATTTAGAAGGGGTGTAGTGGAGTACTAATACCAATTTTCAAGTCTGAACAAAACAGTATGGCCAAGAGCACTGGAACATACGAACAAACACCTGTACGTATACAAAAAAGGACTATAACTTAGTGTCATCTTTGATAATTACAGTGGTTCAATTTGTATGTATGTTTGTTTTTTGTTGTTTTTTTCGCAGGAGTGATTCAGTCAATGTGTTGGGTGTCGGCCAAAGTTGGTGCAAGGCCATGGGGGTTGTGAGCCTTACCCTACTTTGCTGGTCAATGGTGTGTTGGAAGGGAGGAAAAAATTGATACATGCTTTCCCCGAGGGCATTAGTATAAATTCGAGGGAGGCTGTCCCTAACAGAGTTTGAATTTAGCTCGCCAATCATCCATACGGTTAATGGCTAGGTCACTTGTATCTCCAATTGGTGTGCATTTCTGCGCCAATCTTAGCCAATGCTTGTTGATCTCTTACCGTTCAACTCTTTTTGCAGCCCTTATCTCCCTCGCTGGTTTTATTGGCGATTGTAACAGTGCGTAAAAACGATAGCTTTCAGCGCCTTTCTGGCTTATGTGCCGACAACAAAAACACTTAATAGTAATTTCCAGCGTTATGTCGCAAATTTGTGGCAAATCGTTAGATAAATGATTGTCGAACTCGCTAAATAGCTTTATAAGATCGAAATAGGTGCACGAGCCAAAAGACAGAGGGCAATTGAGTGTTTATGTAGTCTGATAATATCTATCTATTAATCTATGTATCTGTCAATTTCAATCCGATTATATCTATCTAAATTCAGAAAAAAAACAGTGTTAACTTCTGTGCAAATGAAGCCTTCTGCCTCCACTCGATAAACGAAAGAGTTCTCACGTGCCCATGAATTCGGAGGCAAAAATCTTCTTGACTTGAAAATAAAACAAAAAAATAATGTTCCACTTCTGGTGATTTTACAGATCGATGACAATGATTTCAAAACAAGGAAAATACTGATGGACTTGATATTGAAAAGTAAACGGGATGGAAAACTATTTTGCCTTGATTTTCTGCAACTTTTGTGACCTTGAGTGTGCAAAGATAATTGACAAAAAGCTATCAGTAGAAAGAAACATAGATATATAATCATGTATTTTTTTCATTTTGTTATGCTAGGAAGGAATTGAAACAATTTTTATACATTGTCCAATATATATATATATATATATATATATATATATATATATATATAGAGAGAGAGAGAGAGAGAGAGAGAGAGAGAGAGAGAGAGAGAGAGAGAGAGGATAAACAGACTGAGGTGTGAATAAACACAGATAGATAGATAGATAGATAGATAGATAGATAGATAGATAGATAGATAAACATAAAAAGTGAGATGAATGGACTGATAGATTGATATATATATCAGACAGGGATATTAGTAGACATAGATAGATAAATAAGTAGATATGAATAAACCTAGATAGATAGATAGATAGATAGATAGATAGATAGATAAATTGATGAAGAGAGTGAAAGGGAGCAAAATCGATAGATGAACGTTGTTGACTGAAAAGCAAACGTGATGTGCCATTTCAATTGCAAATTGTAGGAAACGCGTTTGGTCAAAAAGCTTCACATCTCACCATCATAATGCAATTACATACTCTGCAATCAAAAGACGAGATAATTCAATTACTCGACTGAAAATGTGTGTTCTTTATCGAACATTTGCCATACGCACTTTTATCTATTTTCAAAGATGATATTTGCCTTCACCAACGTTACAGAAGGAGAACATCAAAAACACTTTGACTGTTTCAATCGGGAACTTCTTCTAGTTCGAATTTTTGAGATGAGGACCTATTACTGTGCTTAGTGGCATGCCTAAGATTTTAGTTAAACTTCAATACAAAGTCTTAAGTTTACTTTGTTTCCCTACTGTAACGATCGGGAAAATCCTCACCGAAATATGAAGTGTGAACGGATAAGTAAAATAGAAAATTATGATTTCCCTAACAAGATTTGAACTGATGACCAAATGATTGGTAGATGACTGCCTTACTGGCTGGGTTTGTTTGACGAGTCTCGAACATTATCAAAAATTTATAATATAGATACGCAATTGCTTATTCCATTCTAATACATACATTTATACAAGAAATATACTTACATATATTTACATACTAAACAAAAGTTTCAGTAATCGTCTCCAATTGGAATAAATATAGGAGTGGTACTTGACCCTGCAACAACCAATGTCATTTTCGACTAATGTTTTCATATTAGTGTGTTAGTGCATAACATTTCAACCGTTCAAACTTTCGACACGCTCGCGATACAAACAGGGGGGGGGGGGAGTTGTTGAAATGTTGACACTACTTTTCCCTCTGATCCCGCGGGGGGCGAGGTTTTCTCTTTCCACTGTCTATGTCCGGACAAAACAGTCACCTACACGTACCAGCAGATCAGAAGCGAATTATCAGGTTCTATGCTCTAATTGAGGGATTCATTCGAACATGGTTTCTCTTGGGCAGACTTTCTTGGGGTATGAAATCGGTTCGATTTTGAGGCAAACTGTTATTTTTTAAAACTCTTGAGTGATCAATGGCAAACAGTTTCTCTCACCAATATTCGCCTCGAAAATATTCGATTGTCATCAATTTTAAAATAAAATCAAGAAACGATGACGTAGTGGCCATATCTAAACTTTTCAAACTTTTCACCTGATTCGCATTGACTGATAAAATATTCTGAATAAATCACAAACTGTTTTGAAAAACGGTACTTACACTGTATTTACAAGAGGCATAGACACGTATTCTTGCTGAATTACAACTAGCTAGCTGCAAAAATAAGCTCACCCAAAGAAAAGCAAAATTAACAAGAAACATAAATTTCAGAAGCCGGCGGCTATTTTCAGCCAAGTCGGCTAAAGTCGGAAAACGTCCGCGCGCCAGTTATATAAAAGATTACCTCAGCACAAAGCAGTCACCCACAACGCTGCCTCGCCGAATGTCTACTCCTAGGCAAATAAACGCCGCTAGCAATCAGCTAAACTTCATACGCACGTGTGATTTGTTCGCTTACCCATATCTTCCCCTATATGCATCTGTTTTCCAACAAGAAAAAGCTACTACTACAGCTTCAACCGCAGTGATAATTTGAACAAAAAAATCATCTACAACAACAGGCGTAATGAATGATAGAGAAAAAAGTTAAACTTTTGAATGCTCAATACTGTGTGCTGATGACCAACTACCTTTAATTAAATTGAGGCATCACCAGGGGGATGCTACACAAGGCTGCTACAACTAAAATCAAGAATCCTTCAACCATCTTGCAACCGACTTAAAATGTTCCCGAGGATTCTAGTCCGTAAATATTCTATTACCGATCAAGTTGAAACGTTTTACAATACGATCAGTAAGTCAAAAGACGAAACAATAGATGGCACGAGTTTATCTAAAAGGTCAAACCCCCGCCCAATAGCGTATGATCTTTTGTGTCTCTGGAAAAGCAATGGAAATTAAAAGCCTTTTTGGCACCTGGTTGGAGAGGCGGTCCTGATTGTTAATCATTCCCCACCCTCGCTTAAACAATTTGTTTTTACGCCAAATCATTTTAAATTTTACAGCATTTTGAGCGCATACTGATTTTTGGTCATTATACCTGTAATTCTTTGTGCATGTTTCAAAGGACATTTTTTGAAATTTGTCCAGTTTTTTTTTTCAACTGAGTATACCTAAACATTATCTGATGGGTCATCCTCTGAAGAGTATCAGTCGAAAGAATCTCTTTAGGAATTATTTGAATAATTTTTCAATATTCTACGGTGTATATGCTAATTACAAAGATTTTAAAATTGTACACCACTAAAAGACTTTCCTTCAATTCTCTTAAATCTTTATGTTTGTTCACTATTGACAATTTACAATCGGGACCACCTTTTTTTGCTTTGTACCAGAAAAACTTCCTCTGTTTGTTGCTTTTTACTGACTCTAAAAGATTTTTGCTTTTTGAGCATCTGCAGCTCAGGGGCTCTGTTGTCTTGTACGGAAATTAGAAAAATCCTTTATTTATATATAGTCTTTAATCAACAAAGGCCTCTCCATCTTCTTTCCATGACGAACGTGATTGCGCTAACATCTGCCTTGTCTTATCGGAAAACCTTTCTATCTTGTCTCCAAATCGTGTATAAAGTCTTTTCCAACCGTGTTTACTATCCCACAGGCACCAATCGGTTAGCCTTTTGCTCCAACTGTTGTACCTTCTTCCTGCTATGTGTCTTGCCCATTTCCAGTTTTGTTGCTAAATTACTTATGTGACATCCTTCACCTTAATCCTATATTGGATCCATATTGATTATTTTATATTGTAAAAATTATTCCAGACATTGTTCTTTCCACAGCCCTCTGTACGATTCTGACTTTGTTTTCGAGTGTTTTTGTAAGTTTCCAAGTGTTGAGGTTTCGAGACCGAATTGCGTAGCTGTTATTATACATTGGTAGTTCATACTTCACGTTTTAAACATACTGGCAATTTGCTTTTCAGTACGTCTCCCAGGTATTTTCTGCTTTACTCCATGTTCTTTTTTACGGGAAGCGATGGAAAGCCGAATCACGTTTAATGTCAGTTTTGTAAAGAACCATTTAAAAAGGCAGTTTACATCCACTTTCTTTCCAACACCCTGATCTTCACCAACCCAACCTTCGACGACTAAGACATCCTAATTACCATTTCGGGGGTCTGAGAACGTTCAAACATATTCCCCGTATAATTAAATTGATGATAATCGTTTCTTCACTTTCTTACATTTCATATTACGAGAAGTTTTTATAGGAATGTTTTATTTACGAATAATGGGTGAAATCTATATCTAATACTGTGAATATATGAGTGTGTGCATGCGTTTTGTTTATGTATTTTACACGGTTTTCTATAAAGTCACATTTGAAAAAGGAATTTTTTGTCTGAAGAATTATCTTCATTTCAACCCTCTCAATGCTACAAAGACCTCCGTCACAACTTCTAAGCTCTTCATTTTTCAAGCAATACCTTACTTCCTATACTTCCATGATATAACAATACGTAACTATATAACCCTGTTCCCTGTCTCATCGGTGGTCTCAGGGGAACGGGTAGCACAATAGATGGTATGACTGTAAAGAAGAACAAGTAACATTGGAAGTGTTAAGCACCTGATTAGACAACTTACAACCTGGTATCTTGGAATAACTTATATCGTTCCTATCCTACACATCTGAAAAGAATCCTCCTTTGGTCACTGCTGTTAAATACAAAGATCTTCATTCTTCTAGCAATAAGTTATTTCCTATATTTCCCTGATGTAAATATATGTTGCTATATAACCCAGTTCCATGTCTCATTGGTGGTCTCAAGGAAACGGGCAGCACAATACAGACTATAATCGTAAAAACGTGTTAAAAAGTTTGTCATACAACAATGCATCGTGTGCTTTTGAGTTCCACTCTCTGTGATATTTTGAAAACACCTTTATTATAAGATAGAAATGTTTTTTTTGTTTTGTTTTTTTGTTTTTTCAAAACACAATCTTGCAATCCAAATTTAAAACTCACGAAAAACCCATTCTTGACTGAATTTATGTACGCATGAATACTTATCTAGTTCCACAGCAGTAAAGCACCAGAATTATGGATGTACATTCTGGAAATAAAAATAAAAGATGAAGCAGACTTCTGCAGGAATTCTATTTCGACCTTACTATTTGCAAAAGAGAAAAACATCATTGGGCTCTTAGGGCAAACGAATAAAAACAAGAACAACCAGATATGCATATTTATTTGAATCTAAATTCAAACTCCAAGTTACGATGTCATTTACATAAAAGCAAGAATAGAAAAGAATTCGCACACACTATTAAGGCTTGTGAATATAGACACATATAAGAAATGTGTCTGTTGGTTGAGTTTTTTGAATACATAAATATTGAACCGACATGCAGAATACATCAGAATACATGCAGATCTTAAATATATATATATATATATATATATATATATATATATATATATATATATATATATATATATATATGGAAGAGTTGTTGTCTTTAAAAACCAGTGTTAATTTTTTACTTTTAAATAAAGCTCGTATATATAACAACTTTCAAGGAGAGAAAAAAAACTGAAAACAAATTGTATAATTCTAAAATTTCCAAACACTCAAACTCTGTATAAGGAAAAATTGCAAACTTATTTTTTCTTCCAATCGATTTGTACAATGAAGTGCAAAACTAATTTATTTAGGGAATATATATATATATATATATATATATATATATATATATATATATATATATATATATATATACTCACGCATATGTAGAGCCAACTAGGCTCACCAGTGATTTCCAGCCCGATCTCTTCGACACGAGATGTTCAGCCTGCACCAACGCAGCATGCTCAGGGATCTTACATGACACCATCAAGCCTCGACGTGTGAAGTGAATCTCAAGGTTGCCTCCATCTGGTCGCTCGAGGAACGAAGCGCAAGGTGTGATCTCCACCAATCCATGCGTCGTTTTGTCGCCTGGCGTGAGGTGGATAATCTTTAGGTCTGTCCTCGAAGTACTTCATTGTTGATGAGGTGGGATCAGCAAATTCTCACGACGAATTCGTAAGATTGAATTTCAATAATTCATAGAAGATAAAGTTGATATCATAATGTGTTATTTTTCAATTCTGATTGAGATTTGAATTCATATATTCCATGATAAACAAATGTTAACTCCAAATTAATATACAATAGAATTCTACAATAAAGGATAATAATTGTTATACAATTATATCATGTTGATCAAGTAGATAAAAGTTTATACGTGTTGGGAGTTTTCTGTAATCTTATATATATATATATATATATATATATATATATATATATATATATATATATATATATATATATATATATACATATATATATATATATACATATATATATATATATATATATATATATATATATATGGTCGAAGAGGAAACAATTTGTTGCAAGATCACTAAATATCTATGTACATCTATAGCTTAATACATTCTGTCGGACATAATCCGGCCATTCTCTCTCTCTCTCTCTTCCCCCTCTGTCTGTCTGTCTGTCTGTCTGTCTCTCTCTCTCTCTCTTCCCCCTCTCTCTCTCTCTCTCTATATATATATATATATGTGTGTGTGTGTGTGTGTGTGTGTGTAAAGAGATAGAGAGGGTGAGATAATATATACACGATAGAAATACGTGGATAAATCCACATAAAGATAAACGTTACGCTTCTAAATTCGAGAAATATAAGTTAATATAAACATTTGTGTGGTCGTACCTGTGTACAAAAGCTGTATAAGTATGAGTGTATAAAACTTACACTTCTACATTGAAATAAATTTACTCCTAACGTTAATACCAGAGATATTACTCTCCGGTTTACGCGTGTATAAGATTATAAGAGATCATGTAAGTGTGCACATATGTATGTACATGTAAAAAGGAGCCAATTACATACAATGCAATCTGCCAGGTATTTTAAAAAATAAAAGATCGG
Organism: Thysanoteuthis rhombus; assembly: GCA_963457665.1. Taxonomy (NCBI): domain Eukaryota; kingdom Metazoa; phylum Mollusca; class Cephalopoda; order Oegopsida; family Thysanoteuthidae; genus Thysanoteuthis; species Thysanoteuthis major. The sequence continues at coordinate 14,660,563 of OY735204.1, forward strand.
TAATAAAAATAATAAAAATGATAAAATAATGTTAATCCGACTAACTACCACTTAGTGATACACTCTGCCATACATATATATATATATATATATATATATATATATATATATATATATATATATATATATATATATATATATACATATATATATACATATATGTATATATATATATATATATATATATATATATATATATATATATATATATATATATACATATATATATATATATATATATATATATATACATATATATATATGGAAAACATTTTCTATGTTCTACATTAACTTTATTGAACAACTATCTTTTTTCATTTTCATTTGAAGATATACATAATATGTCATTTGGTACACATTACATCCATTGTCAATTTAACAGAATTGCGACGGATCTTCAAAAAGGTCACAGAGAGAGAGAGAGAGAGACAGAGACAGAGAGAGAGAGAAAGAGAGGGGGAGAGAGAGAGGGAAAATCACTCAAAAAAGTGGAGAAACCAGTATTTATAGCTTTGGTTGACGGTTTTTGAAAATATATCTACTGAAATATAATCTGATTGATTGATGTTCTAGAAAATTATATGAATCCACTTCCATCCTCAGTCTTGAGATTTTTATCAAATCTACTTACACGAAGTCGAGTGCAATGATCGTAGCTAAAAATATTCCGTTTGTATCCAATGCATTTTTGAAACGAACAAGAATTTCATATTTTTGTTGTTGCTTTTTTTTTGTTATTGTTTATGTTGTTTTTTTGTTTTTTGTTTTTTGTCTCAGGCAAATACTGTTAAAAACAGATTATATCATCCATTCGAAATAAATCGTCATGTGACCAATGTGTGCCAGGGTGATTAACCAAAGAATTGGAAAAAGGGATTACCTATGAATAGGTTATATCTCATGTCTTCTGTTGGATCACAAAAAATACTCCGAATTTTCTGAAAAAAAAAAAAGCTGTTCAGGGGGCGGGCATTAAGCTAAGAGTTCAATTTTAAAATAAACTTACATTGTAAAACACACCGTGACTTGAAAACCTATCGGGGTAAGATTTCCAAGAAAAAATACTTCTTTCTAGACATAATGAGTAAATGTTCGAGTCTCCAGTCCTTTAGCCACAATAATTCGTCCTGTACGCGTGATGCATACATAATTGCAATCATACATATATAAATACATACATACATACATAGTTAGTCAGCCTCAATCATTTTCAAAAAATGAATAAACCTGTGTTGAGAAGAAAGGTCTCACTGTTCCCTCGAATACACGTTTGATACTAACAAAATAAGGTGTAACGAAGCACCCCCCCATCAGTTGGGGAAATGAACCAATAAGTGAATGAATAAACAGTATGATTAAAAATCGATACCAAATTTCAAAAGAAGAAATGGTCATCGATTTTTGTAAGAAAAAATATAATTGTCGGAGAAGAATCAGACACATTTTATGTACCTGTACTAAATTGGTTAAAAATGGAAATCGGAATTGAAAGAAAACAATTGATTCATACTCATGATAGTCACCGATGGAGCTGAAACATAGAACATTACCAAAAGATTGACTCTCAAAATGAGAACGAGGCAACGTGCACATGAAAGAATCATGCTTAAATTCACAGTATGTTTGAGTCAGGGATATCAAAGAACCCATTAGCAAATTCAAATGGCAATGGGCTGCTCATCTTGCAAATATGTCAGACAACTAATTGTCATTACAACCCACATCATGGATCCCTAGAGATCATTTGTGAAACTGTAGCCGGCAAAATATGAGTTGGCGTGACGATATAGAGAAGTTAAGAAAGTATTGGTCCTGCGACGCCCACCGTAGAGAGGTGTGGCGAATCGTTGGGAAAGATCTATGTCCAACGAGAGACGCTACAAGTCTGATGATGATGATTTAAATAGTTCAATCCGGAAGTTTCGTACGAACGAAGAAAATGGTATGCGTATGCAATCTGGACAGCGTCTAAAGCTAAGATTTCAAAATAGGATCTTTGTTGTGCTGAAGTATAAGTGAAAGAATGGGAAACAAATGAATTGTGACTATTTAACCAAAATCGAAGTGGAATCTGAAAAGATGAACAGGAATTTACAAATGGTGAAATAACCCGGAGCGATTTCAATTTGTTTTGGATCGAGAATGATTGGCGAGAATTTAACGATTAAAAAAAGATATGGGCAGGTCAGACTGAATTATGCTGATGCTATCAGAACATCTCGTGATTCATAATCAGGTAGGCATAAATAGAGATAGGATTTTCGAATAGGCGAGAGAGCGTTCTCACCTTTCAACCAGTTTTCCATGGCCTCGTTACCTTATAGTCTACGGTGAGATCTGGGAAACGATGAACTGTTGGAACGTCAAAAATAACTAAAGAAATCTCGTTTATACACTTGTAGAAAATGGGACTGCCGCAGGAATCGTACCAGCGACCGGTAGGGTAATCGCTCCAACCTACCGTCCCTTTATTGGTTGCAGGTTCAATCCCTACGGCAGCCCCATTTTTTAATAGTTTATTTTATTTGCGTTGTCTACGCCTAATGATAGATTCAAATAGAGTTTCAATATAATATAACGCAATTCATAATCATATACATGTAAACTATTTATATGTATAAGAACTATACATGTATATGTGCTTGTGTGTGCGTGTGTGTGCTTATTTGTTCATTGAAAAATCGATCGTCTGCTTCCTTCCATTCTCTATCAATTCCCAGTGCCATTATTTTCTTCTCCCCATTTTTCGCCGTTTGATTTCCCGCCATTCTCTCGATTTTCTTTCATTCTTTTGTCGTTTGCCAAATTTTTATTGCTTTTGTTTTTTCATTCTTGCCTTTTCCCGGCTTTCTTTCATTCAGTCATTTCTTAAGGTCTAACACTTTCTCTCCTTCTGTTTATTTGCCTTTCTCAATAGCCATAAATATATCAATGAAATGATCAATCTACTTCTTTGTGTGTTTGACAAGGAGGCAAACAGACAGACAGACAGTTAGAATAAGACAGTAATTGGTGAAACATCACCTACCTATCACACTTGAAAAAAATGGGCTCCTACACTTGAACGGGTTCAGGTTACTTTTCAATATAGTCTTTGATGAAATTGATTTAACGTAATCATTTATTTGCATTATTGAAATTGTAAGATAATGGGAAGAAACTGCTTGAACTACACAGAAACACAGGTAAATATTTTTACCTAATTCAATACTGCCTTGAGTAAATACACACATACAAATACAGGGGCAGATTTTTCCCAATTGCATCACGTTTATTGTACTATTTAGAAATAAAATTCTTTATTTTATCCGGTGGAATCTTTAGAATGGTTGCTATTTGATCATCGCTGTCCTTTTTATATAGTTGGGGTACATCTGATTCAGCTTAATTCTTAGTTTTTAAAAAATTACGATTAATTTGTTAATTAGAGTTGTCTATCTTACTTGGCTTGGCCAACGGAGGAAAAAAAGATCGTAGGAATGCAGTTTACTTTCACTTTTGATATCTATCATGTTTTCATATCTATAATTTTTAGATTCTACGGTCTCTTTTGTAGTTCAAAAATTGGTTCATTTTTAAGTCGGACTTTAGTAGGAGTTGGGTCTTATATTTATCAATTATCATTTTTTCAATGCTGCAGTTACTAGACTCGGGGTTTGTTTTTTTTTCAGTCGAAAAAAAATGTGATTTTTTATCAAAAGAAATGATTATGTCTTTATCAGATTTTTCTGCCATCGTAGAAATTTTTCAAAGAAGATTGAAATAAAATATTACAATGTATTAACAAAAAAACTTTTACAACAGCAGAACAACCAAAAAGAAAAAATTTAAACTAAAAAAAAAAATAAAACAAAATTATAACCAAAAATTGGATTTGTGCTTAAAAATGTTGATAATGGAACGTAAAATAACTTAAACAAATGACAAACAAAACTAAAAATAGAAAGCGTAATAATCGTTGAAATCAAAAGCAGTTACTTGTAATGTAATCTGAGTACACACACCTTGGAAAAAGTAGTAGTAACTATCAAATAATACGTGGTAGAAGACAGAATATCTATTTATTCCAATTGTCACATTTCAAATAAAAATGAAAGTAATTCTTTACAAAATATAGATAACAAGCAAGCTTAATTACACAGCCTATCTGGAGTGCTTACTAGCGAAAGGAAAGTTCAGTCATTGTTATAGAACAATTATCCACATTCAATCGGAATATATATATATATATATATATATATATATATATATATATATATATATATATATAGATAGATAGATAGATAGATATAGATAGATAGATAGATAGATAGATAGATGGATAGATATAATCTCTTTCCCTTTTTCCCTCTCTCTTTTTCCTTCCTTTTCCTTCCGTACAATTTTATTTTTTCTCTCTTTTCTTTGTTTCTCTTTTCGTCCCTTTTTGTTCTGTGATTCACCGTTTCTCTTTTTTTTTTTCTTCCTTCATTTCTTCTTTCTCTAGTTCTCTTCAATTCATTACTGCTTCTCCTTCTTTTCCTTCCGATTATTTTCTACTTTTTTTACCTTCTCTAACTTTTTTTCTCTTTCTTTTTCTTTGTCTTTTTCTTTTACTTTTTTCTTTCAATTTTTCATTCCTTCTCTATTATCTCGTTGTTCCTCGTTGTTCCTCTTTCTTTTTCTTCATTCCTTCCTCTGTCTTTGTTCTCTTCTATTGTTTTACTGTTTCTCTTCCTTTTTTCTCCTCTTTCATTCTTCATTTCTCTCTCTCTCTCTCTCTCTATATATATATATATATATATATGTGTGTGTGTGTGTGTGTGTGTGTGTGTGTGTATATATATATATATATACATATATATATATATATATATATATATATATATATATATATATATATATATATGATTCAAAGTTTGACTTCCTTTGTTTTTCTTTCTTTCCCTTCTGTTTTTCCTCTTTATTATTTTACTGTTTCTCTTTCTTTTTTCCTTCTGTCGCTCTCTTATCTCTTCTTTGTTTTTTTCGTTTCCTTTTTTCCTTTCTTTCTTTATTTTTCTCTCTTTTTCCTCTCTATGATTTTAGTTTTTCTTTTTTTATATTTCTTCTTCTCTCTTTTCCCTCCGCTGTATTCCCGTTTCTTTTATTCTCGGAACTTACTGCCTCATTTTTTCCTTAAACTTTCCAATGAATCCATCCTTTCCACTTTATTCTTATTCTCTTACATTTTAAAACCTTATCAACCAGGACTGTCATCATAGACTTTCCTTTCATCATCAATGGAGGTAGAGGGCTGAAAATTGAAACATTGCTCCGCACCACATCTAGATAGAAACGATATCTTCTCAAATCTCACCAATATTTTTTTGTGGGGGTGTTCATTATACAATGTGAGATCATGCTAAACTGATCTCTTAGTTTGTGTCCGCCAGCAATCACGTTTGTTTTTGAAATTAAGACCTATTTTAGTGATCAACGCCCAACAAAAGACGGAATAAGTAACATTCATTGTTCACCCCCAACATGACTAGCTTCAATGTTGCTATACCATCGCACAAAAATGTTCAATCAATTGGCGATGACGTTTTCTGAAGGATTAGTCATGCGCTAAGGAAGAACTGGGTTAATTTGGGGTGGATCCAGAAATTTTTTTTTCCAGTTGATAGACAAAATGACAAGAACACTTTGTTGGACTAATACCGTTAATATCTTCATCGTCATCGTAAGCCATAAGTCCACTGCTGGACGAAGTCCATTCCCATCTCCGTCCATGACGAGTGCGAGTGTGCTAATATTTGCACAGCCTTAATAGAAAACTTTCTTATTTCCTAATGCTGTAGGAAAAGACCTGACTCAAAATGTAGGGATGACTTCATGTTGTGTGCGGTCTTTTCCAACTGCGTTTACTGTTCCGTGGCAACAATTGGTTATTCTTTTGTTCCTTCTGTTATCATCTCTTCTGGCTAAGTGTCCAGCAAATCTCTATTATGTTGCTTGATTATTTATATAATATCTTCCACTCGAGTCCTCCTACCGATCCATGTTGATCTTACTCTATCTCTTATCCCTCACATTGCTCTTTCCATAGCTCTCTGTACGGTACCAAGTTGCTTCTCTGCTCGTTTTGTTAATGTACATGTTTTACATCCGAAAGTCTTAGTTAATATTATGCATTCATTGCATATTTTATGCTTTCATCAAGTTTCTCTTCAATATATTTAATTATACACATCCCCCCCACACGCACACACACGCACAAACACATATTGTATTCTATGTACATATATATATATTTATATATATTTACCAAAAAACCAAGTATAAGCTTTCATAAGGACTTGAACTGTGTTGTTTTGAATAGCAGGGAAAAGTTGGGACAAATTCATTGCACTACATATATATATATACATATATATATATATATATATATATATATATATATATATATATATATATATATATATATATATATATATATATATATATGTGTGTGTGTGTGTGTGTGTGTGTGTTGATGTGGGTGTGTGTGTGTCTGTGTGTGTATGTCTGTGTGTGTGTGCGTGAGTGTGTTTGTGTGTGTGTGTGCATGTGCGTGCGTGCGTGCGTGCGTGCGTGCGTGAATGTTGATTTTGGATACGTAATGTTTACCCCACGCTGAACCTGAAAAGAAAAATAATGGATATAAAATCTGAAGGAAAGTGTTTACATCTTGAAAGCCAATTCAATGCCTGGAGTGATTTTTTCTGGGCAAAGTCCATGGGAGAAAAATACAGAAAATTGATCTGTTGAAAGGGAAAAGTAAGAGTATTTATTAATGATTTTGATGCAAAGAAAACTGGGAGAAGAAAACTTCATTTTTGAGAGAAACCAAAAGATTATCACATCATAATCTCAATTAATTTCTTTTCTTGAATTTGGTATGGTAAAATAAAATATCATTTTATTTGAAATATATTCTGGCTAAGTTCTTTCTTTCAAGATAATTTCAAGTCTTCTACGACCCCCCCTCTCTCTCTCTCTCTCTCTCTCTCTCTCTCTATATATATATATATATATATATATATATATATATATATATATATATATATATATATTGATTAACATACCGACACACCATATACCACTTCCGATCTGCGTCTTGTGAAAGTTTGCTATTCAAACTACTCTTACCTCGGACGATTTGAAGAGGGTAGGAATCGGATAAGTGATTGATACGGGATTTCAGGCCTTCGCCAACTGGCATCACACCGATATGATTAGGATCGATCCCGACATCATGTTTTTACAATATATATATATATATATATATATATATATATATATATATATATATATATATATATATATATATATATATATACACTTACTTTGTTCATGTATAAGGGTTGGTAAATGAATGTCTGTGTCAGCAACTGTGTGAATATCAGTGTGTGTATATGTCGGTCGGCCATTGTATATTTCCAATTACCATGTCTGCAGTAATGATTGCTCAAGACCATTCCAATCACTAAAAAAAATCGATCATTTGATCTATTTTTCAGCCAATACTTCATTCACACAAAAATAAGTGTATATGTGAGTATATGAAGTTATTTACATATGAACCTATCATCGTGAAACCTCCCTAGAAACAGATTGAGGGCTGGGGAATGAACAAACCGAGACGGGTGGGGACGGACGAAAATGAACAGATATATAGATATGAACTGACCCTAAATAGATAGATAGATAGATAGATAGATAGATAGATAGATAGATGAAGATGTGAACTAAGATAAGTAGATAGATTCGAACAAACTGCAATAGATGGATAGATAGATATGAACATACATACATACATAAATACATACATACATACATATGGATAGATAGACAGACAGAGATTGATATTTGCATAGATTGATAAATAGATATAGGGATAGATAGTTAGATAGACTTGCATAGACTGCAGTAGATAGATAGATAGATAGATAGATAGATAGATAGATAGATGGATAGATAGATACTGGTTTAGACTAGTCAGAAAATGAAAAAGAAGAGATTTAAGGAATCTTTTTTTCTGCCCCTTTTTTTCTAGAGATAGAAAAAAGAGATAGGAAAAAGATTCTTCGAAGTGGGGAAGACAAGATCATGAAGAGAGAAAAGATTTGAATGTATTCCCTGCTGAGAAATTTCAAAGAAAAACGCGCAAACATCTAATTCCTCTTCTTCCCAATCATCCACTTAACTCTTGATTTAACTGCAGCAATTCACATATGATAAAGGGAATTGAAACCTAAATGATCGCCTACAAAGGATAATGAGGTGGATTCAATTTTCTTGCGGAATACTTATCTATATCTATATCTATATATTTGTGCATGTGTGCGCACGTTTGTGGGTTCATATATATAGATATGTGTGTGTGTGTGTGTGTGTGCATATATCTATGTATTCATCTATATATATATATATATATATATATATATATATATATATATATATGTGTGTGTCTGTGTGTGTGTGTCTGTGTGTGTCTGTCTGTGTGTGTCTGTGTGTATGTATAAGTGTACAGGAGTGAATGTTTAAATCTTCAATACCCTAGTTCCGTTGATGCAACCTGTATGAGAGACATATAGATTAATAGATAAGTGATGGATGAAGGAGTTATTGTACACATCTGTGTTATAAACAATTGAATGTGTGTATATATGTATATGTGTAGATGAGTGCGTGTGAGTATATACATATATATATATATATGTATATATATATATATATATATATATATATATATATATATATATATATTGAATCTGTTGGCCTTCGAGTGGTAGAGGTCGTGAAATTGCGCCGTTGGCAGACACACGGAAAAAATAGGACCAAGTTCAAATTGTGACCAATTATGTCAATTTAGAGCAATCCACATGAAGAGGCATGAAACTAACTTGCCCTGAATATTTTCCTTCAAGTCGATACCTTGAGTGGAAGTGGTCGTGAAATTGCGCCGTTGGCAGCCATCTAAAAACCAGGACCAATTTCAAATTCTGATCAATTATGTCAATTAAGTCTACCTATTGAAAAAAAAAAGCATGAAAGCAGCCTGCCCTGAATATTGTCTGTTTGATCTGTATCTTGAGTTGGAGAGGTCATGAAACTGCGTCGTTGGCAGATCCTCTATGATTTAGGAGCGTGTTCAAATCATCATCTATTATTTCAATTTTTGTCCATCTTTTTGGAAAGGCATGAAACCAACCTGGACAAGATCCTTCGCAGCTGCAGTTGGCCTTCGAGTTGTAGAAGTTATGAAACTGCACCATTGGCTCAGATAGTTGCGGTCGTGAAATTGACACTGACAAAATCTGGCGACTGATGTCAATTTAAGACCATATTTTTTGAAAAGGCATGAGACCAATCGATATTGAATGTCCTTTTGTATAACTATTCTGTTGGCAAGCATTGAAAGGTTAATAGTGTCAAGTTCAAAACGTGTCCAATCTACACAACTTATGGCCTCCTTTTTTAAAAGTCATGAAAACAACATGCCCTGGCAGATCCACTTTTCTAGCTTAACGCTTAGCTCCTGTTCATATGAAGAGGAATCTGTTTGCCTCTGACTCAGAAAAGTTGCGAAACTATGCTATTAGCAACCGCTTCAAAAAATTGGACTGAGTTCAAATGCCGGCATATTAGTATAATTTAGGGCTATCCTTTTGAAAAGATACGGGACTGGTATCTTTTTTAAACCAACCCACATTAAATATCGTCCTTTTGTGAAAGTACACTGTTGGCAGACACGGACCGGGTTCAAATTCTGGCCAATTATGTCGGTTCGGGCCATCTCTATGAAGAAGAGTAAAACCAGATGGCTTTGAAAATAACGAGGTCATAACTAGATAAACACAAAACATTGTTTTAGCCTATTTTCTAACTTGGTCAATTCTTTTCCAAAACACAAATATTTACAATTTTATTTGTACCGAGGAGGAGGATCGATAAAAATGAATTAACAGGTTTTCTTTTTATTATAGACAGTCATTTCCTTTTACACCTGGAAGTTTTATGCATCGTAATGTTTCGCATAATAAATAGATTTTATCGTCTGTGAAGTTAAGCACCACGAATTGCAACATTTAACTCTTTCAACTTTTCAACTTTTTTTCCGTCCAAATAAAATGAAAATGAAAAATTAGACCCCAAGAATCAATTCTGTTAAAATAGTCAATATAGGTTACTCCAGTTTTTAGGTGATTCTTCCCGGCTATCTATCGATCAATCTATCTACGTACCACTCATAAAAGCTGCACTGATGGAGATAGAATGCTGGAAATTTAAATATTTACTCATGTCTAGAAATTATTGTCGTTTTTTGTCGGGGGAAATCATCCCTAAAGGAAACTGTGGCGGTTCAATTTATCATGTAAGTTTATGCTACATTAGTTCTTTAGTTGGGGCCTGGCAGCGTTTGACATTTGTTTTCTGAAAATTCGAAATTTTGACTGGTTATCACTCAGCAAGAGGCGAGAGAAGTTAATAATCCATTGAAAATCCCTTTTTTTCCTTTTAATTGATGATCCCCAACACGAAATCCTGACAAGAGGTCTTACCTAGGTGGAGATTAGGTGCAACTATTTGGAATTATTTGGATTTGTGAATTATAAAATTTCTCTATCTAAATATTTTTTTTGAATCGTCACTTGTGCTTTTTCTGTTTTGGGTAAGTGGAATTACTGTATTTGTACGCCTATGAGACGCATCGTTTTCAAGGGTTTGAAACTGCAACTCGTCCAAGTACCTTAAATATCTCTTTTAACCCTCGGTAGAGGGTTTTCTAGTAATAATACCAGTACTTCGGATACAGTGTAATATTGCTTCTTTTTTTTCCATTTATTCAAATTTGCTTTTTATATCCCGCTAGATACATTGACTTGCTCAACTTGTTAATTTTAGTTTTCCTTTTGCCGTTTCTGGGGGGAAAAACAGTAACATGAGGACTTGTGAGGATTCTAAATTAAAATTTGAAAACTGACCTTTATTTCTATTCTGACTGCAATTTTTGGCACAAACTCACAAACGTCAAAATAACAAAAGCAATCCATGATAATTGGCACACACCATATTTTGTGCAATTAATCAATCAACTGATACAATTAATCAATGACCCAACTATCATGTTTCCGCCATTTTCTTCATTATTTGTCTAAGAGTCACTCTGGTGGCCCAGAAGTGCATGAGAATCAGTCAACTCAAACAGAAAGTCACCCCTTGAAATAATGACCTCTGTGGTACGATAAGGCGATTATTGTTGCGAAGAGGCCTCTCGAAAAGGTCAATCCGAAAATTATCCATCTATTTTTAGTATCTCGAGAACTGGTGACGCTTTATTGATGGGAATTGGAAACCAATCAGAAAAGTCCTCACTGTGCATTTGTCAAGAGGCACTCTCCTGTGGGAGTTTCTCAGTCGGTAGTCAACCACCATTAGGTGAGCTTGTTTACTCTGTGACAGACTCATGCACAATGACTGGCGTGTCGTGAAGGTTTTTTTCGAGGGTGGGGAGCCAAACATCAGATCATTCAAATTTATCAGCCCGCCTCTTACGGTCCAAATTTGACTCCCTGAGAATCTTGGCTATCCCCAAAGGGATTTCAGAACCTCGATGAGATCATGAAAGATGCAACAAGGCAACTAATGACAACTAAGAAAAAAGAATTCGAAGACTGTTTTGAAAAGTGAAAAAAGCGCTTGAATGAGTGCGCTAAATCCTGAGGAGATTTCTGCGAATAAGAATAGGGTGCCATTTCCTAAATTATGGGTATCTTTTTTCTTAAGTATCGAACAGCTGGATACTTCTTAGTAAGACTTGATATCCTTCCATTAGTTTTTTTTACATCATTTTACAGGATATTGATCCCTTACTATTCTTTTGTTCAAAATGAACCTCTGCAAGAAATGTCCAAGTGAACACTTACGAGAGGAATGTTGGTCAACTTGAACTGTATGCCTTAGTCATTGGTTCCTAAACTGTTTCCCGAGGCATATTAGTGTATGTACCGCAGCTATCTCCTTAATGTTCCGTGAAATCTTTTCCGAATAAGCAAACGCATTTCATGGACGTGTTTACTACGGTAAATGCACGGGCTGCTCTGAGTTGCCAATCAAGTGGTCTTGTCACTTTATTTTCTGGGATCTCAACCATTCTAGTGACAGATGAATGGGGAAACAGTGGATGAGAATGTAAATAAGTGCGCTGATATAAGTGTATCATTCAGTAACCGCTGGGATGCTTTTAACTCCTGTTTGGTAATACAGCATTGTAATTTACACTTCAGTTCCAAAATAGTTGATATATAAGGGGTTGGGGCGATATGTTTGAGTGATGTGATGTTTAACAAAAAAAAAAAACCTGTACGATACGCCAGACATGGTGCTTGTGTCTGTCACAGGATACACAAGCTCAACCAATGGCAAGTAGCTACCGACTGAGAACCCCCCATGAGAGACCTGTTGACGCATGCACTGTAAGGACCCCTTTTGATTGATTGATAAGTTTCATCAATCACACACCACCGGTTCCTGAGATATTAATAATAGCTGGATACTTTTCGGAATGACGTTGCATAATGAGAGACCCCTGTATTTGCTCAAATAATTACCTTGTCATTCAATATATATACATATATGTGTGTGTGTGTGTATGTGTATGTGTGTGTGCGTGTGTGTGTGTGTATGTGCACATATTTAAATGGAGTAAACAGTTGGTGTGTCACTCAAGCCACATAAATATATATCTCACTGAGATAAATAGACAGCTAGCTAGATAAATAGACTGAGCTAGCTAGCTAGCTAGCTAGATAGATAGATGGGTATAGACTGATGGATAGATATATAGATAGATAGCTTAGACAGGCTTAGATAGATAGATAGATAGATAGATAGATACATACATACATACATACATACATACATACATACATAATGAACAGGCTCAGATAAATAGATAGATAGATAGATAGATAGATAGATAGATAGATAGATAGATAGATAATGAATAGGCTTAGATAGATAGATAGATAGATAGATAGATAGATTGATTGATTGATAGATAGATAGATAGATAGATAACGATGCATTGTGTAAAAGCATTTCCTTTATTCACGCTGTGCAAATCCCTCAGCGATTTCATCGCTGTTAGCCAAGCAACACAAATTGAATCTGGATGGTTGAACGGAGGCGATAAAATCTGACGAAGTCTCGCCTCGAAAATCGAAGACGAAGAAACGAATTTGGAAGAACGATAACTTACCAACCTGCGTTTCTGCACGAGGCAACCGTTGGTTTGGAATGAATTGACTCCACGCAACGTACCCGAAAACAACCACAAAAGTCTTGGAGTATCAATCATACTAATCAAGTGTTATTCATTACAGTTTTTTTTCCGAAGAAAAAAGGACCTTATCATTTCGGTATTGATGACGCCGGACATATTTTATTGATACTTCGCAATCATTAACTGCAAACGTGAACAAGTGCATCAACACATGTGTATCTTTACCCTGTTCTAACTAACCACATCCTAGTCTCAAATCTCTTACGACAGCAGCTATCATATCCAAAAACATAATACTGCATTGACCTTTTCAAACTCTCTCTCTCTCTCTCTCTCTCTCTCTCTCTCTCTCTCTCTCTCTCTCTCTCTCTCTCTCTCTCTTCTTCACTCTTTTCAACCCAGCATAACTAACTGAGAGACGTCTGGCCCGTACGTCTGTCGATTCTCTTCTAATTTTTCCTAATGAGTAAAAACCTTTCCTCCCAAACAGCAAAAAAAAAAAAATTATGCCAAATAAATGACAAGGTTCTCTGTTCAAAACATTTTAAATAACCCATGCCAGGTCATCGAAAGCTCGTTTACGACTTCTTATCTTACGCTCCCTCTTTTTTACCGTGCCCATTGGATATCTTGATCCCTAACAATGGCGACATCATGTTTGCGTCCAGGACTTCAACGTTATGGGGGGAAAAAAGAAAACGAATTCCTGTCACTTCACCTCTGAACATTTTCAACCATGGCAAAGATTTCACTCTACAGACTAATTTACACACCCACCAAAACATATCACCTCACCGAACACACATAAACATACATACACACGTATGCGTGCATACACGTAGCTAATAATTAACATTATGAAGAGACTGAGATAGACTGATAGATACGTGCATTCATGCATAGATAAATATAAACAGACTGATATACATATATATATGTATATATATATTTATATATATACGTGTGTGTGTGTGTTTGTGTAGTACATACCACTCACTACCACACTCACAACATTCTCACCAAATTCCTCAAAAAAAACATAGACAATCATTCGCCTGATGCATGTGCTAGTTTATGTAGCGAATCCACATTCTACTATATATATATATATATATATATATATATATATATATATATATATATGTGTGTGTGTGTGTGTGTGTGTGTGTGTGTGTGTGTGTGTGCGTGTGTGTGTATACATATTAGGCAGGTTATTAAAAAAAATACACATTTTTTTATTTCTTTTGCTGATCGAGATCTCAGTTTCAGCAAATGATTGGAGATGCTCCAACGACCCCCTGAGTAATTTGAGGCATGATCTGATGTGAACCATTCGGCCTAATGTGTCTAAATGATCAAATATCCATCACGGCTAATTAAATCGGTAATGGCGCCAAAGATAATGTTCCAGGCGTGAAATTTTGTTTTGGCCAGACGTTCTGATTATTGGACACTGACCGACCAGCCTCCATCCACCAACAACCCACACACCCCCTAACAACGGAAAGATGCCCCCCCACCTTTTCTTCATCAAATCTTTTTTTTCTTACTTAGTGTCATACATAAAACAGGTAGGGACTTATCAGGTTTTTTTTTATAACTACTTCGTAAATCTCTGAGTTCGATAACTTGTCTAGAGATTCCTGGTTCAATCACGAAATGTTATAAAGCAGTGCGTATTCCTCTTATTGTATGTAATAGCAAGATTGTTTTTTGTGCAATCAACAGTGTATATCCACTTATTTTGTGTAATCAACGGTGTATTTCGATTTTATTGTGTGTAATCAGCGGTGTGTTTTCATCTCATTTTGTGTAATCAACAGTGTATCCTCATTTTATTGAAAAATGCTACCAGTCCATTATTAGAATAAAGCTGAGAATTGAAATAAAGATTCCATTTTTTTCAAAGTAATTTAGTAATAATAAATTGCGTGAAATTCTTGGTGGGAACTTTATTCATACTTTTTCATGGTTTCTCAAACTTTACTGATTTGGGCATTATATTTTGGCCGGTCAACTGACCTAGTTTCATCAAGGTTTGAAAGCCTTATTCTCTTCTATTTCCATCTTAGTTCCGAAGATTGTATATAGTAACATCGAGGAAGATTATTGTATGCCGCTTTATATTATTCTAATACAGTGCTTGACCATTTATCCGGCAAATATGGAACTGGATGTGACCCGGATTTCAGGATGTTATTGATTTCTCGTATATTCTAAGAATTTCAAATAGATTCATAGATATCAAACAGAGCCTGCTTTACAAATGTGATAATTTGTATCTGTTGAATACAGTTTTTAAAAAAAAGGCCGGTTTCTGGTTATTTCGATTTTGTATCAAAGGATTTAATCAGGATAAAATTGTAACCGTATTGAAGTGCTGGATTGGCGAAATGTCTTCCTGAAAAAATGACACAGGATAGAAAGAACTAAGTGAAAACATTTATGAAAAGAATAAAAGAATGTCTTTCAAATCAGTTTATTGTATTTCTTGGTGTACTTTCGTTTTCCCGGTATAGAGACTTCTCGCCCAAGTTTAAAACAACAGGACGAAGGAACGAACCATATGGTAAGAACCATAAGTTAAATGATGTGTCCACTATCCGTGGTAGTAGTAGCAGGAGGAGGAAAAAGAGAAAGAGAAAGATGAGGATGATTCTGGTACAAGTTTTATATCAGTTCAACATGTTACACTTGGGAAAATCGATAATTAACATTACTAGTTGCGGAAATAAGTACCAGGAGGAGGAGTGGCAGGAAAGGGGTTGAGAAAGAGGAGGAGAATACAAAGATGAAGTTAGTCTATCCGTTGATCTGGACCAAGATTCATATCAATCCAACATGACACATATACATAAATATATGAATGTGTTGTAATATTTGTAAGGTGTTTATACAACGTCATATGCTTTGAACAGGGTCTGTCGTTTTCTTGTCTGAGTTTTCTTAGATAACACTAACTTTTTCCTGTTCCTGGGTAATAAGTGTTATTTCCTAATCAGTTATGCCTAAAAAGTATAGAAAATGGTTCTCATACCCTTGAAACGTTACTTTTGTGAATACAAATCGTAATTTACCTATTCGGTCACAAATAGCTCAAGAAAGTTACTTGAAAACTGCGAAATCCTTATGTATAGCTATGACGAATTGTTCCATAAAGCCCAATTTTATGTGCAGAGATAGTATCAACACCTTCTGGTGATCAACCAGTGGCTTCCGCGTGACGTTACTTATCCTCACAAAGATTTCGAGCAGCTATGGCCGATTCTGCCTCTGGTAATTTGCTAAGATGTCCCTGCAGCCCTGAGAGCAAAGATAGCGGGAAAACTGGTAGACCCATTGGAAATGCAGCTACTTTAATGTCCATGATGTCTTCCTCGCCTTACTTATCATAATGTAAGGTATCTAGAAATGTCTTGACACTTGAGTATTGCAGCTGAAATCAAGTGCCCAGAATTCGTCTTGATCCCCGATGGACATGTTGAAATATGACCTGCGGACGTAACACTTATTAGCAGAGTACATTTTAGTCAAAGCCGGTGTCTTTGCTGGATCACAGATAAAGAAAATGGTGGAGTTCGGATGATTCAAAAAGAAGTTAACTGGGAAGGAGAAAGCAACTTGGTACAGCTTTGTCATAGTGGTTCAAGGTATCCGGGGCAATCATTGGGCCGAAAATCTTATGAAGCTTGTTGAGACTACCTTGAAGGCTACGGTAAAAAATGGACCGAATGCTTTCCAGCAAACTCTGTATTCTTGATTCTGATCTTGATAAATTCAAGAACTTTGAGGCGTATTCGGAGGAGCAAGGCGAGCGCTTATACTGCACTTTGTACAAAGGAACATATCACGAGAATATGATAGGATATTGTTTTAAGGTCTGGTCCGTGAAAGTGAATTACAATACAATCATAAATCTCAAGAAACTACTAGCTTCTAACTTTCCGTGATCACACTCCATCCACATTAGTATAAAAATATGTTAATTCATATATATATATATATATATATATATATATATATATATTTCTGAAAAAAAGCTGATTTTTCTTTCATGAGAACAAAAATATGCGATTCCACCTGTTTTAAAATTAGGGAAAGGTAAATTTTAAAATATCACAGTCTTGGTCACTAAAGCGAAATTTGAAGGGAATAATAGCTATTTTCTACACATGCAAAATAAAAAAATAACATCAAGTGCCCAGAGACAAAAATTGCGTTGTACAGTGTAGTTCAAACTGAATACGACCCAGTGCACTATTTACGCCGTTTGCATTATGAATCCTTCGTCTCAACATCCATTTTTCTCTCTTGTTTTTCTTGTTTTTCCGGTTTTCTTCTCTTAAATTAACAAGTGAACATTATCGATCAATACTTACACGAAGTTTATTTGTGAAGGTCATTCTTAACATACTTATGTATGGCACGATACATTAACTTTTGGCAACTAAGTGAGAAACAACATTGAACTGCACAGAGATCCATGGAAAGAACAATGTTAAAGATAACTCAAAGAGATAGAGAGATGAAAAAGATAAACATGAATCAAAGGAAGGACTATAGTGAAGAATATTATAAAATAATTGAGCAACAAAAATGGAGATAAGCTGGACGATTAGCAAGGAAACTACAAATAGAGCAACAGATTAATTGATTGGTGCTCGTGGGACATTAGACATTCATTGCAGTAGGAAAAGTCCAGACACAAGATTGATGGATGAGATAGAAATATTTGCGGGTAAGGCATTTATAATGGATGATGATGATGATGATGATGCTTCCCTCTCACGCTCAATATCTTGTGTCTTCTCTAATACATATATATATATATATATATATATATATATATATATATATATATTGATAACCGTTTATATTATGATTTATATTTTTTTTTAAATGCATTTCTAACTGCGACAGCGTTGTCCGGGGTTATACTAGCGCAGCATAAATAATATGTTTAGAACCGCCAGAGTCATTGTCAAATACGCCATGCCGTTGCGGAGCCTCAACAAGATGTAATAGATTAGTGCTTATTTTCTGATCTGGTAGCTTCTCTCTGGATCCGGTGAAATATTACAAGATGTGCATGTATATCAGTACGTTATGCATATATATAAGTATGAACATGTATAGTGTACAGTTTTACCAGAGACTGTACGTAATGCTGCCTTATACCATTCTTTATTAATTTCGGAAATTTATTATTGCTACTTGAAACCGTCAACATCAACAAAAGTTTCTCCTATCATTCAAGTTAATTTGGCTGGCTGGCTATATATATATATATATATATATGTGTGTGTGTGTGTGTGTGTGTGTGTGTGTTGCAGATATAGGCCACACTGATGGTCATAGGGAACTAAAAATTGAATCATGTATCCTTTATTATGTCCAGACAAAAGTTGTTGGGTTTAGGGGGTTTTATTTTCAACCTTACCCACCGGAAAGTTTTTTTTAGTGAGATATTTACTTTTATATTTGTCGTCTGTCATGCTTCGTATGTCACCACTTGCTGTATTTAATCTTATATCACTTGATAAATCAAACAATATAATTACCAATGAATATTACAAGGAAAATATTTCTATCTTAGAATATATGGATGTGTCTCAAATAAGCTTCTGTATAATATAAGGCAATTAAAAATCATATATACATTTCTTAATATATATATATATATATATATATATATATATATATATATATATATATATATATATATATATATGTGTGTGTGTGTGTGTGTGTGTGTGTGTGTGTGTGTGTATTCATAAGTAGATAAATACAGGATTAAATAAATTTGAGAAGAAAGAGAAAAAAAGAAAGGCAAACTTTTATTTATGGTTCTAAGATATTATCATCTTTTCAAAGTATAATAATTCTTGATATGCCTCAACAGGTTCCGTGCATATCTTTAGAAGGCTGATATGATTCTGTTTATATATATATATATATATATATATATATATATATATATATATATATGTATATATATATATATATATATATATATATATATATATATATATATAGTGTGTGTTTTACACTTTTCAATATTTGTTCACATGCACAGTATTCATACATTCCAAGTGTTCGTATTATTTTCGTAACTTAACTCAATTCAACCATTGCTTCAATATTCAGGGAACATTGAACATAAAAATGAATGATGTGCAACATAACGTTTTTGATATCTTATATAAGTACAAAGCAATTGCGAAATTACTTGAATATTTCCTCCATCCTTTGACGGAAAAGGCAAACCATTATAATATAATCCTGTTATAAATTCACTTGATAACTCCTGCAGTATGAAATTGAAGCGTGGCAGGTATTGAGCCTATGTCCAACGACGGACGTCAAAAGACTGATGATGATGATAATGAATACAATGAAACTGCATATAATACGTTTATAGATAGATAGATAGATAGATAGATAGATAGATAGATGTTCAAGATGTTCTTCATACCTATCCATATACAAAACAACAGGATACGTGAAAAACCGACCAAGGAAAGTCTCAACAGCTAAAATTACTTTCCATGAGCGCTGATTCTCATACAGTGCTCACCGTATTTATTCATTCTTATAAACTCGTAGGTGCGGTCTCTTTTACTTTACGCACCTTCCATCATTGTTATTGTCTCTTATTTTTATCTCAGTGATTTCAAACACTGATTTTCCAAGTATGTACTCCCCACTTGAAAGTGTGGTGCAAGATCATCCTCCTACCCGGGCATCTTTCCATTTGGCTTCGTGGATGAGGAATTCTCCCAGGAAGAGAAATCGACAACCTATCGCACAGGCGGAATTCATTAATTAATTTCTTGATGCTCACAGCTAGGCCAGTCAGAGGGATCATGGGATAGGGGAAGGAGAACCTTGGATTTACGTTTTTGAGCAAAAGTACAGTGGACCGGTCTTCTCATTAAGAGGATTAATGGGAACATCTAGAGGTCAAACCCATCATCACGGCACCTGATATTTCCAGACAGTCACCCATCTAACTACTGACCAGGCTCGACTTTGTTGATTGTACGAGAAACAGCAAGCCTGACGCCACTTGACCGTACCGCCAAAATAGAATAGATGTATACATACCGAGCGGGAATTTTGGGATTGAATAAATAATTGACTCCACGAATCTGCTATTCCCGTTTTCAATCTATTTTGTTTTGATAAATCGATAATTTCATCCTTAGATAGTGACGAACGAAGTTTATTCTATTGATATTTCTTTTGATGAATGGTGGCCTACATTGCATGTGCTTGGAATGTTCACAGACACTCTGTCTCTGTCTGTCCGTCTGTCTCCCTCCGTCCCTCTCTATCTATCTATCTATCTATATATATATATATATATATATATATATACACACATATATATATATATATATATATATATATAAACATGTTATTTTTACCATGCATTTCTTAACTGATCTCTGCTACCCACAACAAGCCGGTTCAATCACTGTTGCTGGGTTTAGTTTATCCATGTGTTCTAACATTTCTATCTATCTATCTGTCTTTCCGGACTTTGTCCGACGCTTACAATTCATAGAAAGAACTAGAAATTTTTCACGCACACACTCCTCTCAATGAGTAAGGGAAATGTTTTTGTTTTTGTTTTTTGAAAATCTCTCTCTAAGATAGATTTTCAAGTGGAGGGTTTCAATATACGACATAAGTTTATGTAAAATTTGTCACTAGTTTCTACCCACTCATTTTCTGAAAATTCAGAACTTTCTTAGAGATTGCAGTCAAACAAAGGGTGAGAGAAGTAATTCATTCATTGATCACCCCACTTTCCAATTTTTCAATTGATCACCCCTGACAGATCATATACAGATGGTGGTGATTCATAATTTCCCAAGGAACTCTAGTTAGTTTTATTTATATCGTTGTCAATGGAGTCATGCAATATCCTCATGTTTGGTAGTGTTATATGACAGTTATTAAAGTGTTTTACGGATATTTTGATCTTTATAAATACTTGGAGTTTTAGCCTGTGCCTTATCTGATATGCACAAAAATCTAGATATACGTATTTATGTATGTATTTGCGTGTGTCATTTATCGAGTGTCTAAATGAATAATTGTTTAGGGAAAGAAATGAGCTGCTCATTATCTCAGCACCCAGGTCGTTAAAATTTCTACGACTGATAAATAAGTAGGGTGAATTGGAAAATTAAAAACATATCCTCCGGCCAAATTTCAACTCAGAGACTAGAAACAACCTGGAGAACACCAAAGTTACACTAATCCAATCGAAAACAAATTTCTCGATCCACCACAAAATTTAATAATTTCTCCCTTACCAAATGACCGAGTCTTCCATTAAATCTAATTGGAATTTATTCAGAACTTTGCATGGATCGATACAACTGATTACAGAAATCTATGGAAAAAACGGAAAAATATCTCTAATTCGAAATCAAATTCCCAAATTTAATGATTTCTTCCTTGCCTCTTGTTCAATATTTCCACAAAATTACATAGAATACTTTTGCAGTCATCACGTTGGCAGACAAACAAAAAAAACGAAAAGGCGAACATGATTCATTGACAGAAGTAAATGAAGTACTTTTGAAATTAATACTACAAAATATTATACATAATTCTTTTGGGGCTAATGTCTTTATCTTGATTTAGGGTTTAATAACACTTTTCGACTATTTTACACTACGAGCTTTTTGGGTTCATGTTTTGATCAAAAACATTGTTTGATTCTGGGGATGACAACCCCATTCGACATGCAGGGATGAAATATCCCCATTCCACCGTTAATATACCGATGGAGTTTTGTATTAGACTATTTCGTAATTGACAACTCTTTTAAAAGTATTTTTGCAGAATTTAAGTACTTATTTCAACCCAAAGGTATCATTAAAAAAGTTACTGTAGTCATTAGCCGCCATATTGGCTGATGTGAAAGGTGAAATAACCGTTTTTACCATTGAGGGCCAATCATTCGAGAAGAAAAAATCTAGGAACGATGATAATTCCTAATTTCAAAAACCCAGACAGAAATTCACGAAATATGGTGTTTAATTTTAATCACACTTTGAAAAAACATTATATTAAAACATAATTTTTCTATTTTTCTTTCAGATTTTTAACTGTTTTTACGTGCTTAGTAATGAGTGTGTTGGCCACAATTGAAGGATATGAAGACGTTATGCGGTATGCCTTATTTTACGTGGTAAGTACAAACCAATCGCTTCACATTATTTCTTAAAAGCAAAACGCCCGTCTCTTAAGAGACAATTCTCAATGTAGTATATATTGTAACGCCCGTGCTGCACAGTGATGCAAAACTGTGCAGAACTGGCTATAATCATCTGATCTTCCCCTTTCCGTTGTTAGGGATTAGTATAGACCACCCCTTTCTCGTCTCTACCTGTGACGGGGAAACTAATTAGCATGTCATGATATGCTGAGAGATGCACGAACAAAAATAAACCCGATTAAATTCTAAGCGGCCATGATTTATTGTTGGTTGCCACTACAGTGGTTAGGAGTTGTTGTTTCGACCATACGAATTTTTGCTGTATAAAATTGCTTTTTCTCCAAGTGTCATCTCCTTCACAATTGTATCAGAGTTCTTGCCCCCTTGCATCCCAGGGGGTGCTTAGAAAGTACAGTCGAACTCTGTACGTCTACTTACTTTACTAGTGAAACTATTACATTTAGAAAACTGTCCCTTACTAATGTGATAGAACCCAAAGAGTTACATTTCCATAAATGGATACATAAGATATGCAAGAGAGTATTCATCTACCTGACCAGTTAACATGCAGGTAACAACCTTTACAAAAAAGGCTATAAATCCCTCTTATATTTGGCCAGATGAATAGCCTCTTGACTGTGCAAATGTTAGTCTCTTATCTTACCTGGTCCCAGAAATACAAACCCTTTTCTCTCCTTTCCTTTTCTTGACAAAGAGATTTCTAATGGTCACTTTATATCAACTGAAAAATGATTTAGAAAAATTCCTTTATACATTCTAAAACAAAAAAAAACAACCGGCAAAATATAACTCACTTTATACAGTACAACAGTACTAGTAAAATTTTAACGAACCTAATACAGAGGGTATCAATTTTGTCACATTCCGACCGGTGACAAAGTTTCAGTTTCGCTTACATGAACCAGCTTAAGGATACTTGCAAGTTTCAAGTTTTGTAGTATGCAAATCCGATGAAGGGATACTTCCAACCTAATCATACAGATTAGAGTATGCTCAATTGCCGGTCGAGTCCAGAGCTTTTTTTTCCCTAACGAAGAGTTTTTCCTTCTCTTGACTTAGGAAATTGAATTTGGGACATTTTGCGTGCAGAAGCAAACGTGCTAACCATCAAATTATCCAAACAGACCTTATTTACCTTTGCCAACGAAGTTAGGTAGGTGTATGTATGCGTCTTCCCTTCTGTCTGTCTGTGTTTCTGTCTGTCCACAAGGATCTCCAATAGTTTTCAATGACATTTTTGTAAGAGTTGGATAATTTTAGGGCGGATCCAGGGTTTTTTCAATTAGGAGATATTTTTCCAGTTTTTTCATGCGTTCATGTAAACACCTACTACAATCGACATGATATCTCCTAAAGTTCTTAATGAATTTCAATGAAATTTTGTGTAAGGGTGAGCTAGTGGCTATAAAAGAGGATGAGGGAACAGAGGCCTAAGATAATGCATAATCTCAGTTGTTAAGACCTGAGGGATTATCATTATTATTATCATTATTATTAATATCATTACTATTATTATTATTATTTGTTTATTTCTGTCGTAAATAAAGTGAGAAACGCGTAATGAATTACGAACAAAGCCAGCTGCGGGTGAAATGTAGATAAAACAGGATGGAAGAGAACACCCTATTTGAATGAATTGCTTGCACGAAGCCCTGATGTTACGCCCTGCGACTTTTCCTGAGTATGTGGATGGGGGTGGGTTGCTGTAACAAACCACAAACTCTGGATCACTGGAGGAGCACATTCGACATGACATAATATGGCCAACATATTACCGGACATCCGGCAAAGATTTATCGAGTCGATACCGAAATTATTGGACAACGCCGATACCGTCGGGGAATCTCAACCCAGCAGACATATTCTACCATCGTAGGGCCTAGAGTAAAGCTAGTTTGACTACAACTGACTTGTAAGTAATTTCCAGCTGAAAGTTTCTTTTCCCCATCCCTGTGGAATAACACCATCTAAAATTGTGGGTTTTGTTGCTCAATCGATAAGACGTCCCTACATTAAGTAGGAAGCTCTTGTGATAAGAGGAAGGGGATTTAAATCTCATCAGAGGTTTTTAGCTTGATCCAAATTTCCGTGTTTTAAAGCCTGGGGACATTATATAAACTAACTGAACACTGCCCTTTGTGCAGAGCTTTGAGTTCAGGACATTTAAGACCAGACAGATGCAGAGTGGTGTTATAGCCAATGGGGCTTTTGTCCCATAGGACCTGGTATTGCTCTGTGGATTCATAGTCCAAGGGGTTCAGGATTCGTCCAAAGACCTAAAAAAAACAGTGCTCTTATGTCCTAACGACAATAGTTGCGAGAACTGCACAGATTTTTTAGAGAAGCTCTTACTAACACGTTTGCATGTACGGCATGCTCACATTAAACCGACCTTGTGACATCCTTTCTTCGTGGCGGTTAAGGTAGATTTCAAACGGTTTTTCAGCTGTTTCTTTCGGAAGGCATCCCCGGAGACTAACTGAAAAGCCGCCCTTTCAGACAGTTTCCGGCTAGTATGTATGTATAAATATATCTTGAACGGAAAGTATGGGTTCGGTTAAGTTACATTATATACAGCCCCTCTAAAACCCTTTTATAAATCAAATTATTTCCCTACGTTCGCTAGTTATGCATACCAAATTTGGTTTAGCAGCACCAATAATTGACAGGTACACATTGAAGGACACAGCCAGTTATTTCAAATCTAGAGACATCGCTAATTAGATTTGATGTATATTTGACGTAAATTGAAGGTGGCGTCAACATATTTCCTGTGCTATGATTTTAAATTGCTTTGCATTGACTCATGATACAGGAGACTCCAAAACTGCCAACATTACTTTTTTTCTGGGCCCTGATCTTGGTCATCAAACTGTATATCGTGACACAACTATCATCATCAGTAGCAGCAGCAGCCTTTTAGTGTCCATCGTTGGACATTGACCTTCCCAAAATTTGTCATTGACTTTCCCAAAATTTGTCAAAAATCTCTATCATTGCTGAACTAGTCTAGATCGTCATGCCATCTTATTTTTTGCCGGTCAAAATTTCGCATATGATCTTTGGGGATCCATGTTGTGAGTCGTAATGTTCAGCGCTTGTCTGATATTCTTGCAACATGTCCAGTCCATTGCTATTCGAGTGTTTTAATGGTTTCTATGATATCCCTGACTCCTGCCTATTCTCTATTATACTGTGCTGTCTTGTGATGTCTTCATGTGAGATTGAGCATGATTTTCTCATGTGCACGGTCCTCAGTTTGAGTATCGGTCTTCTGTTTGGTTCCATAGGCGATAAAAGATCCATTGGTTACACACCATTTGGGGGGGGGCGAGAGGGATTTTCTTGTTCTTGAAAGTATTGAGTATCAAATAATTGAAATTAAGTATCATAATGATAGATATGAAATTAGTCATTGAATTATTGAAATGAAATGATAAATTAATGGAAACCTTGTGGTTGGAGTCCATCGTTTGCTTTCAATCTATCCATGATTTGTTTCACCAAGTCAAAGTGATCTTCGATTTCCAATGACATGAAACGAAAAATTGCCTCCTATTTAGTTTTTTAACTGAATCAAGCATCATAAAAAGTTTCATTTTCCAACAAAATACTCTCCTATCAGTTCCATTTCGACCTATTACATCGTATGGTTAGGGGATGTCGTGCTAGTGGAGGAGGACAGTGTATAGCAGTGTCTGGCTGTAGATGATGAAGTAAGGGATTTGAACATGGGAAAAGTTCATTTTAGATTGAAATGTCATACTCCCTCTTCCTTGTGATGCACACTTTACATACGTAAGAAAGTAGATACTTCTGTATTGATATATATTGATATATTTGCGACTTCTTTCACCTCATAGACCTATGTTTTTGGTATCTAGTATTTTGGCTTCAAACCGTCCGCCATACATTTTAATAACACATTCTGTTTCTAGCTTCTTGCAGCAGTGGAAGAAACTTCCCAGTTTTTTTATATTTTACCCATAGCTGGGAGTGGAGAGAAGATATGAATTCAATGACCTTTCCAAGGGGGATTATTGTAGAATAAACAGAATTGTCTTAGAGTTTGGAATCGGCCCCCTTATTTTCTAACTGCTTAGCCTCCGGCATCTTGTTTCATCACGTTGGAAATCGACCTGGCTGACACAACAAAAAGGAATGGATGTTCGAACGAAGTTAGAGCTCGATGCAATCATTTCAACTGCTAGATTCTATTGCCTCTGAGTTGTGTGGCCATGTGACTAGTATTACCGCATAAGATTTACGTGGGTGTAAATTCTATCTTCTCATCCTTTATGAAACAATTTATCCGAGATATCGTTCACCCACAGACTTTCTTTCTTCTAGATCTATTATTCTGGCTACATTCCAAATCAGGTTAAGTGAAGCTGACTGAGGAACGCCCTTCGTCACCTCATTTAGATTAAAACCAATTTTATTTCTCATGCACATAAGTAGACTCTTCACCGTCAACTGAAGATGATCGGAGATTCGCAAATCAAAAAAGTTGGGCACTTCAGACATCAGCCTGGAATGAGGTTCCGATATAAATAATCAATTTTCCCTTAATACCAAAAGCAGTTGATTATTAGTTCACAGGAAAGATCAGTCTCTTTTAGGCGTTTTCCGGGCGTGGATCACCCAATCAGCCATTTCACCTCTCCGTCATCTGTCAGTTTCCTCGATAATAGTTGAGGATTTGACAGCAAAAACTAGTTGATTGACGTGCACGCACGTTTTGATGCATAATTCCCTTGACGATTGAAAGGTGATATCAGTCTCACGCGAATCCCACACGCCTAGGGACTTTCGAGTCTTACTGAGAGATTTTTCTATACTAAGTTACCGAGTTCGTAATGTGCGCTGTTCTCAATTTGTAAGCGCGTTTTTGCCTTCCCTCACTGTCACTGTCTCTGTCTGTCTTTCGCAACCCCACTCTCTCTCTCTTCCTTTCTTTCTCTACCTCCCTCCATCATTCACTCTTTCCTCTCTCTTTTCACCATATTGGCCGTCTTTTCCCTTACATCTGCTTTACTCTCTCTTTCTTCCCCACTCCACCTCTCTCTTTCTTTCTCTTTGTCATTTCCTCTTTCTACTTCTTTTACTTCTGTGTATATTTCGACATCTTCAACTTTTTCTCACTCACTCACTCACTCTCTCTAGGGGGCTTTGTTCTCTTTCTTACGCAAGATCTCTCTCTCTCTCTCTCTCTCTCTCTCTCTCTCTCTCTCTCTCTCTCTCTCTTCTCGCTCTGACTCTCTGGTTTCCGTTGTATCACTATCTCTTTCTCCAATTCTGTTCTCATTTCTCTCTCCCTTTCTCTCTCATTTCTCGGTAATACCTCGTTTATCCCTTTTTCTCTCTCCTGTGTCTACTTCTTCTTTACTCTTCCTTTATCTTTCTATTTATCCTCCCTTCACTTTCTGTGACTATCTCTATTTTTCTCCCCCCATTCGTCGTTTCTCTTTATCTCTCTTATTCTTGTCTTTCTCCACCTCTCATGTCTTTCTTTTTTCTCATTTCTGCCCCCGCTTCCCCCCCTCTCTGTCTCTCTCTCTCGTCCTTTTTCACACCCTCTTGCTACCTTTTTCTCTTTCCTTTTTTATACTGTCTTTTTATCTTATTCTCCACATCTTTCTCCTCACCTCTCCTTCCTCCTTCTCTCTCTCTCTCCCTCTCTCTCTTTCTCTCTCTTGATTTTCATACGTATGAGAGTGTTCATATTTATACCATTAGATTTCTATTGCTTTACCAACGGTATACCTAAAGATGTGATCTATGTCGGTAAGTTACATAATAAAAACAGAACTGCCATCAGGATCAGTTATATTACTTGTAGTTGTAGTAGTAGTCGTAGGTATATTATCAGTAGAGAGGAAAAGAATATACAGATGCGTTTATACACGCACCAGAGCAACATTTTGGACTCTTATGTTTGCGATATCTTTTTCCTCTCTGTTTGCTGTCATGTGTCACACTGACAGCCCTTAAATTACATCAAAGATTTATACTGAAATGTATACGTATTTCTTCTACTGACCGTTTTCCTTCTGGATGTGATTTATCTCGAAATCTTTGTGACTTCCATATCAATCATCCTCCTGCAAAGGGTTAATGTGTTTGTACAGATATTTACATCAAAATATTCATTAGGTCTCAGGTGTAGCTTCTGTGTTTGGGTGGTTGGTGGATTGTGCAATGATTCATCAGCATTGGCACCTATTTATGCCAAAACAGTCGCAGCTCTTTAATGGGGATTCTCGGCTGACAGAGAGGGTTGGGGATTCACGCAGGCAAGAGGAATGTGGATATCGATATGCCTCAGAAATTAAGTATAAGGGGAATATACGCACAAACACACACACACACACACACACACGCACACACACACACACACACACACACACACATATATATATATATATATATATATATATATATATATATGGTTGGAGAGAGATAGAGATATGTACAATACTATTGTTACTGATTAGTTTTATTTATATGTATGCGAACAGACAGATAGATAGTGAATTGCTTAGATAGATAGATAGATAGATAGATAGATAGATAGATACATACATACATACATACATACATACATACATACATAGATTCAGACAGACTGAGATAGATTGATAGAGAGATCCATGAATAGATATTGATAGAGAGATCTATGAACAGATATAGATGGACAGTTTGGTACAGAGAGAGATGAACAAATAGATAGATAGATAGATAGATAGATAGATAGATAGATAGATAGATAGATGGATGGATAGATAGATAGATAGATCGATAGATAGATAGATAGATAGATGGAGTTGAGTTGGATAGATATCGCCTATCTTTTGTGAAATCTCCAATAATATTCAAATTGAAGAGTCCATGATGGTGATGACTTTGAAATTTTGTACGATTCAATAAATAGATAGTTCATGTCAATTATCTCTCGTTGGGGCTATAAGTGCTATTTAGGCTTTCTGCAAGGGCTAGTTTTCAGATATTTAGTCTGCATCAGCTTCAATCCAAATGTTTTATTCCTTCTGTCATTGCTTTGGGACTACAACCACTTAGTGATCACCGTAACTTTAAGTGATTTGTCGAAACACTAATGGATAGTGTAGCCAGTCAAGTTGAAGCCCTCAGCCAGACTCGAACACGCGATACTTCGAAAAAGCTAGTAGCTATTAAATCACCTAATTGCTGATATGATATGTTATCATAAATAATACCATTTTTTTAAATATGTGTTCCATGACCCGTTGCTTGGCTAACAGTTATCATGAATGTGACAACAGGCTTGGTTGATGGCTGCTATTGATACTGTAGGTCTCACAGATGCGGTAGGGAGTGCGAGGGTAGAGAAGAAAGGTGGATAGTTTGATAAAAAGATGGGAAGGGAATGAGAAGAAGGGAAAGGTAGAAAGTTTAAGAGAAAGTTAGGAAAAAAATAGAAAAAAGTTTAATGAGAGGGAAGGAATAGGAGAGAAAAAAAAGTTAGATAGTTTAGTCAGGGTGAAAGAGTTGAGAGAAGAAAAGTAGGTAGTTTAAGAAGAGGTTAGAAAGGAGGGTTGATAGCAGTTACTGATACTGTAAGTTTGACAAGTCTGGTAGAAGAATCAAAAACAAAATTTTAATCGAAGGCTCTGGAAAACAACAACGCAAAACGCTAATTTAATTGGAGAATTAGAAATTTTAGATTAAAAATTTGAAAAAAAAAGACTAGATTGAATTTTGAAACAGTATAGGTTGAACCTCGTCCAAGTCTGGAAGTGGGCTTTGGTCAGATTACAGAAATTTTACTTTTAAACCCCATTTTTCCAACAAAACCTTTGTATTTTTTTAATCATACGCAGTAGACGATCCGATTCTATATCACACATAGATTATTTACAGGTGTTTTTTGTTCAGCTTTTTCAGTGACTCCACCATTTCAAGCATAGATAATGTTTTGTGCTTTCTCTTCTTGCACCATCTTCTGAACTTCTTGGTCTCTTGGATGACATCATGAAGCGCTAAGGTAGAACTTGACTTTTTTGAAATTAATATTGACAATGTCATATAAACTATCGGCTACAGCGCAAAGTTCGCTGCCTCACACTGCTGGCTGCCCTTGAGGCAGATTCACAATCTGATGGCGACAGATTCACGATCTAATGGCGGCAGATTCAAAACATGTCAGGACATAATAGTTATTGGACCACAGAATGATAGATTAAAAAAGTTCAACCTGTATCATCAGAATGGTGAAGGTGATTTTGACGGTAAGCATATTTGGGAGGTGGAGAGACTGCTCTCAAGAAGAGACCCTAACAAAAAAAAGTTCCGGTGCCATCCTTATTACACGGATAAATAATTGTAGCAAACATTTCACAGGAAGGGAAATATAGAAAAAATTATGTACCGTATTTCCGGTTGATAAAACGCTATAATTAGTAGGATGCACCTTATAAGTGGTTAGTTGTTTTCTGGGTGAGGGGTGATAGTATCTCATAGCTGGGGTTCGTAAGAGTAAGCAAGGTCCTCCTCACAACTTGACCTTCTCGTGCTTAGACAATTTTAGACTATTTTTTCAGAAGAAAATGCATGTCTTATCATCTGCAAAGTACGATAAATCAAAAAATTAACACGAACGATATAAACAACATGTCTGTTCACTTCCATTCGTCACAGTTCTAGCTGCCGCCCTCAAAAGATGAAAAGGTTAAGCGAGAGGGAAAGTTCTCTGCATGGAGTTTCAACGGTGAAAGCTACAAAGAGCCAGATCGGGGGAGAAAAAAAGCAGGGCATGGGAACGCGAAGGGGCAGAGGTGAAACATAAAGAAAGACTGACCCCTGCCGTCAAGAAAAGTGAGAAATTAAACTGAGGTGGAATTGAACTCACTTTGAATCTGTGAGCGGAGGATTTGGTTGAGTGCTGGTAATGGTCACTTCAGGCAACTCCCATTGGTTGTTTCATTTTTTTTACATACAACAGTGAAACTATTTTGGATACTACAGCACTTAAAAATTTTACAAGCTAGTGGTATTTTACTAGTATGATTTATCAGTGTTTTTTGTTTTGTTTTGTTTTGTTTTTGTTTATTTTTTTCAAAGAGAGAGACAGAGGCAGAGACGGGGATTAATGGAGGGAAATATATCAAAAGACGAAGATGCGATATTTCAAAGCGAGACAAAACTAAATTAAGGCAAATAAGTACGAAAGGTAGCGATTAGGGTAGAAAATAACGTCGAATAAGTTCAATACTTGACATTCAATGTAGGAGGGGCTTTGTATTATCGCATAGGCTGGAAAAATAATAAAACAAATCAGTTTTTGGAGGTTTTCCAGCTGCCCGTCATCTTAACGTGAAATGAGACGTATGTACATAATTTCTAATCTGTTTTGTCATGAGATAGCTGTCATGGCGCCCCAAACCTAATCAATCAAACAACAGGAACCTCCGTGTGAAACGTTCGATTAACGTTCAATGCCCCCCTACTTTACTGCCTATATTATTTCGTGTTGATTTACTTACCTTTCCTGACTTATATCTACATGCCAATATACCCATCTGACTATTGGCAGAGATTATACATTCGCTCTGAACCAAAATATCATATAGACAAACAACCCTGGCTCGTCCTTTATTCCATTGTGCGCCAAGGAATAAGTAAGGACGGGAACAAGAGACGGGAATCAAAGTAGGAAGCACTCGGGGAGCACTCTGCCAACGCCATTGTCACTAACGCTGAGACAAAACACTTTATATGTACATATCAACGGTGCAGGGAAGTGACTGTGAAAGGAAAAAAATCTCTGGACTAACCCCGTAATTTGATCAGTTCTTTCTTAGCCAATGTTTGACCCCTTCGCAGAATATCAATAGGAGCTTTTGGAGATATTGTGTGGATAGACAGAGAGACGGGCAGAAAAAACAGACAGACAGAAACGGCTGAACACATTTTCCAACCTCGTTAGCTAATATAACTTAAAGTCAGGAAGAACTAAATACGTTATTACGAAGAATGTAATAATACCTGTAATATATTAAAACGTTCCAACACTGTTTTATTAGACACAAGCATATACCCGTCAAAAATTACAGCGTTATTTATGAATGGATCAGCCTTAAAGAGCTTAAAGCTATTTTATTAGGTGATTTATATTTGATAATTCAAGTTGCCAGATTTTAAGTTTTTATCTAAATCTCTACTGAACTCAAGCCGTTTTAATGTGTGATCAGACATAAATCTCATGGATTTCTATGACGTAATTTCCATGTCATAATAGGAAGGTAAATCAAACAATGAGAAGTGTCAGTGACAAACAGACAGAGAAGAAATTTGCATATATGTTCATTATGTGTATGGAATAGGGATAGGCTAGTGAATATCTATTAGTGTCTCCTAATATGATGATGATGATCATCATCATCAGTCTTTTAACGCCCGTCGTTGGACATAGACCTTCCCCAGGATTCGCCACAATTCTCTCTCATGCAGAGCCTGTATTTTCTGAATCTGCCCAGTTCATCTCTCCATCTTGTGTTCTGTCAGCCACGGTTTCTTATATGATCTCTGGGGATCCATGTTGTGAGACGCGATGTCCATCGGTTGTCTTTTATTCTGCGTATAACAGTGACGTATTTAGTTAAGAAAACGTAGATTATCAAAGACTAATGAGAGATCGATGGATGCTTAGTCAAATTAGTGGTCTTCAAATTGTAAATACACGGGGATTCCTTTTCGATAATGAAACTCTCTGGGAGAAAAAAAAAACTCTTTCCCCGCTACCTATATATATTTACATAAGTATGTAACTATGGGATATTTGTTTTATTTATAGAATTACACACTTTAATCAAAAAGTAAGAACGAAGTCCAGAGAGACAAAGTAGGCATATGAACAACTATTGACTGAACAGCGTCCCCGTCAAGAAAATAACGAGGATGTTTTCAATTTTTTTTTTTAAAGCAAAATGTTTTATTCCCATTTATGAGTTCCCTAGCCTTCTCTATGCCTTCCTGCTATGCATCTGCAGCCTTTATAAGCTGTGCTAAACTCACCTTGAAACAATTTTGAGTTTAATTTGCAAGACATGCAGAAGCTTTGAAGGAATCGTGTATGTAATGAATAATTATTAAGTATACTGCAAAAAAGTCAGTTTGTTTTGCAAAAACCCTGGAAGGATCCCAAGAAAACCTGGGATTCAGCCGAACGCTGTTTGAAGAATACTGATGTAAACGAGGAATTTTTATTGCTCATCCATTAATCAACCAAAAATCTTAAATGGACATCAAATTTAATCCAAAATAGAGTTTTATACATTTTATCACCTCATTAATCTATGCTTCATTTTAGGCTACAGTTGTGGTCCATGGTCCCTCTGAATTTCAGTTGACAGTGTGCACAAATCTTATCCTGAATAAGATAAATGTCTCGGTGGATGAAGTATGTTTGCACGGAATACTTAAGCAAATGTAAAAACTAGAGATTGTTACAAGATAATTTCAACACAGCCTGTCAGTAGTGTAGCTTGGATTCTCAACGCCCAGGTGTAAAGATAGAACCCAAAGACAATGACAGTACCTGGGGGCAAAGACAGCACCCTGGTGCAGTTGTGGTATATCCTAGCAGAGCATGATAATTAAATAACAGACATTATTGACCAGAGGAAATGTTTCACCACTTCACACAGGCGCTGGGGTCGACTGCCTTGTTTATCCCCTCTTACAACGCTTCTACAGCCTATATACGTTGTGTCAAAGTCACATTGAAATAATTTTAAATTTACATTCGCAAGAGCATTCAGTGCAAACATACTTTGGTCACAGGAAATAAATTTACATAACGGGAATTTTTTTGCACACGCTGACGTTTGAGACCAAGAGATGAAATTGGCCCCTGACCCCCTGACCTCTGACCTCTGATCCCTGAAAACACAGAATGGTTGTAATTATTCTATTACTTCTCTTGCAGGAAGTCATCATGGTAGTATGGTTTACTCTGGAGTATCTGCTCCGAATTTGGTCTGCCGGGTGCCGTTCTAGGTATCAAGGATGGCAAGGGAGGATTAAATTCGCAAGGAGACCCTTCTGTGTGGTAGGTAAGTACTCTCCCCCTGTTGTTCCCCGGATCCAGAAATCAAGGAATTGGTGTACGCAACAACTGGCCACCTCGGAAATCATTTTTATTGCGTTTTAACTCATCGATTGCTATTTACTTTCGTCTCAATCTTTCAGCAGCTTTTTTTTCTCCAACTTTACTTATGCTGTCAGTCTAGGGCAGTGAGCAAGCAGTGAAGATTGCAAATAAAGAATAAGCTCCGGATGAGACACTAATATCTTTTTATGCCTGAGGGAAGCCGGGTTGAACGCACCATCTGCTATATCTACTTAACTGCGAGAACTTGATGGCTCGCAGAAGTCCAAATCTAACCTTTAAACTTGCTCTCTATCCCAATGTTGCTGTGCCATGGTTGTTTTGCTTTCTATACAGGTAGTATTAGTATCATTATAGCAATATTTTTTCTGCATGGTAAAGCAATGTGAAGCAGTGGACAATAGTAGCCCTCAAAGATGACAAGAGGGTGTATCCTTTTTATATGTGTGTTTGTTTTGTGTTCTTAGCGCTCCTGGCCACACTGTCTGGTCTAGAAACTCGAAAGTTGACATTAGCAGTCCACTTCTAAAAACATTTTCTTGATACTTGAAAAAGAGATTTTCTGACCTTTTTATGAAGGACTTTGAAAAATAACATTTGAATTCAGGAGAATTTCTAAATGTTTTTGTTTTTTACTCTTTTTTTTATGTTTTCCGGTGGCAAATATCGTTGATGTCATGAATAGAATTTATTCGGACCATATTTATTCTTCAAGACACTAATATCTTTTTATGCCTGACATGACTCCAACTTTTAACGCTACAGTAGTTCAATTATTGATTGTAAATGAAATTTATTAATCTCTAAATACTACCCAATCATTCATTTTGAAGTAAAGAATGAGCACTGAGCGAGGCTCGAAGGTGAATAGACAAAAAATTATGATAATTATTTACAATACTCCATTTAATGGGAAAATAATCAATTGATAATTAATGAAGTAATTCCATTACAGGTTACTTCTTAGTTGGGTAGGAAGAAAGATATTCCAGCAGCAGAAATCAAAGTTAAGCGAAGTTGAGCCTGATGAAATACTTTGAATACTGAGGGATCACGAAGAGATCCCTTTCCCCTTATCAAGACGTCAGGGTCTAGCGTGGCGAGGTTGGGTCCATCACTCCAATCAAAGACAGAAGTCAGGAATGACAGAAAATCCTAATTTCGACGACATCCCAGCAAACGCTAGCGACGAGTGTGAGAACACACCGGCATGCATTAAAAGTGGTGACCAGCCAACTCGGAAAAGGATAAAGGTCCTACTATTCCATTTTAAGACACAATATATAACCACTGAGTCATTATGCATCGAAAGATATGGACCTACAGGAAAACTTTTTTCAAAAATGTGTGCAATCAAACGATGTGAAGTATAAATACGATATTCAAAGAGTGAAGCCTACTTCACCGGATTGAGCGAACTCAGACTTCCCTGACTAGACCCGGCCACTCGACCCTCAAATACTTGTCTTTCTTTTTGTTAAACTTAATATAGATAGTAGTAAATCCTGTTTATCATTGCAATATTCATCTAACTTGAATTTTGATCCATGCCATTGAGGTCGGCTCGACCTTTATAGATCAGAGTATTGAACTAAGATATCGCTCAGTCCATACTTAGTTTATCCACTACTGGAGATCTGTTCTCAACGCAAGGATTTTTTTGTCATTAGAGTTGTCTCCTCAAAGTGTCACAGTTGTTTTGACCTGTCAGGACAGGTTGAACTTATCAGAGTCATAGTCTTCGGTCAGCATAGTTCCCAAGGTCACGCAAGCCACCACAACGCAAAAGTGTGATGATATAAGCCGATTATAAATCTATTTCTTTCCCTTTTTTTTTTTTAGAGATTCGAAAAAGTCGTCTGATTTCTTTGATTAATAGATTTCAGGTTACTAAATACGCTTAACCAAAGCTTTCATCCACTCGATCATGTGTCCCATGAGATTAGTTCACTACAGAAAAAGCCACTATGATCTTCAAATCTGGATTAAGTCTCATGTGGCCCAGGACTAGATTTATGGATTATCGAGCTAAATGTCCAATAAGTGCCACTGTCGAGACCGGCGCCAATTCGGACACGAAAAATAGTTCTTTAGATATTCCTGAAACAAACGGACCGTCGTTGATATCTATATGTACCGCTTGGCGCTACCCCGTTTAGCACTGATTCGTTATAGCTCTCCTTTTCAATTCTTTTTCTGTTTTTTTGTACCAAATTTAGATATGCTTAATTTCCGAAATGAAGAATGATGCAAACAGGGAGCCGAAAAAGAATGCATACAATCCGACGAAAGAAGGTGTAATTAGAATATCTACCCTTTCAATCATGTAACTATCGGAGGGTTCCCTTGGCTTACCTTTAGTTAGACTCTACTCGAGCTTGTCTCGACTATCCAAACCTTTCGTTGGCTAGGATAGTGACGTTAATTCATGTTAAATAACTTATATCGTTGTACTATGTGTAACGTACTTCCTTTGGGGGGAGGGGAAAAGGAGCTGTCACTCCCCACTAAGCACTTTCGTCATGGGGGGCACTTTTTTCTTATTTTTTGAACTCCTTAGTTCCCTTGTGCAATGGAAGTCAAATATTATGATTTATTGATATTTACTCTTTTCCTTATTATATAGCCTTGAAAGTTCTAGATGGATCCATTACTTTATTTGACCAACCTTCCATTGTATCAAACTTTGCGCTCGATACACATTTACAAATTGGCATTTTTACGGTAGAAACCGTCGACCAGAACTGTCAACAGGTTTCTTTAGTTTCTTCATCGCTCAGGCTGCATCAATCGAGGACTGAAAATTTGAATATTTACTCGTTACTATGTCTACAAGAAAAAAAAGTTCTTGTTTTGTTTTTGTTTTTTTTATACACATACACACACAAACACACACACACACACACACACACACACACACACACACACACACACACACACATGCACTCACACAGCTTCACAAAAAGTTTTGATTTTGGGTTCAATTAAGAATTTAAGTTTACGCAAAACTGGTCTTTAAGTTTGTGCCCGGTATTATTAACGCTTGTATTCTTTGAAAATTCTGACTTTTTTAGGCGAGAGAGGTGACATATTTATTGACTACCCCTTTTTTCAATTTTTCAATTGATCATCCCCAACGCAACATGCTGCCAAAAGACATTGGCTACGTGACGGTTTCGATCGAGTGACTAACCGGACCTGTTTTGGTTAAAATGATTTCAGATTTATGAGCATACTATAAAGCATTTTATTATGTTTTGATGTCAAATATGAAATGTTGAAGAATTGAAAATCATTTATTTTCGCATACCATTCTGGCACCGTTTTTATATGCTCGATAAACCTACTTTAAAGACCACATGATAAGTGCCCAACGAATCACTTAAAAAAAATTGATATTTTCGTTATTTTCAAAGCTAAAGCGATCCGGTTTTTTTCTATTTGGGAGCTTGAACATTCAGCAGTATGATTATTAAAGTATTATCAAAATAAAGTTCCTATATGAGAAGGAAACTGAGCATTGTAGATCTAAAAATTATGAATATGCCAACTTTTCAAAAATGGTTCGTTGAGCACTTGTCATCCGCAGGCACTCATATGCAAAACTATCGAAACACCACTCAAATACTCATACGAAAATTCAATTGAACAATTTTTTTCTAACTTTCGGCCACGTCTTTTGAGCCCTCAGGCTCAAGTCCACCGAACCTGATGGTTTATTCACCACTCTGTAGGGTAAGCAAAATTGACGATTGAAAGAGAAAAAAGATATTCCACTTGAAGGAAGTAAAATTTGTTGCTGACGGCATCTTTCTCGCACATGCGCAAATATTACTTCCGGCATATTTTCACGTACAATCTCCCTGATCAATACGGTATGCCAATGTGTTTTCATTGGGATTTTTCACCTGATAAATTATAGGTATATACATATATGCATAAGTATGCATATATATATATTAGGAAATAGATATATATGATCTGACAGAATGATCATAAATTGCGTTGCATCACAAAGAAAAGTTTTATTTGAAATGATTTGATCGGATTATATATATCAATTTCTCGATGCGTAACTGTTGCGTCGGACGAAATGGATAGACCGTGAATAAACAAGATGAGTTTTTGATGCGAAACCAGTTATATGGGCCCTTGCATTATTGATGGCTGTTTAGCTGAATGGTAAGAGTATTGCCACGTTAAACAGGTTATCCTCTCGGTGGCAGATTCGATTCCTACAACAGCCCCATTTTCTTTAATTGTGTATATTCTATTTATGTTGACAGCGCTACCTGATACATTAAACGTGTAAGAACGGATATCATTTCGTTTCAAATAATTGTTTCAATGTAATATAACGCAATTCAGATTCATATTTATATATGTGAATAAGGGACGACAGTTCCAGGATGCAAATTTTGCTCAAACTGAATCATTCACGGTAGTCAGCAAAACAACGCCGAATATCTATCAACTATTCATATTGATATATTCATTCACACACATACACACACACACACACACACACACATAAATATATGTGTGTGTGTATGTATGTGTGTGTGTTAATTTATACATTCATATATGTATACATATATTTATATATATATATTGATATGCATACGTATATATATATATATATATATATATATATATATATATGCATTTATATAAATACAAATGTATGTAATTACGCGGGCATACACACACACGCACACACACACACACACACACACATACATACATATATATATATATATATATATATATATATATATATATATATATATCACTGAATCATTTAAAAAACCAATGATTATTTTTCAAAAAGTGTCAAAATGTAATAAGTTTGGGAATAATCTTACCCCGGAGTGTACCATTTTTTTCAGCGTCAGTTTTCTGACCAATCCAGCAAGTAAAAATGGTACGATTGATGGATTTTTCAGAAGAAAAATAATACAAAAAATGTATGAAATATGGCGCTGACGAGTCAAAGTATGTTTCATGCTGTTCAAAGCGAGGCTAATCATGTCAGCGGTTGCTCAGCAACAAAAGAGGGCGGAAGAGAAACGGGTGAAGTTTATGCGCCTGTCCTGCGGGCGTCTTATTA
Organism: Thysanoteuthis rhombus; assembly: GCA_963457665.1. Classification (NCBI taxonomy): domain Eukaryota; kingdom Metazoa; phylum Mollusca; class Cephalopoda; order Oegopsida; family Thysanoteuthidae; genus Thysanoteuthis; species Thysanoteuthis major. The sequence goes on from OY735204.1 coordinate 14,700,374, forward strand.
AAAATTTCCCTCGTAAAAATGAACAGTAATTGCACACAGTTTGGTTGGAAGCCACTTCCAGGGCTTTTGTAAATGCCAATTCTATGTGCACGTCTTTATTGTAAAAGCCAAGTATTGTATGTAGATATTTACACAGTGTATATATGTTGGTATATACTAAGCTCGATTTTTTCTAATGCAGCATTACAATAGTGTAGAATTTTCAATTAGTGCTCTGGGCTGGGTTACCATTATAGATTGGGTTTTTTGAAGTGGGGGTTTCAAAGAAAAAACAATGGCTACACTGGACTTCTAAACATGAAAAAATTTAATCTAAAAATTGCCAACACTGTGTTCACAAATTTGGCAAAGAAAATCTATATTGGCAAACTTTGTACTGATAGTACACTTTAATACTAGACAGGAGTCCTGGGTAACAACCATTTCATTCTAAGCTGAGTGCACAGATACTACACTCTGATCCGTATTTACTCTTTTCCCCACAAGAGCAAGATGTGATACAAGATCGGTTTAATATTGGAGTTCAGTGCAGAAAGCTTTAAAAATTGCTGTGGTCCCTCAAATTGGTGTAGCGAAGGCGTTAAGGCAAGCTCAGTCGATTAATCCATTTTAGTGCTATTTGAAGGTACTGTCCCGGGATTTACTGACCCGGCTCCCCTCAGACTGGACAGAGTTATTTTTTTGAGTTCACAGGACGAATCCTAGGCCTCTTATACTTTGCAATATCGAGCCTCAGTGAGGCATAATCAATCACGTCATTGCATCGGTGCGCGAGTGTATGTGTGCTATTTATTTACTGTCCCACCACAGCAAAATATGACAGAAGGTCGAGGCTTAACGTGGGGAAAATAGGGGACACCCTTCTAAAAATATCTCCAGCCGATGCGGCTTCGGTTTGCTAAGCAACCAAAGCAACCTCCGCCACAAAAGCGTCAACTTGGGGACCTGCTCCGTTAAGTGCAGTGGAGTAGTGCTGCTCCAGGGAAACTGACCCCCCACAGCTGGGCCGAGTAATAATTGGAGAAATAATCGAAGTATGATTATGAAGTTAGAGGAAGACTTTGAAAGCCAAATAAAACGGTGTATGACAATTGTTTGCTAAGTATTTTGTATAAGTATAGACATATTGAAAAGCACATTGCCAATATTCTTGAAACGTAAAGTAATCAATGAATGCATAATACCAGCTATGACGTATGGATACGATACATGGCAACTGACGGAACCACATGAAGATAAACACCCAATTGGACAGTGAGCAATGGAAAATACAATTAGGAGGATAATCTCGGACGATAAAAATGGCAATTGGCTGGACACTTATCATGGACAACAGATGGAGCAAAAGCTTAGCTGATTTAATTTCCATGGGTGGCAGTTGTTAAGAAAATGTTTCTGATTTTGGAGGTGTGCTATTTACAATGTAACTGCAGTACTGAATTAGAAATTTAATTTCCGTCTATTGTATTGCAATCCGAAATCATTTATCACAAACGCAGAAATTTATGCGAACATAAACAAAATTTTTTAGAATCTCATAAATAATGTACTTCATATTTTGGAAGTGACCTAAATGCTTCAAAGTCGTACTTTTGTACAACTGGCTTGAGGTGGGGGTCCAGGATGACGTTGGAGTTGCAGCATGAAAAAAATTCCACCAACAAGCTAAAACATTGTTTTCTTACTAAACTGACACTCTTCATGACAAGTCGAATGTCTTGATGATTGAAAACACCAACGGTTTCTCCTGAAAAAATTCTTATACGGTTTTCCGATTTTAGTGGTTAAACAATCGATAAACGTTTTCAATGATGACTTACCTCAGGCTCAGAAACTACTATATTCAGTACATGAGATGCACAAAGAAATATACATAACAGTATACTTTCCACTGTTGTCAAATTTGAAGATTTTTTCTAGTGCCACTCCAGGAGTCCCTGTTAGTATATATATATATAAATATATATATATATATATATATATATATATATATATATATATATATATATATATATATATATAATGGTAAAATCAATAATATTTAGATCAATGACCATTAGGCAAAATACCCAATAATTGGTGATCACTGCAAAGCCTAATAAAGCATTGATCTGATTTCAACTGATTAATTAATGCGTCTGTTCCTTAATCTGCAAGTTCCAAAGATTCGTTGGAGATCTTATATCACATTTTAATTGTCTCTTAATCTGTAATTACTTGAACACTACGATTGCTGGTGTATCATCATTACATACCTTAACAACGGACTGAAATCATCCGATGAATGCAATATATATATATATATATATATATATATATATATATATGTATATATATTTATATATATATATATATATATATATATATATATATATATATATATATATATGGGGGGAATATATATATATATATATATATATATATATATATATATATATATATATATATATATATATATATATATATATATATATATATATGGGGGGAGGATGTAGTCTAGAAAGTTTAACTGCTTTAAACACAAAATATATTTCTAAAAAAATCCTTTTTACCGAAAATGCACGTCATTTTAGTGTGAGTGTTTGTGTGTGTGTGTGTATGTGTACGCCGACGCTCTCATCCACCCAAACATATATACTTACAATCATATACACAATCACAGACAAAAACGCATTTATCTTCAGATGAACTGGTATTTTTCTTTCTTTCTTTCTTTCTTTCTTTCTCTCTCTCCCTCTCTCTCTCTCTCTCTCTCTCTCTCTCTCTCTCTACACATATATATATATATATAAGCCATCAACCAAATATGTCCCCGAAACTTTCAACAAAGATTTCATCAGTTTTTTGCTGGATGGCTGGCTCCGTATGTATGTATCATGTATACAGACTGCACTGATAGAGATAGAGGGCCGAAAATGCAAATATTTACACCTTATTAAGTTAAGGGAAAAACAATCTTTTGTTTTTTAAAACATCCTCTCCCTCGAATAAGTTTTTCGTGTTATTGAGTACTTCAGTCACTTATTTCCCAATATCCATTAATGTAATTCATGTGATTTTCTTCGGTGTTTTTTTTTTGTTTTTGTTTTTTTTTAATGTTTCACACATACTGTGATATCATGGTACTTTATGTGAATTTTATTTTGTGGTTATCAGTTATTCACCATGTAACTGTTCCGGGAAAAACAGTTATATCAATGTGACTTCCAAGCAGTGTTGATCAAATACCACCTCCCCTTCAGTTTTAATATATAGCTGATGTCACATTGCACGTAGTTTGTTATTCTATATAGGGTATTATGATAATATATTGTACATGGATGTTATTTTATTGTTATTTTATCTTAGATATCATTGAATATTTTTGAAACAGATGATCCATCAAACGGTAGTTACTATCTCAATTTAATTTTCAACGCAATAATCCGAATTCTCTAAAGTTCAAAATGTCTAGAAGCCAAGGGGAAAACTATTGAGTTACCTTTTTTTTTACCCATAATCCTCTTTCTAGATGGCTGTCCCCCTGGGTATATATTGAAAGCAATTTCCGTTTTTGGAAACAGAAAGCGCAGCGGACATTCACAGGAGGATAGTGAAAGTTTATGGAAAGGCTGAACGGTGTTAAGACAGTAGAGAGATTGGTCAGCGGCTAACTACCGCTGTGGATGAGGACAAGGCTGATGCTGTCATTACAGCTGACAGAAGAATCACCATTGCAAAACACAGTGGGAGCCAAAGGTAGTGCCTGCAGTTTAGTGAAGTCACTTGGCTATGCAAAGCGCAACTCAGAGCAAGGCTTCTTGGAGCTCAGCCACATTCGAAGAGAAGCAATCGTTACATGACAATGCAAGGCCTCACAGCAGCTTAAAGATCAGACAAGTAATCTCAGTGCACGGCTGGACAACCTTGCCTCATCTACTCTTCAGTCCTGACCTTGCACCATCAGACTTTAATCTATTTTGGCCCATGAAGAAGGCACACAGGGAACAGTGGTTCTCCAATAATGCTGTTGTGAAAAAGACAACTTGTACATGGCTAAGAAAGCAGCGTAGAAGTTTCTTCGAAGTGGTGTATACATGTTCTCAATGGGATACCTCGATTGTGAAGGAGAGAGACTATGTTGAGCTCTAGATTTGGAATCCTGGAACTTTTCTATTTATTCGGTATGCGTTGTAGGCTTCTACTGTGAAATCTGCTGTAATAAAAGGAATAAACAATCATTTCCTTTATAGGATTATTCTAGATATCACTGACTTGAGCGATATTGCCAACCTAGCAAGCCCTGAATTGAAGCATTTTCTATTTCACCATCATTTCAACTTACTTAATTCTAATATTTAGTCCTGCGCTGAATCTCTTTAGAATACGACACAAAAATATAAATCCATCGTTTCCCTCGCTTTCCAAAAGAATAAAACTTTAGTAAGTCGAAACGGTGTAAAGTGAAGAATTTAAATGGAAAAATGCTGAGCCGTTTCAGATCAACGAAATGCTGTTGATGGTATTTTAAGTTGAGTCAGTTAAATAGGTGGATAGGGGAAAGGTTAAGCGGGTGCATGTTGCCTAATGTACGTCGATGGTTACAAAGCAGCTAGTATAGTGAGTTCGATCCTAAGTGATTGCAACAATTCACCTCGTACCAGATTAAGTAAAGTTTTATAATTAGCTACACTGGTTGGCTGATCGATAAGGCATGCTGTCAATCCTCGAGGCTAGTTTGTTAATCGTTACAACAATAAATTGATATGGCTATTACAGCTCATCGTATTTTCCTCTAGCGAATAATATAATGTTGAAAGCCCCTTGCACAAACAAACTTTGCCCTGACGGACTGCCAAACTCTAGTCCCTAAGCATAACCTTAACTCTACGTTTTTTCCGATGAGATTATCATAGCCGAGTTGCTAAAATGTCATTTGTATTTTTTTACTTTTATTTGGAAAACAGAAACACGGTGGGCTTTTATAGCTGTAATCACTCAATGTGCTGAGGATGAACAGAAAAAGCTAGGGACTTCCCTGAATGCTGGACAGGTACCTATGCTTTTCTCAATCGGGGTCCTGCTAAACCCTAGGATTACACGAGACGTTGTTAAGGATTCAAAGAATTTTATTCGTGTGCAAAAAATGTATCCAACTTTTGTTTCATTTGTAGTTTTCATATGCGTCCATGCATCTCTATAAGACACTTATCAGGTCGGTCAGTTTGTCTGTCCGTCAACCTCTAATATGTTGGATATCAATTTTCTCAGTTGCATCATGTTTGATTGATATGGAACTTGGTCCCCAGATCTCTGGGGGAACCTTCCTCATCTTTTCCATCTTCTTTCTCTTTCTGCTGCTATTACCATCACTAGGAATGTTAAAAATCAATTACCTCAGTTGTATCATGTTGGATTGATATGAAACTTGGTTCAGACCTCCAGATGAAGCGATATCATCTTCCTCTTCCTCCTCCTGTTGCTGTTACTACAACAACTAGTTATGATAAATATCATTTTTTTCAGCTGTATCATGTTGGATTGATATTAAACTTGTACATGAGTTCCAGGTTAACAATCCTCATCTTCCTTTTAGCTCTTCTTCCTTTGGCTACCACCACAACTAATAATCATATTACTACTACTATAACTACTACTTCGTTTAGAATCCTTTCGCAATATGGACGTAAGGGTGGTACATGCATCGGTGAACTTATGATTCTTATTTCTATATAACATGCAGCGGTCCCTGTGTTTTGAAATTTGACACGAAGGGTATTAGAATTGTTACCAACCGAAAAAATATGTCATTCTTCATAATTGTTGTGAATTTCAGTTGTTGTTTTTTAATTTTTCTACTTATATTAAATGTTCTTTGAGTGGGAGGTGACCCAAGAAATTGACGATTTTATTTTTAAAAATATCTGCTAATATACAAATAACTATCTTCCTGCATACTGTAAAGTACTGATGCTTACTTTTACTTACTATTTTGATACATGTACATTTTTGACACGTTGGTGTATAATCAGTATTTTTTATACTTGGATTCCTTGTGATATAAGGATTTTTTTCAAGGGTTCCTCAAGTCTGAAAAGGTTGAGAAAAGCTGATCTAAATTATCGTCCACAAATCAGTTTGACGCATTATCATTAATTTTGCAATTTTTTTTTTTTTACCCCTTTCTTAACTTTGAGTTGCATTTTTTTTTTCACAATTTGGATCGGACCGTGATTTTACGGCAACGATTCATTATCATCAATTTCGCAATTTTTTTTTTTTTTTACCTCCATCCCTATTTCAGTTGCATTTTTTTGCACAATTTGGATCGGACCGTGATTTAACGGCAACAATTCGTAATTGAAGATGAAGAGTAAACCCACAGTGAAAATAGAACTCACAACCCCTCGCCAGAAAGATAAGATGAAGGTAAAGAATAGTCGAAATCACTAATAATGTTACAATACTTCATCCACTAAAAAAAACAAATTTCTTTAAATTTCAAAATACCGTCGTAATTTGACACAGTTCGAGAATCATTTAGCTAAAGCAGAAAGTCAGGCCATCGATGCTCTAGTCATTTCCTCGTGCAAAGATCTAGCAAGGGCAGAATTGAATCGCAAAAACAAAATCAACCTCAACGTTTGTTTTATTATAATATTACTTATCTTATTAGTATAAATTGGATAAAATATTATTTACTTTATTGTGAATCATCTAACTAACAATTTCTGTCATCTATACACAACCAAGACATCCAAATTTAGATGAAAAACATCTACATTGTCAAACCTAAGCAAGTGACCTTAATTTCTTACGTAACGTGCATTCTGGTATGTCGATCAGTGACGATGATCCCCGCTAGAGATACTAGTGCATCTAAAAGTTTCTTTTGGATTTGCGAGGATTAGGGACCGTCAACTAATACTGTCACCAAAATTGTCTTGAAGTGATTTGGACTGGTTATCTATATATGCATGTGTGTATGTATGTATGTATCACACGTACAGATTTCACCAATGGAGCAAGAAGGCAGAAATTTGCAACATTTGCTACTTTTTTATGTCTAAAAAAAACGCTTTTTTGTTGTTGTTTTTTTTCTAAATTATAACCCTTAATCCATTCTTAGTTTGGGTTTCAATTTACGATGTAAATCCATGCTAAGTTGATCCCTGATTTGTGTCCGATAGCATTTACCCTTTTTTTTTTTAATTCAGTCAAAAGGCTATATAAGTAACTTATTGTTCCAATGTTTTAGTTGATCATCCCAAACACAGTAGGCTGCCAAAAGACGTTGGCTGTGTTACGGTTTCTGTTTAGTGACTAACCCGACATGTGTTCTTGAAATAATTGATTTACTCAATAATCTGCGCACATTACACAAATTTCCTTTTTTTTTTTAATCAAATTTCGAAAACCCAAAAATAAATGATCTTTTTCTAATAACGGTGACCGAGTTTTCGAATATCCTGATATGAGCATCATAAAAAATGAAAAGCTCATGAATTTTCATGGCGTTCGGGTATGGGGAAGGGAAACGCGTTCAACCCTGCAGATCTATGGACAATCCAATCATTTCTCCGGCTACCCTTCTCATGATTTACGATGAGAATATCTTCTTTTTTTTTTCATGATTTGGGTGGGAATTAGAAATTTGCGTGACTTCAAGGAAAATTGGAAGTGAAAGTTGTCGTGAGTGATTTTGAGTTAAAAAGATGATATAAAAATCCCCATCTTGTTTTCCTTCATAAAAATGTCTACAAACACGTATACACAAATACATATTTACATACACACACTCACACACGTATAATATATATATATATATATATATATATATATATATATATATATATATATGTGTAAATATATATATATATAATATATATATATATATATATATATATATATATATATACATATATATATATATGTGTGTGTGTGTGTGTATGTGTGCAGGGTGTATATAATGAGCCCCGTGTTTCAAAAATATTAAATGATGTGTAGTATAAAATAACATCCATTTGCAATACATTATGATAATACCCTATAAAGAATAACAAACTACTCAGAAACTGTATATTAAAATAGTGTCTGGAAGTGGGGTGCTTGATTAACACTGCTGGGTGACATTTAGATATTACAGTTCGTTTTTTAAATTCCCAAAATGGTTACATGATGAACCACTGATGATCCAAACGAAGAAAATTCACACAGAGTACCGTAATATCAATGAATGTATAGAATATTAAAAAAAACACGAAAGAAAGTTACATAAATTACATTGATAGATATTGGGAAATGAGTGATTGAAATACTCAAAAAGATTTTTGAGAAAGTTTTTCAATGTGTTTAGTGTTAAAACTATGAAGTTTTTTAACTATATATATATATATATATATATATATATATATATATTGATTCAATTCATAGATTTTATACTTTTATGTATGCATGTGGATGTATACATTCAAGTTAACGTATACATATATACATACATACATATACATATACATATACATATATATATATATATATATATATATATATATATATATATATATATATAATGTGTCTACACATGAAGTTCTGATCAGTAGCTCAATAAAAACCGTCATGTGACTGACATCCTTTGTGTGGGGATGATTAATCGAAATATTGAAAAAGGGGTAATCAATGAATAAGTTACTTCTCCCACATTTTGTTGGACAGTGATCGCTAAAAAAATACACGAATTAGGGATCAATTTAGTATAAATTCATATTGTTAATTGGTCTTAACCCCGTTCTCAAAATTTATTCAAAGAAGAGGATTTTTTTAAAGAACAAAAGAGTGTTTGTTTTTAACTTAATAAGGTGTAAATGTTTGCACTTTCAGCCCTCAATCTCTATTAGTGCAGTCCGTATGCATGATACATACATACAGAGCTAGCCATCCAACCAGAAAACTGATGAAATCTTTGTTGACAGTTTTGGGGACACATTTGGTTGATGGTTTCTAATATATATATATATATATATATATATATATATATATATATAGAGAGAGAGAGAGAGAGAGAGAGAGAGAGAGAGAGAGAGAGAGTGAGAAAGAAAGGGAGAGAGAGAGAAATGCCAGTTTGTATGAAAATAAATGCGTGTTTGTCTGTGATTGTGTATATGATTGTAAGTAAATATGTTTTGGTGGATATGAGCATCAGCGTACACACATACACATACATGCACACGTACATTCATGCATATATGTACATATGTGTGTATATATATATATATATATATATATATATATATATATATATACAATATATATATGTATATATATATATATATATATATATATATATATATATATATATATATATATATATATATATATATATAATGCGTGTGCGTTTATGTAGATAGATACACAAATAGATAGAAAAACTCTGAAAATTCAAAACGATATTTTGCGTATTAATAATTTGTATATTTTAAGCTCTGCTCATTGAAAAACAAGTTTATATCTTTATTTTGTACAGACACCGGGACAGTGGCGCTTTTAATTTCTCAAAAGAGTGACAAATTTTTACCCCTTCTCTCTTTAATTATCAGATTGGTCCTTATCGACAACACCATTCTTTTGAGCTCTGAGGTCAGTTGCTGACGTCATCATGTAGGTAACTGTTTTGACGGTAAAAAGATCTATACAACCAGATGAACGCCAGACAGTCGTCTGCCATTTTCTCAATAGACCGAATCAAATTGAATGAATGCTTTCAGTATCGTTTTTATTCGTTTCTTTTCATTTTTGTTCCTTTCACACCTTCCATACTTCCTGAAGTTCTATTTGATAACAACACTTCTCCCTTAAAAAAAGGTTCTAACATTTTCCTTCTCGACGCTAATTAATTTGGCTCCCTTTCCTCTCTTTCACTCTATAAGTTGCTTATTGTTTATTTCAGGTAAATATTTGCTTTGGTGGGCTTTTTTTCCCATCGTTCGACTGTCCGAGGTAATGAATAAAATTTGATGTCCCTCCTGTTAGAGAATGTACTAATTCAAAATATTTCGTTTCTTGTTTTTATTCCTTTATAAATGGATTATTAGTAATGCGTGGTCAATGTATTCGCGAACATTGCAAAAGTAAAGCTTCAACTCTTTTTCTTCAGATTGAAAGTATTACGATTATTCTTTGTTTGCAGACAAGTAGTAGTGGTAGTAGTATCAGTAATAGTATCATTAGTGAGCAATGCACATAGAGACACAAAATCTATTTTAGTCGTTGTTTTATTAGTATCAACTTCTTCCTTCCTTTTTCTGTTCGCTTGACTTAATTTAAGTTATCCTCACGTTAGCTCCATTATAATTATTTTATATCCGTAGGCTCTGTGTTTTGTTATCTTCACTTTCAATTTCACAAAACTCTATCAAATTTAAGACCTTCCTCTCCACTGATCATTGTAAGCATCATAATTTTTAACTCTGAAGTTTATTCAATCATCTCCTGTCGTCCGCAACTCGACCGGTCAGTGGGCCCAAGGAGTTAGAAGAAGAGTTGGGGGGCTTGTGTTATTGAGCGTAGTGTAGAGTTTGGTCGTATATATATTTGGGCGTATAAGCCTGGGGGATAGGGATGGCAACTTCCCTCCTCCCAGTACGGGGAGTTTGTATTATTTTTGCCGTTAGAAGAGCAGAAAACAATTTTGTTTTGCAAAGTTGCATCTGGAATGATTTGCTGTGTGTCATTGATTGATAAAAAGTCTTTTCACTGGAAATTAGTACTTGAGTTTTAATACGTGTAAAATCTCGCTCAAATTGGCCCCCCTCCCTTAACCAGAGTTAACCATACGCCTCTTTTGATCAATTGCTTTACTTCGAAATGATGTATTCAACACGAAGTGGCCATAACGCTCCAGGGGTCAGTTGCTGACGTCATCCTATTGGTAACACCTTGAGTGGTAAAAAACATCAATAAAACCAGACTGATGCCAGTCGTCCGCCATTTTATAAATATAGCAGATCACACAACAATACACACAAATGTATACACACACACAGTAACACGCAAACGCACACACACACACACACACACACACAAACACAAACACACACACACACACACATATACATATATATATATATATATATATATATATATATATATATATATATATATATATATATATATATATATATATATATATATGGGTATGAGTATTGCAAGGTATATTTGTATAAAAACATTTGTATATATTTTTATAATATAAATACAAAGACACCGACACATTTTCCAGAGCGGTCGGCTTAATATTTTATCATATGCACCTTTGATTTCTCAGAAAAGTAACACCTTCCCGCCATCCCCCCCCCCCCCACTGATTAGATTGGTCTTCGTCGACAACATCGTTCTTTTGAGCTCTGAGGTCAGTTGCTGACATCATCTTGTAGGTAACAGTTTGTCGGCCAAAAGAAGTATACAACCAGACGACCGCCAGACAGTTGTCTGCCATTTTCCAATAGAGGGATTCAGATTGAATGAACGTTGATTACTTTAATAATCATATCAACTTCCTGTTTCACGCCATCAATATCATTTTTTTTTCTTTTTTTCTTTCTTTTCGTTTTATTTGGTGTTCGTTCCTTCAACTTCCTTCATACTTTTTAAAGTTTCATTCGATACAACTTTTCTGCGGAAAACTTCCCATATTTTTTTCTTGGCCCCCGAATAATTTATCACTGTTTTGTTATTTCTAGCTATCAATATCTTTTACCAACGACGAACGTCGACAGGTTTATGAATGCTAAAACCTGTTTCTTTCAGACAAAAATGAAAAAGGTTCGAAATGCTCATGAGGGGAAGGAGGGGAAGGAGAGGAAAGAGGGGGAAAAACAATTTTTACTTCTCTTTTACGTCACTCAACTACATGTAATTTCTTATTTAATCAATTCTCAAAATATAAAATGAAAGTACAAAAAGACAGAAAGAGGACTATACAGTGTTTGTAACAAATGTGTACACTTCACTCATATATTACCTTTCTCACTTCCCAATGAATTATTTTACATTTCGGACGATATTTGGGTTTGGGGGGGGGGTATGCAATTATTGTTTATTTTTATTTAGGACGTATTAAGAAGTTTCCTTTTCTCTTTTATTCAACGATGGTTGGAGAGGTATATGTATTCACTTGAGTCTGACAATTTGTTCATTCAATGTCTCTTAAGGTTCTCAATGAAATCCGATGACATTTTATGGACGGCTGAGGCATGAACTGAGGAAGAATTGATCGAGCTTGGGCCAGATGAAGTATCATTTTCTACGGATATTTTCTCCAAATTGAATCTGTACATAAACTGACTCCCGATTTTTGTTCAGTGTTTAGGGACAATAGTTTCTCAGATTCATCTTTCCCCATCCCTCATTAAAGTATCTTTATTTTGTTATTTCAAGCTATTTAGATCTCTTTGAATATCAGTTGAGATTTGGATTTATTAATCGACGTTTTTTTTCTTAATGTAACCTCCCCATATCTTTTTTTCATTGTTATCTTCTTGTTCACCCTAACAAATCTCACTTCACATTTTTCCCTCCTCTTTTTTGTCAATATTTGATCTTGTATTCGTCAACCAATATGAAAGAACACCGGCATATTTCAATCAATCCAAAAATTGAATGAAAAACAGAACCATACCTAGTTAAGGAAAAGTGTATAGTTTTCCCGAACTAGTCGGAAATTAGAGCAAGCAAATTAAGAAATACAGTGAGCAAATCAGAAACAAAGAAAACTGGGAGACTCTGTAGGACACCTATGACCAACAAAGTATTATTATGATGACGGTGATGATTATGGTGATGATGACAATGACGACGATGACGATACTGATGGGGATGACGATCATGATTGCAACGATGATGATGATGACGACGAAATCAACGATAATGATGATGACGATGATGATGATGGTAATAACAGTGACAACGACGATGATGATGACGAAACAGCAATGGTGATGATGATATGATGACGAGACGACGATAATGATTAGCAAATCTGATACGTCAAAATCGTTTAATCTCTTCCTCATGATTAAATGCGTTCTTGTTTTGATTTTGAATTTGATCTGAATAGATTTACATTTTTTTGAGGTAATATTTTCGGTGGATTGATTCAAAAAGCAGTTAATTGATAGCAAATCTTTCTTTTTTTTCCAGTGAGAAAAAAAGAATTTCGAAAACGAATGTTTTATAAATACGTCTCAGTTTTATAAATACAATTCCAATTTTTTCCTCCTTTCTTTCTCTTACGATCTTACTCTTCCAATCTTTCCCGCCCTTGTTTCTCTTTCAATTTTTCTCTTTCAATTTTTTTCCTTCATTGTTTCTCCTTAATTTTTTCTCTTCCAATCTTTTCCTTCCTTGGGTCTTCTTCAATCTTCCTCTTCCAATTGTTTCCTTCAGTCTTTCTCCATCAGTTTTTTCCAGTTTAATTAGATATCCAGCCGACAACTTCGTTGTAAGGATTCTAAAAAAGATATTTTCAGCTTTCTCTTTCTATAACTATCTGCCATTTGCTGGCTTTACGAACTGGAAATGCAAGTCAGAGTGGTTAAATTCTGTATAATTCCTGCACAGGTCTTGTTAGTCATGTGACCAATATATTTTGGTCGTATGCCGTGTTGGGGATGATCGATTACAAAGTTAGAAAAAATAATGATCCATAAATGAGCTAATTCTCTCAGCTTTTGTTAAATGACTTAAAAGTCCGAATTTCCAAAAAGGAAAATAAATAACCGTGAACACTGCCGGATACGAACTAGGCGACCAGTTTACCATGAACTTACATTGTAAATTGATTCCCCCCACTAAAAGCTCATTTGGAGCAGTGGGGAGAGGAAATTTGAAAAAATGAAAAGAGTCTTCTTCTAGACATGATTAGGAGTAAATGATTAAAGGTTTAGCACTTGCAAGCTCAACCTTCAAAAACAATTCGATCCCAATAATCCTAAAAAGGAGAGTATACAACCAATGTATCCTCCCGATAGTCATGTATGGAGCTGAAACATGGAACCTAACCAAGAGACAGACTTGCAAACTGAGAAGTATGCAATGTGTGCATGAGAGAATCATGCTTAACATTACATGGAGAGATCACAAGACAGCACAGTATATCAGGAAGAAAACAGGAGTCAGAGACATCATAGAATCTATTAGAAAACTTAAATGGCAATGGGCAGGCCATGTTGCAAGAATGGTAGACAACCGATGGACATCACGACACAAAACATGGATACCCAGGGATCACACGCGAAACCGAGGCCGACGGAATACATGATGGAGAGATAAAATGGAAAAATTTAGAAAATACTGGCTCCTCGACGCTCACGATAGAGAAGAGTGGCGAATCCTGGAGAAGGTCTATGTCCAACGACGAACGTTAAGAGACTGATGATGATGATGATGATGATGATGATGATGATGATGATGATGACTCTAGTCCCACTGGTTGGGCCTGTGTGCCTGACAAACAGATGACCCAAGTGAGATAGACAGATAGATAAGTATGGACTGACTGAGATAGATAAATAGATAGATAGATAGATAGATAGATAGATAGATAGATAGATATGAACTGACTGGGATAGATATGAACAGACTGGTTGATAGATATGAACAGACTGAGATCGATAGATGGGTAGATTGATTCATAGAATCACTTTAAAACTGAAGAAACCTATGTTGAATATATTAACAGTTTTGGTTGACGGTTCCTAATGTTTTCGACTTTTTTTGAAAAAATGTCCCTTTTGTCGGATTAACGAATGGAAACGAAAGTGAAAATTGGTGAAATTCATATCATTCTAGAATGATTTTAAAAAAGTTAGACCATAGATGCGCTTGTCATTTTCTTGTTTACAACAGGTTTACATATGAGGGTGAGTCAAAATACTTCTTAAAACACTGAAAAAAATCTAATTTATCTGGATATATATCTAAAAACTAAAATAACATCACATAATGTGGATAAATTAAATTAGACCTTAATCGTCAACATTTATATCATTTAAATAATATGTAATTTGTTTTTAAAAAAATATTTTATTGCAATAAATCAAATAGAGGATATTACTCATTGAATGAAAAAAACATCTAAAAAGCAGTTTCTGACATCTGCACTCAACTAAAACATGAAAAACATTTAATATATCTAGCTCAGTGGCTGTCACACTGCAACATCTAATTTGGCAACACTGAGCAAGGGTAGTAACTAACATTTCGGTATGTCAGACTGTGTTTGCAGACCCTGTCAGAGATGTTGACGCATTGACTGATCTAATGGTGGAAATGATCCACTGCAAAGGTAGCCACTATTGTTACTATTGTGGTCTCCTATAGACCTCAGTCGTGTGCAAATTCTTTGGTAATTTCGGAAAGTCTACTTGAGTAATGAACAAGGTGATTTTCTTGGGTCGTGGTCCGTATCTCAGGACTCTTCACCTGGGGGGGGGCGTTCAAAGTATGAACCCTTCCCGGTAAACGTTTCCTCTAAAAAACAAAAAACGTCACGATGATTTTTTATATTGGGGTTAACGATTAAATCACTTGATGAATCAATCATTAGTGTGTGTGGGGGGGGCGCCCCCCATCGGATCTCCCAGTGTAGATGACTCATGGAATGCAACTATATAAATACCATCCTCGTCATGTTGATTTGAATCTGCCTCCAGTCGTCTGATAGACAGATACATTATCCATAACTCCAAGATCACACATAGCGAACGAGAAATTCGCAGACGTACTTACCACAAATTGACACCTGACAAAAAATCGTCTAAATCATATTTTATTTCATCGTCGGAAATTTTGTATCATTAGTTGGAAAAAAGATTGGAGGAAAATCTGAGACAAAAATTATTTGTGTACACCTCATAAGAATGTTTTTTTTTAATAGATAGTGTGAAATGTTGTGAAAATGTAAAAAAAAATAAATAAATAAAAATAAACGGCCGATATCGAACAGAACCAGTCACATCGCATTTGAAATTTCTCCAAAATTCTTACGCGTAAATTTTTGAAAAACTTTTGATTTTGATAAAATTTTCGTCAATCTTTCGTTGAAGAGACCTTTATCGACTTCAGCATTTTAAACCAAAGACAAACTGCGCAAATTTGATACATCATCTTTATATTAATATTGGAATTCTTTTTTGTGCACAACTGTATAAGAGAGCTGGTACGAAAAAGATTTGATCAACAGAGTCAAAACAATTTTTTCCTCTCATATACAATTTTGCAAAGAACTTGATAACATTAAACAAACACTCATTATTGTTGGATGTCTTAATTACGTTGTTGATAAACAACTGAAATCACCTTCAAAGAAAATTAACTATGATAATACACATAGTAATTATGACAAAAATGACGTATGTATATTACAAAAATGGTTCAGTCTGTTTCTCGATGTATCCTTCTCTTGAACATTGGCGCAGCTCAATCAAATTTTGTATGCATACTTAGTGGACCTCGAGGAAAAACCTAGACTATTTGCCCATTGTAGGAGCACAGTGCTATGTGTTCCCATATTAATATACATATCATACTAGATTAAAGTATTCCTACCAAATGTCGGCAGATACTCTAGTATGTTATACGACACTAATCGCAGAAAAGACTTGAAGCTATTAAGAAATACAGTACATCTGACGAATTTCACCGTTCTTAACAACAAAAGCCGAGATATTATTGCATAAGAGTTTGTTTGTTTTGTTTTTTTAATTATAACTTCGATAGTTTTGTGCTTGATAATGATAAGAGAAGGTTAAAAGTGCTACCTATCGACATTTTTCACACACACTATATCTAAATGTCAGCTTGTAAAATAATAGGAGGAATTCACCGAATTGAAAAAACGATTCTTGTCCGTCAATTCACTGAAACTTGCATATATCATGCACTTGCCGTATTGATATGATTTAAATCGAAAAGCACATAATTTTCAGATGAATATTAAAGAGATGGAAACACCCTCATCAGAAGCGTATAGACCTAGATGGAGGAGGAAAGGAGAAACAATAGCTTTGCACATTGATATTTTTCAAAATAAAGGTTTCTATGATTTTGTAGCAATTCTTTTCTACTTATCCTCTTATATAGGTATGTGTATATATATATATATATATATATATATATATATATATATGTGTGTGTGTGTGTGTGTGTGTGTGTGCACTTGTTTATGTATCTGCGTGTGAATGTTTACAGGTATATATGTATGTGTGTATGACAATTTTCCCAGAGACAATCTAACTCAGAAATTCATCAATCATATAAAAACCCATTTCGCACCAGCGGGACACAACCCGATTTCCCCAGGGGACTTTACACACAACTCTGCCAATCCACTGATTTCTTCACACGTTCAGAACTCAATTAATAAATTATCCCGCCCACTAAAAATCACGTACAATACATAGACAAACGAGTCCTTGTATTCTTCTGAATAATTTCTCGATAAAGCCAGCATACACTGGCGTAACGTTGAATCGAGTTGAATAGATGCATTTGTACAACATTTGGTCGTCGGGTATTGTCATTTGATTTCTCATTATCACATAATTTGCAATGATATACTGATGTATGTATGTATGTATGTATGTATGTATTTTAAAACTATTCCTACGTACGATTATTCGTTGGAGCTGTGAAAAAATCGAATCAAAAAAAAACATTCAGCTCGAGTAAGGAAATTTCGTAAATGATTTTTCTTTGGAAATTAATAAATCTGAAATCCGATTGCAATCTGGTATTCGTGTTGCCTTCAAAAATCCGATTCTAACCTCCCTGCGTTCATTGTTCCTTTTGTCGATAAATTGAATAATCGATGTAAAATGTATTCAAATAACAAAAGTCGATAATCCTTGTTTGTCATTTAATCGCAATGGAAAATGTCATTGCACTCCCGAGCAAAATACTCGGTTAATCCTGAATTGAAGGAAGAGTTTGTTTTTTTTTTTCCTTGAAACTGCTTTCACGTTTTGGTTTGTTTTTTTCTCGTTTTGTTTCGTTTTGTTTCAATTATTTGCATCTATTTTTCGATTCCCATCTACATTTTCAATTAGATCAATACCCCGTCACAATGTTTCGATTCCTGGTTGTTTGACATGAACATTTTTTTCTAGAGAGGGGGGGGCTAGATTGTTCTCTGAGTTTACTTTAAAACAGAGTTTATTTTCCTTTTTTGCCCCATGGCCCCCTTTTGGTCATGTCTCCGAGCATCCTGAGTTCCACAAAAGCTATGGATAAAATAGCTGAGCAAATTAGGCTAACTAGCCATGTGGTGGCAACCAGTCTAGGGAAAGGACAACTTTGATTCCAAACAAGGGGTGAGGCCTGTTCGGGTGGTTTGATGCCTAATTGTACGTCTTTCCGGCAGCTCCTGCAGTAGGGTTGATACCAAACGTATCATTATCTGCTTGTCAAGGCCGAAAAGGTGGATTCTGACGACTAGGCATCTCAAGATAATGTTTTGCCAGGCATGTACCCAGAGGCTGGGGGCGTTCCATCATCTGTAAAATTCAAAATCAACGACTGGATGGATGTTACCCAGCCGGAAACGAGGACTTCAAATGCTGATTTTCGAAGCAGGCAGGTCATTGCTGCTGAAATCTACGACCAGCTGGCTTGTACACTGCTTATGCTAATCGTTGTTCTTATCACTTACCTTACCTATCCTGTTACCCAGGGCAATGTCGTTGGTGCATCATCATCATCATCATCATCATCATCATCATCATCATCATCATCATCATCATCATCATCATCAGTCTTTCAACGTCTGTCGTTGGTGCATCAGACATGATTGAATCATAGATGTGTCCAAGGCGAGATAGTCTGACAGAGCCCATCCTTCTTCAAGCTTGTTTAGAATCTGAGTTGTTCATCTCCCAGACTGGTTGCCAACTACGGCTAATGATCCCTGTCTACCCTACTATACACCCATGGCTGGAGAGAAAAGATATGGATGGATGTCTTTCCCAAAGTGGGTCCCTTTCTCTGTGCCCTTTACTTCTCAACTACTTTTTGCCCTTTTTTAATCACATATCTGCTTAAATGTTGTGATAAAAACAATAAACAGGAAGATACCAGTCCAAACTAGCATTCCAAAATCATAAATCATCACCACTCGTATATATGGCTTTTTATCTAGTAAATTAAGCGGGTACGTTTGAGTTACCTTCATGAAAATACTGCCACTAGGGTCTGAGCCATGAATTCATAATTTTCTTTTTTTAATAGAAAAATTGGTCTGGTTAGTCACTCAATAGAAACTACCACTTGACCAGTATCTTTAAGCATCAGTGATTGATCAAAAGAATGGAAAATTGGGATTACCAATGAATAAGTTACTTCTATCGCATTTTAGGACAGTGATCACTAATAAAAGGCTGAATCGAAAAAAAAAACAAGTGTGAATACTGCCCGACACGAACTAACAATTTACGATAAACAATTCGGGGTACGTTGCAAATTGAATCCCCCACTAAAACCTGGGGGGGATTTTCTCTACTTATTGAGGGAAGGAGTGAAAAATACTCAAATTTTACAATGATCAGCTAGGACTGGTTGAACCAGATACGTAGATACATAGATATATAGATACGTAGTTACGTATAAATGTCAGAATACATGGAAAACCTAAACCTACCAACAGTGTTTAAATCGGCCTGTTTTGGGTAGCGGTGGTTGATGAATCATGAAATTGAATAATTGCCGTTATTCTTGATTTATGTCAAGAAGGATATTTCTATTCTATCTTTCATTATGACTCACGAGGATTTTAAGACGACAAGTCTGAAAATCAGGCCATAGACGTGCTAGATCTTTGTGTGTGTGTGTGTGTGTGTGTGTGTGTGTGTGTGTGTTTGTGTGTGTGTGTGTGTGTGTGGAGATCAAGCAAAGACAGCGAATACAACATCTATTCTCAAGTTTGCATCTAAAATTTCTTGAAATACCTCCAAACATCTACCTCTCCCCGTATATGTCTAAAATCTTGGAGATGTACTACATATTTTTAATAAATTGAATGTTATCTTAATCTCCAACATTTATTTTATTCAATTATTACTCAATTTATCAAAAACATTTATTTCATTACAATAAATTGAATTAAATTGTAACTTTTTTTAATCAAAAATCATCTAACAAGCAATTTCTGACAACTAGACTCAACCAAAAACATGTATATTTAGATTTTAAAAAAACTCTGAAATGGCAACTCTGAGCGAGGGACGTAATTGATATTTCGGTACGTCAGTCAGTGACAGCGATGGGTGCTAGGGGATGTTAACGCATCTGAAGATGACTATTAAATAAATATCATTTAACTTTCAACCCATATAACTCAACATGCCTACATCTATGGTGCCAACCGTAGTGCAATGGTCAACAAACTTGACTTGCCAGAGTAATAGAATTCGATCCTCATTGGGTACTCTCAGACTAAGCCAAGTATAGTTAATACCAGATTGCCTTGTTGTTGAGTAACCTTTAGTATTCTAGTATCGCAGACCACTGCTATTGTAATGAGCTCAATTCTTACCAAGCGCCCAAAATATTCTATGCTTAACTAATTCTAAAGTGTTTAATGAATCCCCATACATGCATACCTTGTCATAACATGGTTGTTGGGGTCCAAGAAAGCCAACTGCGCTATAAACAAGCTGCGGTAACTGAGGTTGCCAGTTTAGCTATCTTTATAATTACATTTAGCTATTTTAATTGCATTTAGCTATTTTTAAGATAAAATAATATTCAAAACCAACCATACATCCGCGTTATAACGAGATCTGCTCCATGAAGAATCACGTTATAAAGGGAGATGCGTTTAGGGAACTCAGGGGAATAGGAACTTGGTGTAGAACAGTTGTTTTTGGTATGTGATCTAAATAAGCCGTAAACGTCTGAAGTCTCCTGTCTGTCTTTCTACGATACCTATTGAGATTTGCGAAGAATTTCAATGAAATTTTGTGGAACTGTGGGCACTAGGCTACCCCAAGCATATTTTAAACATATATGTGAATAACATCGAAATGCACTTTTTAAAAATAGAAGTTGAAAATAAAAACACGAAACAGAAAAAATATCAAAATAAGCTATAGCATTAAAAGAATGGCGGTTTAAAGGATGCTTATAGAACGATAAATATAGTTGCAGTTCCTGAAACCATTTTGTGTTTATAAGTTTACGAGAAAACAACATCTTGTGGTAGTGTCTAGATAACTGTGCACTCAGCAAAAGAAAACATTTCCAGTCTACACAGAATAATCCAGACAACAGTAAAATATTTTCCCAAAGAGCTACATAGTAGGGCTTTTAGTGTGTTGGAAGGTACAGCATTTCCTTTCTGTATCAAACATGTCTTGATGATAATTACTCCGAGGTTGACCTTTTTGGGGGATTAATTTGCATACACTATATTACTCCACGTTCCTCCAAGCTTTTCCCAGATACATTTCAGGTCGTTGCAGATATAAAGAAATTGTGGCGATGCAAGTGATGGCAACCAAGAAAGAGGACTGAAGAGTATTGAACAGTTGAAAGGGATCTTGGAATGATAGAGGATGAGATATACCAAGAGCGATATTTTGAAGCAGTCCCCATTTCCCTTGGTTGATTATTTTCTCCGTTAATACTGATTGGCTGGATACTTTTCTGGACAAGCCACTTGGTTGTTTCCACTTCCTATTTTTTTCGGAACGTGAAATCTACTTAACCAATCATTGGCTGCCTGTTCGCAGTTCCATTGGACAAGACAAACACAATTATCTGATGTGTAATTCCTTGAAATCTGTCTGTGAGGCAGTACCTCCCTATTGCACTAAAAAGGGTATGGCCAGTGGGAACACCTTGACTTACTATTGCCATAGCCAATTGAACTTGGTGATTTTTGTTCCAATCCACATATAAATGGATGGTAGCCTTCACATCAAATATTTACTATGCGACTCATCTCGTGGTGAAACGAGTTAAAACTAGATTTGCTGTTGCAGAGATTAACATCATTTCTACTTCTATTCCAACTGAAGATGATTACTGCAACTTTTTATTGAATATATAATTCTTGGAAAATTATTAAAAAAATATATATGTAGTATAAATGTATTGATTTACTAGGATGAAATCAACTTGCAAATACCAACTTAAAAGCTTTATCTTTTGAAATATTGGTAATTTTTGTAATTTTTGTATCAAAAGTTCTCGTAGATATGTAAGGTAGGTCAGTTTGACTCGGTCGGTGAGAAAGCCGCCAATCGATCATTTTGTCGTGATATTAAATAACGTTAAGTAAATATTAATTAGAAACTGTCATCGTATTCAACATAGGTTTCTTCATTTTTGAGTGATTTTGGACGGCTGGCTGGCTGGCTCGCTGGCTATGTTTGTACCTCAAGTGCCGGCCGTCTCAACGGAGCTTGAGGGCTGAAAGGGTAAACTTTTATGTCAAGAATAAAAATGTTTCTTTTTTTGTGGAGGATTCCCAAATAAAATGAAAGGGGGTTCAATTTACAATGTAAGTTTATTTCAAATTGGTCCCTCACTTTCTGTCCGGCAGTGTTCATGCTTGTAAATTGAAATTTCGAACTTCTTGGTAATCAACGCCTATCAAAAGGCAAGAATAGTAAGTTATTATTTGATCACCTCTTTTTTTCCAGTTATTAATTGATCACCCTAATCGTAGCATGCTGCTATAAGACGTCGGTTGCGAGATTATTCCTACTGAATGAGCACACAGACGTGCATTACTAACGAACAAGTATCTGGTTGAGTTGAATCCGTGTTACAGAGAAACAACACGAGGCAAACTCACGAGAATTTGATTTGATAGAACTCGTTTGTCTTTTGCAGTCTATCTAACTCTGTCATCTTAACTGCTTCGTTGAGCTCCAGATCTGAAGTCTTCAAAACAAATTAGATATCGGATAATAAAGTGCAAAATGATCTTTCGGAATCTATCAAAGAGCAGATTTCCCCAACCATAACTTAATAGTATATCGAATTATAGGAGCGTAAACAAAGATATCAAGAGTTACTGAAGTAGATCACACGGAATTTTATTTTCAACTTCCGGAAATTAGAGTCTGATGATCATTGTCTGTTATTATCAAGAAAATAAACCACAGGTCTCGCTGTACACGTCGCTTCTAGGAGACGTGGAAGATTACTTTGTTGTAAACCAGAGAGATCTCATATCAGGATTCACGTACACCCAAGGTACACCAAGAGAAATTACGGGGACACAAGATGTTTGTAAAACCTCTTTAAATCAACTAAATACAACTTGAGTCTTTTGCAAACCTGACATACTATCGACCATACAGTGTTAATCAGAAAAATGATTCCGTAAAATGAAACAGCTTTGGTTTATACATAAACCTATATTCGCACGCTCTCACATTCCTTGCATGCTTTTGACTTGTGACAATCTTTAATGCCTGCCTATTCATCCAACTCTGTATTACATGCTTGTAAATGTCCTTTGCGTCGAATTGTTGGTCAAATAGCCTTCTTTTCAGTATAAACCAAATAACGTGTACAACTGTCGATTGAGAATGATATACTTATGTGCGTCTTAAAAAGTATGTCTAGAATTGAATTCTCTTTTGCATAGAACCAAGCTCATTTATGTCACTAAAATAGGACATTAAATTAGCATAAATTCTTGAAAAGGAACAAGTTTCTTTTCTCTACGAAAGAATAGTCTCGAATCCGCTCAATTCAATTCATCGCTATGGTCGTGTATGGACTGCCATGTAGGTAATATACGGAGTATAAATAGTAATATTCATTTTAAATTCTTTTCTCAGGTACATTTGTCATCATTGATGAGAGTTCTACTTTTACGACCTGGAAACAACGAATGATAAGTTGAAAGAAATTTATGTTTTGATGACTGCTGGCGAAGTGTCTCGAACAGTGAATTCATGAGAAGAGGAAATGTCTCATGACAATGTTATGGAAAAATAACGGACTCGGCTCATATTCGAATCGGTCGATTTTCTGAAATTTCTCAATTCTGACCTCACGGGTATTAGTTGGATTCAACATGGCATCCCTTTTTGTCTATGGAATCAATAAGAAAATATGTGAAGGATAGTTTTATGCTTCAAATTCGATTGTTGACTTATTCAAGGATAGTAGTTTTATGGAATTACAAGCAAACATTACAGGCATTGGTGAGATTAAACATTTTTAAGAACAGCTTCTCTCTTTCTTTACATCCCTTTTTGTGTATGGAATTAATGAGAAAAATATGACGAATAGTTTTATGCCTCAAATTTTTCATTATTAAAACTTGATTATTATCATATATTTTTTATTGTTTGCATGTTTAAGTCTGTATGATATTTTGCAAAACTCCCGTCCAAATCTGGAGATTTGTTAAACTCAAGTCAAAGTCTCAAAGTTGACTTTTTGCCGTAACAAAAGCAAGAACAACAACAACAATCCCCACCAGATTCAAGGTGATAAACTATGATTTGAAATCACGACCATTGGTAGGTTATTCTCCTTTGGATTGAGCCAAACTGAGAAAAGTCTTACATATCTACAAAGTCCATCTCACAGATACACCAAGGTCCATCACATTTTAATAAATATGTATATTCTTCAGAAAAATATAAATACATATATAATTTTTGTTATCATATATACAATCCAAAAGTTGCTGTAATCATATACAGTCGGATTATAAATAGAGGTGGACTTTGACCCTGCAGCAGCAAGGCTTGTCTCAACTCCATTGGTTCCAGAGGTATGGGTGGCCAAACGGTTCAAGGTGCGAAGTTCAAACTACGACCGAGACAGTTTGTGTTCACCTAGCACTCATGTCCTCGGAAAAGGCATGTGTCCATCCCCCTGTCAATATACCAGGGGTCAGAGTGGCTGCGTAAAGCCCATTGTCCCCCTCTCCTCTTTAGTCTCTTTATTTGAGGGAATAGGCTTATGTCCTTTTGACGGGCCGGTCAAGCTGGAAGCGGATTACGGTAGATTACCCAAATGAATAAGAGAGAGAGAGAGAGAGATCGGACAAACAAAGGGGAGTGGTAGTCCCCCACCTCCCCATGACATCACAAGTGTAACTGAAAGATTAGAAAATAAATAAATCAGATATTTGTACGGAATACTCACAATCTCGTGAATTCAATGGAAAGCCAATCAAATGAATCACCATATACATTGACACACCAAGGCCGTTTCTTTCTTCGTAATTCCTTTTGCAATATATGACATTCATTATTGAAGATTCTCTCCCTACCTGTGTTGAATTCAGAGAAAAGTAATTAATGATATTTCTTAGCCTTTTGCACAATTGTTGGAATCTCATAATTAGGAAAAAATCCAAATCACCTTTCCAGTACAATGTTCATCAATCCGTGAATTCTATTGTCCGTCTCTTGAGCATTTCCATCAATATTGGACTCATATTTTTTATTATTTCAGCCGGTAGTTATCGTTAGGGAAGACTTACGTGTCTTTTATTTTCTATAATCTAAACATGCCAAAGTATTTCAGAGAAATAGTTCTATCTATTTCCCTTCCATGAGCTCACTCTGAGAATTTGATTACCCTTTTTATTAATCTTTCAACTCGTGATGAATTTAAAATTCTTGCTTCTCGTCTATTTATCGTTATGATTATATCTTCCCAGAAAGATTTGTTAGAAAGACGCTCGGCCTTTCTTGCATATTTTCCTCAGTTGGAAAATATTCAAACAATAGTAGATAAGTGTGCCGTACTACGATTGTTGAAACGAGGCTGCAAGCAACCTCCATCATTGTTCTAATACTCTACTAATCTATGGAATATCTAATTCTCAAGCGTTTTCAGCAATTGTGGTTTCATGTTCTTAAATATTGCTATCAGTAGTCTTTGGTGATGTCTATTTACACCAAACAATCGTAGCCATCAAGGATAATGAAAGTATCTATCCTCATTTTTATATTTCATGTATTTGTTTATTAATGTTTTTGCTTGTGAGACCCAGCGCTCTTGGCCACACCATTTTGTCTACAGACTTTGAAATGGTATCAATGCTCCCCTAGAGCTCTAAGAAGATTCTGGGAGAAACATTTTTTGACCTTCAAGCAGCCTGACTTGGACGAGTTTAATCATATCATGTTGATTCTGGAGCGTCCACATCTTTACGGATGTTATTTTACTCTATGTTAGATGTTTTCCAGGGGAAAACACCAGCGATGTCATAATTAGAATTTAGTCTGACCATATTTATTCTTCAATTGATTTTCCTTACATCCTTTCCTTGAAAACTTGACACTAAGGCTGTTCAGTGATTGACTGTGATGGCGAGTATCTTTTATTTTCAACAAACACAATACGCCAAAATGCTTCAGAAGAATTGTTTCCATCTATTTTCCTTTCATGGGCCCCTTATGGAACATAGTCAATAGATTA
Source organism: Thysanoteuthis rhombus (assembly GCA_963457665.1). Taxonomy (NCBI): domain Eukaryota; kingdom Metazoa; phylum Mollusca; class Cephalopoda; order Oegopsida; family Thysanoteuthidae; genus Thysanoteuthis; species Thysanoteuthis major. Next base: position 14,726,807 of record OY735204.1, read on the forward strand.
AATCTCAAAGTGGGGAACTATGCCACGAACACAGAAGAGAATTATGAGCAGCATAACATGGAAAGATCATAAGATAGCACAATATATTAGAGGAAATAGAATAAAATCCATTAAGAAACCCAAATGGCAGTGGGCTGGTCATGATACGTCAATGTCACACAACTGCTGGACACACACTGTGGATCCCGAGAGATCACATGCGAAACCATGGCCGACGAAATGCAAGATGGCATGACGGATAATTCCAGAAAGTATGGCTTCACGACGCCCATGTTAGAGAGTTTAGGCGAATCTTGTGAAATATGCCCAACAACGGATGCTACAAAGCTGATAATGATGACATTGTTCGTTTTATGGTGGTTTTAAAAACCTATTTGTTCTTATCTGACTGATGAAAGTGCTTCGCTTGTTCAATACCTCTGAAAGACTCGTCCAAAAACGAGTTTCAGACGATGATTTAAGCAGTGCCAAATTATGATCTCCGGAAAATCATTCTTAATTATAGCACTCGCCCCTGAATTCGTGCCAAGTATTACACTTGCTTCATCGGAACAAAAGTCAATCAGATTATTTTTCAAATATTCCTAATCAAATCTTGCAAATCATGTAGCTTCTGCGATAAAGAAATGTATCACAGAATTGCTTATTACGTTTTGCAACACCGTTCACAGTTTTAAAAAATTCACATTCTATCTATGGTTCAAGCAACTGGATTTTCTTCAGTTTCAACATATATATATATATATATATATATATATATATATATATATATATTGTGTTGCTTTGATAAGAAGAAATGTCATTCATTTTCTTTTGACAGATGATTGCTTGAGGACTTTTATGATTTCCTTATGTTTTAACACATTTCTTTGATGTCCTCGCAATCTGGAAGAGCACGGTTTGCAATATCTTCATCACATTTATCTTGCTCATTCTCAGGGGTTTCATGAATTAATAAAGTTGGAAAAGTTGAATGGTGCTCCGAAACGTTGAAGTAGACGAAGTTTTTTTCTCCCATCCGAATTTCATCTCAAATCAATCTTTTTATTTTCCCGGAAAGCCCGTTATTTTATGCTGGCGTTTCATTCTGAGGGACCAAGCTGTGAATAATCACAACGGGTTACACCAACACTACTGGACAGGCCGAAACTATAGTAAACTTACATAGTTCTTCACTCTGTCCCATGACATCAGCACTTTGATATGTATTGTGCAAAGGGTATCCCGAAACCAGAATACAAATGTGGAGTACGTATTATGGGTCGATAGTATTTTGAGCCGGTCTGTCACTTGGTATGGTTCTAGATTGACTGATTTGATTCCTGTGGCCTTTTCTCTGATGGTTGATGAAAAAGAAATATCAGGGAGAGTGCATGAGGTTTTGTTTTCATTCAGAGGAAACTGCAACTACCGTAATGCTTTGAGAAGCGGTTATCAAAGAAGCTTTTGATGAAATACGAGTGTAAGAGTGGTATTCGCGCTTCAAACTTGATGAAATGTCACTATAAGAGCAAGCACAAAGTGTCCAACCTTCAACGAGTCAAAATGATGGAAATATTTTGATATGCAATCAATAAATTATTGTCTTACCATTAATATATATATATATATATTATGATGATAATTAAGTAATTGTGTCATCTACAGAGAGCTGTTTTGTAGTATTACAACTATTCAGTGTGGCTATAGACTATCCATTATTCCATCCAGTACAACGAGGTAGGATCGAAACCTTCGCTTCAGACACAGAGGCTGGCATCTTACCTCTGCTCTACGCAGAACTGGACGGATAGGAAGGTTGACTTTAAGCGATATATTCACTCATGCATGAATTCTCCATCCATCAGAGTGCTCTATTCCTAAGTTGGAGGAGCATTGCATAAGCTTTCAATAAACGAGATACCTCACTGTGTTCAAGCCTGAATAAGGGAGCATTAATTATGATATATATATGTATATATATATATATATATATATATATATATATATATATATACATATATATATATATATATATATATATATATATATGTATATATATATATATATATAAGGCCAATGGATTGTTCTGAAGTTAACTGAAGATTTGAAGATGAAATGGATTTCTGCAAAATCTTTGTCTCCTTTATTTACAGAGTATAAAAAAACAATCGTTTTAATTTATGCTACGATTTGAGAGAATAAGTTTTAAATGACCCACAGTTTCTTTCCAAACTTCTGACTGGGGATGCATCTATAATTCTGGTTATTTCTGGGTACCCAATCGTCTAAAACCACAGAATGGTTTTATAGGAGGGGGAGGGGTATGAACAGATGACAGCTTCTAGATTAGAAAAACAAAGAGAAAGAAAAGAAAATAGAGAGAGAGAGAATGACTGTTGCTCTCTCTCTCTCTCTCTCTCTCTCTCTCTCTCTCTCTCTCTCTCTCTCTCTCTCTCTCTCTCTCTCTCTCTCTCTCTCTCTCTCTCTATAAGCCCTGTCTATCCCAAGAGGCGACCTGCCCAGGGGGTAGTTTCTAAGAAGAAAGAATGGGGTCACTCTAAATACGAGGTGGCTATTAATTTGGACCCCATGCTCTGACCTGAAGCAAGCAAACAATAAAGCCCCCTGTTGATACACAAGCGGAGCGTCAATATATAATGATAAACGTGTCGTATTTTGGCCAACTTTGATAAAAGGTCATATCCGGTGGGTAATCAGTATCGACCTCACTTTCAAAGGCTCACAAGAGCTAACTACTTTTATACGGATGACCCTGATTTATAATCCTTCCCTGGACGTTTGTTGGACATAGGGAATGATGCCTAAGGCTCCGTATTACACTGGCACATTCGATTACATTGATATATTTATATATCTATATACCGATTGCGACAGATAGATGCAAATTAACTGAGAGGGGGAGAAAGATAAAAAGAGTTTGAAAGAAGAATCATACATCTAGCCTATTCGTTGAATGTGGTGTTATATATATATATATATATATATATATATATATATATATATATATATATATATATATATATATATATATATATATATATATATATATATATATATATATATATATATATATATATATATATATATATATACACACACACACACACATATATACGTGTGTTTGTGTGTATCATGCAGCACACCAACTCTTTACTCATTACAAATGAATACGTGCGAAAGATACGTTTCATTGTTTTATCATTATCCCTTTTCCACATAGCAGTGAACCTATATTAGCACACTCATATACGTACTCAATATTCCCTTTTTTCTCTCACCTGTCGTTGAAAAGGTTCAGATCCCATGAATTCTATTACCATCTCTGTGGTGGAAGCGGGACAGACATAATGCCAGTACTGGACATGTTGGAAGCTCGGTATACATGTTCGTATATTTTGAAAGATTTACGCTGCTCAGTTGGAAGATAGCTGAGCACACCATTATGTCACGGCACACTATTGTATCACGGCACACGGTTAGGAGACCACTTGCTCAGAGGAATGCGTGCATGAATATACAGTGAATGAAAGAAGTATCCGATACATTTCAAAAGGTTTATCGTTGTATCTTTACACAGCTTCAAAATTGAAAGAATATGGTTCAAACAGTAGAAAATATTCAATAGAAACCGTCCGGCATCCAACGTCTTTTAGCAGCATGTGTTTGGGGTGATCAATTAGAAAAAATGAGAAAATGGATTATCAATGAATAAGGTTACTTTTCTCAACGTTTGTTCGGTAGTGATCCTCAAAAAAAGTTTGAATTATCAAAGAACCAGCAGACACAAATTGAGGGGTCAATTTAGCATAAACATACATTGCAGACCAAAACCCCGCTCTAAAAAAAAGTTTTCGGGAGGGAATTTTGAATTTTGTAAAAAAAAAACAAACGTTTTTTAGACATGATAAGCAGTAAATGTTTAAATTTTCAGCCTTCTGGCTCCATTGGTGTGACGTGGTATATTCATACAGAGCCAGCCAAAACAACTCGAAAACTGACAGTTGACAGTTTTGGTTGACGGCTTCTGATATATGTTTTTTAAATCCTAAAGCAATATTGAAATTAAAAAGATCTGTGCAAATCATGTTAATTGTAAGTTGTATAAAAATATTGAAATGAACTTTTTGGAATGCATCGGATACCTTTTGCACTCACTATATACATATATAAATATATATATATATATTCCATCTCTTCAGTTTCGCTATAGACATTCCTTTATCCCATCCAGTACCACGAGGCAGAATTGAAACCTTCACTTCAGATCTTTAGGCCGATAGCCTACCTCTGGACTACGGAATGAAAGGCAGTAAGGCTTGATTTAAGCGTTATATTTAAATTTCACAGAAATCCCTCATCCACCAGAGTGCTCAATTCGTATAGAAGAGCATCGCATAAGCTTACATATATATATATATATATATATATATATATATATATATATATATATATATATATATATATATATATATATATATATATATATATATATATGTTTATGCATTTGAGGAAATGAATCCGATCCATACGAATGTGTTCACGAAGCGTCGCAGTCGAATAGCAAATCGGCCTATTCAACACCGATCGACCATTCCATCGCAAATCCTTGCTAAAACTACTGCAGCTGGACATGTGATTATGTTCATTAATTTTAGATTTCTATGCAGAAGCGTTAGGCAGGGTCGGCAACGCATCATAGCGCAATGAAGTCATCATTTTCGACATGACCGACTAACACAGATTCAATTTTGCAAACGATATCCCAGCCTTTCATTGATTTGTTCTTGTTCGGTTTTGTCCTTTGAAATTTTTTCCTTATTCACTGATCTTATTGAAATATTGGCAGGGTTGCCAGATATCTTTTGTCGCTTAAAACCGAATTCAAATTGTTTGGGGACCAAATGAAATAGCTTTAGTATCAAACTAATCAAATAACTTGATCCACTATCAGACTAAGCTTGCGAGTAAAATGGATCAAAATACATATTTGTATCTATTGTTCAGAGTACCGTATCTTAGTTACTATAGTGTTTCATGCAGGACAAAAATACTATTTTTTAGAGATGATGATTAAGGTGATTATATCAAATATTTTCAATTGATCCAACAAAAAATGGTTGTGGCGTCCATCCATACAAAAATGATCGTTTCATCTAAACTCTGATAGATTTCAAAGAAATTTTAGTAGATACTTCACCAACTGTTGCGTATATAATATTTTGGCTACGAAACTGTTAATGTCATTTTGTTCCATGTACAATGAAGCCGTGATTAAAACAAGATCAAAACAGAGATACAATTACCGAAATAATGCAATTATAACTTTTGACCAACCTCTTCTGCTCGAACATAACATATTGACATATGAAGTCCTGGTCCGATAAAGTTACAGTTCACATCTGGAAGAATATAATTCTGTCCGGCTTAGGCAGCGGAACAATGAGTGGTCACTTTGAGGTCATTCAAGCCTTTGCTATTGTAACCCACACAGGTATTCATTCTTTGTCACCACTCCAGTCCTAGTCACTTAGAGATTGTGCTAGTACACATGATGTCCAGATGCTACATGTATTGGCTGTTATTTTCACATGCAGTAAGAGAGCAGCCTACAAAAGAAATTATATTTATTTTCTTCAATGAGGCCAGTTATAATATATATGTTATGATGGTATATTATATTAAGTTACATGTGTGGTAGTTGTGTTGCAAAAATGAAACAAACAGCTTTTATACATGGAAAGCATTTTGCTGTTCAAAACATATTTAAAAGGTAAGGAATTGTTTCCAATCTATTGATCAAATTCCTACGATAACTCACCTGTGTTGGCGGTAGTTGTTTAAATAATCGACTCTTCTTCGTGAGCAGTGATCGTAGTACATTATCAACACTGTATGCAATTGTCCGTCCGTCATACAGCACAACTGCATACTGCTCAACAGTAGATAAACAGGATAGAAGGTTTTTTTCTGCCTTGAAAAACAGGAAGCGCTATGGACTTTTCCCGGCCAAGTATCGTGCTGTGTGCTCTTACATCGTAAATCCTCCTATCCTTTCCAGATTCAAAATCAACCACCACATCCATATCGGGAAATGTATTGTCAAAGTCATGGAAGTGTCCAAAAAGTAAAACCAGGACATTTGCATCCGGTGTTTGCTCTATAACGTTTAGGTTTTTTTATGTCAGCTGTAAAGTACATGCTTCATGTGTACAGGTATGCGTACATCAGCTTCTTCATGTGGTGAATCTTGCATTTCAAGAATTGGCTTTTTTATGAATTACTGATTCCTGTTAAGTGATATAGATGTTTTGGCCTGGTATGAAGTCTGTCTTGCTAATTTTATGGCTGATAGGTTTATTTAATTTTTTATTTCTCAGAGAAAATTTCAAAAATCTCTTCAAGTGAGCTTTCCATTGTTGCTTTTTAGATCCTGAAACTTTTGTCATACATTCTACTCATCTATTGTCAGAGGTCTTACTTTTGATGCTAGACTGTAAGCAGCCATCCTGGACAATATCAAGCTTTCAACAGTCTCCAGTCATCGTTATTTTTTTTGTTGCACAAAGTCATCCGCAAATTCTTGGAAGGCATTTCCCATCGGCTGAATCGTGCGCAGTATTAATTCACCATCTTCAAAAGAGCAATAAAATATTTTGTCAACTAAAAATAACTAATGAGAGTTTTTGTGGTTCTAACTTCGTTCTTGCGTTGAATTGTCTTCAAAATCAGAAATCGATGGTGGGTGTGGTTGATTTTCATGAGCGAATAACTCAGCGAGGTTTCTTTTGTCACTGTTGATTTGCAATAAACATCCCTCGGCTACATTAGTCTTTGATGATTCAACCTGTTCCTCAATGATATATCTCTTGCCCTTTGATGTTTTGAAAAGTATCTTGTTCTGTCGAGGCATGGGCTAAGTAGCAACTGATTCTGGTTTAAATGGGGGACGTAACCAGCAGAAATGGAATGTAAGTTGTGAAATATGTTATTAATGACCATGAAATGGCATCTCGGAGCTACATGATTCGTTGTAGGCTAAATATTTAGCCATTTTAGGATTCATCGGGTACGAATTAGTAGGTGAATACCTACATATTACGCTTAAATTCAAGTTTTTAGGTAACTTTCCCTTTTTTGAGCATACATTATTCTCAAGGTTCGACGTATTGTGTGGAGGCCACCACGGCCATAAAATATTTAGGTCGAAGATTATTCCTACGTAGGTAAGCTATTATTTATTGGTAAAGCTTCGGTCCAAATGTATCCTGTGCACTAAGGGAGCAGCTAAAGATGGGTCGATTAGATTTTGGAGACGAATTCAGGATAAGTTTTACTGTTATCTTCCCTGCATCATAGCTACATATATATGAACTGATTTTATTTAGTTTTTTTATTTATTATACATACAATACTGAAGTTGCCCCAATCATCTCCAGTCGGAAAAGAATAGGAGTGGCGCTTGACCCTGGGGCAGCCAAGCCTTTGTGTAGTAATTATGGTTCTGTGATTGCTGTGTGTAGCTGTGTATGTGTGTGTGAACATGTAGCTTTGTGTGTGTGTGCGTGCGTGTGTGTGTGTGTGTGTCTTGCATGTGGCTGTGTATGCATGTTGCTGTGTATGTGTGTATGCATGGGGCTTTGTGCGTATGCATGTGGCTTTGTATGTGTGTGTATGTGTCTTTACGTGTATGTGTGGATGTGGCTTTGTGTGTGTGTAGTGTATTTGTGTGTAGTGTCTTTAAGTATACGTGCGCATGTGGCTTTGTGGGTGTGTGTGTTCATGTGGCTGTGTGTTCATGTGGCTGTGCATTGAGTGAATTGAAGTTTTTCAATCGTAAGCATATAAGAATAAAAGCACGCCTATCAAAGTATTTTATGTATTCAAGTGACATACAGTGAGCAATGGAGTTGACTCAGCTGCACCATAATTGAGTTAGGAGTTATTTTTCTTTTCCATTTCTACAATTGATTTTCTTATCTATGATCAGGGATGATAAAATGGTATTGATTAAACAATGAAGAATTCTACGGAGTTCGTTTTTTTCATGAATGGAAGGCCTTAAGTGATCTTGAGGAGCATGCTTTGCATTCCCTGAATGCACGCCTTTGTATATATATATATATATATATATATATATATATATATATATATATATATATATATATATATATATATATATATATATAAACAGACTTAGATAAATGGATGGATGGAAGGTTGGATTGATAGATAGATATGATTTTATGTATATATATATATATATATATATATATATATATATGAAGAAACAGATATGAACCGACTGAAATAGATAGATAGATTGATAGATAGATATGAATAGACTGAGATACATACATACATACATACATACATACATATGATCAGATAAATAGATAGATAAAATAGATATGATCATAAGATAGATAGATAATGAACTGATGAATATGGACAAACTGAGATAAATAGATAGATAGATAGATATGATCAGATAGATAGATAGATAGATAGATAGATTGAATGGTTTTCCCAGCAATTTACCCATTGTTGCGGTGGAAGAGATGGATTCGTGCCTTTCTCAAGGACAATAAAGCAAAATGAACGCAGAATGCCCATTGAAGTTTGAACTCGACTCGCCTATAATACCCTCAATGGTGTTAACCGTTTGGCCACCTACATCCCCACCCATCAAACTATTGGTGTAATATCTTCAAGCCTATCATTACTGACTGATGAAATTTTCCTCTAAGATTTTGAAATTAGTAGTTCTTTGGTGGTAAGATATCTTCCTCTTCATTAGTCATTTATATTGATTTCGTTCGATCAATTCTCCAACTTTTGTCAGGTAAAAGTAATGACGGAAAATGCATTTCTTTGTATGTATGTACATCGCAGCTGCAACAAAGGAGGGGACGACTTGAGACTCATGTCGGTAGTCAAAATTGAACCTTTTTTTTTTTTCCTCTTCGGCTAACCGGAAATATATCGATAATCATTGTTTGAAGACTAAACAAAATCTTCACTCACAGAGAGAGGGGTAGAGAGAGAGACAGCTTGTCGACAGAGGGAGACGTTAGTCACTTTATCTACTGCCAGTGGCCAGAAGCTGCTGGTCTCTAGACCGTCTGACCCTCCTTCTCCTACAGTCTGTAACTCAACTGCTCTACTTCTCTGGCAATCAACTTTTGGTTTCCTTTTCCTAAGCAAAAGTCCTTGCATAACTGTTATTTATTTTACTGAATTGAATTACCCACTTTTTTTATCTGATACCAGAACAAAATGATCATCTACCCGATTTCTTTCCTACTTTCCTCTTGCTTTTTTCCGTTTCTCATGCAACTAAACTTGGCCCTTTCACTTTCTATCTCGTAATGTCTTTTTAATTAAGTGGCTGTGACTGGCAATCAATCTGTGGGGGTTCCAAGCGACCATGCTATATCCTGTCAATAAAACTATGTTCTATCGTCTTTTGGGGCGTCTGAAAAGGGTTACTTTGTAACTTATCTTATTTTTGACCAAGTATATACGTATATTCCACATATATCGATGCAAAAAGTATCTTCAACAAAAAAATACTACATAAAAAACAAATCAATATCTAAGAATAAAATGAAATATTCAATTAGAGAGTCCCTATCAGCCCTCATATTGTGACAGTAATATCTGGTGTGAAGTATATGCGTGTATTTTCTGGTGTATTTTGTGGCGTTATTTTGTTTTCTAGAAGGGATAATGCTTTATGAAATAGAGATAGCACTGCATAAGTCAACTTACTTTGGTTTTATCTGTTGTTTATTTGTTTCAATTTTCTTCTTCTCTCTCTCTCTCTAAATGGAATTTTCCGAAACAAATGGACTTTTACACGATTATAAAGATTATGAAGATTACTTACCCGTAAACGAGAACATATTACTGAAAAATGGAAAAATATGCTTCGACTGTCATATTTGATGGAACAGGTATAAAAGAAAAATGAGTGCCCTTATATATATATATATATATATATATATATATATATATATATATATATATATATAAAGATATCCAACCAAGCCCCTGATTATATAAAAAACTGAGAAGGAAGTAGAGAGATATTGAAAATGGAAACAAATAGCCTGGAAACAAACTTATTTCAAGTTAAAACAATATATATATATATATATATATATAAGACACAATATACATTGTGCAATGATAACAAAGACTAGGGGAAACAGGAAAAAACACTTTTGAAGATAACATAAATGCATTAACTGATATTGGAAAAATGGGTGACTGAAATGAAACAAAAAATCCTTTGAAAACGTTTTTTAATGTTCAGTGTTCTAAGCTATAAAGCTTCCTAAATTATATATATATATATATATATATATATATATATATATAGATAGATAGATAGATAGATAGATAGATAGATAAGTGATGGATATTTCCGTTCATCGCCGTTCTTTTGCTCATTATCGTAAATAATTCGATTCGAGCAAAAACTGAAACTGAAACTGAAACAAATATACATGATTGTAAATTGCGTAATATTTTATAGAAACTCTCATTTGAATCTCCTGTCATTACATAGTTTATGTATCAGTTGGCCAATACAACGTAATGTAAAGGCCCAAATGACTGATTTCACACCCAATTCTCATTTCGTTTATTCTTCGGTCTATATCTGTTCCATTCGTTTCTTTCAACACGACATTTATGTATTAAGAAATATGTATGTATATATATGTATATATATATATATATATATATATATATATATATATATATATATATATATATATATATATATATATATATATATATATATAATCCGACGGATTGATTATGAATTGCGCTGTACTGGACAGGAACTCTTCCTTGAAATTATCTCCCGTCATTAGACCGTTAATTTTCTTATTCTATGTACGTTGTTTAGGCCAAGTGATGCATTTACTGTGTGATGACGCAGTAGTTTGATGTAGTTTCTATAACGTAATTCTATAATGTAAATATAACGTAATTTATAATCATTTTGTCGGATCATATACATCCATTTCTTAATATATATACATATATGAATATATGTGTGTGTGTGTGTGGTTTGAAAAGTGCAATATAAACATGCAGGCCAATGCAGGGATATGAGTGCATTACAGTCATGTCAGTCTCCCTATATATACAGAACTTCTGCTTATTTTTGAAATGTACAATACCAATGTGCTTTTATCTATTTATCAATCAAACTTAATTTCCATATTTCTTGCTCTCCCCTTTCTCCTTCGAAAAAATATTTTTGAGCCCCTCTATCTAAAAAAAAAGTAAGATAAGGTGATACTAGCTCCCCCAAACTCTCCATAGCATGCCTCGATATGATATTCCGAAATATAGACGTGGAGAATAGAGGAATCATAATAGACGGCGAATATCTGAGCATCCTCAGATTTGCAAGAGACATTTCGCATAAAACTTACACGATCTCAAACGAATACTAGATGAACTAAACGAAGAAAGCAATAAAGTCGGCCTACACTTGAACTTCAGTAAAATGAAAGTCATGTGCAACAATCACGTCGGAAATAAGAACACAACTATCAAAATCGAATATTGAAAACTGGAGAAAGTAGACTGCTACATCTATATCAGACAAGGAATCTCCATGAAAACTGCAAAAGAAGAAGAAATCAAGCGAAGGCTCACTCTAGGATGGCAAGTCTTCGTCGGAGCCAGCTCAACCTTCAAAAGCAAGAAGATCCTAAAAAAAATACACAACCAATGCATCCTCCCGATAGTAACTTACGGAGCTGAAAAATAGAACCTAATCATGAGACAGACCCGCAGACTGAGGAGCATGCGACGATCCCACGAGAGAATTATGCTCAAGACATCATAGAATCTACTAGAAAACTCAAATGGCAATTGGCTGGTCATGTTACAAGAATGGCAGCTAATCGATGGACATCACGACTCACAATATGAATCTTCAGAGATCACATCCGCAACCGAGGCCAACAGAATACAAGATGAAGAGACGGAGTAGAAAAATTCAGAAAGTACTGGCCCTGCAACGCCCAAGACAGAGAGTTGTAGCAAATCCTGGAAAGAGTCTTTGGTCTAACGATAGACGAAAAAACGCCTGATGGTGATGATGATGAGCAGGATGATGATGATGAAGCATCTAGGAAAATCTCCATCGAACGTGTATAATGTGATATATTACATTTTATAACTCGCTAAATTAATTGTCACAAGCACTTCTCATTGGCCATTATCTCTCTCTCTCTCTCTCTCTCTCTCTTTCTCTCTTTCCCATTCTTTCTTTCTTTTTCTCTTCCTGTAATACATTTCAAACGTGTTATTCTAACGTACAGTTTCAAAATAAGGAGGTTGAGACCAAAGATCTTTGAGATTTTAACATAATCTTTCAACATCCAATATTGTCTCAATATCTTTTTTTCAAATTATTTTTGATCTTTGTTTCAGGTTCTGTCGGTTTTGAAATGAACTTTTTGTGGTGCATTAGACACTTTCAACACCCTCTATGTATCTAATTAATTACTGGTTTATATCATTGTGCTGATGTTAATTACCTGTCTGTCTGTCTAGGCCTGGTAATATCTATCTATCCGTTTATCTGAGTGTCTTTTATCTCAGTTTTATCAAATGTATCCTTGTCTGTCCGTGTTTATCTCAATCGATCCACACCTTTCTAAACCAGTTTACGTATTTCTGTTCATGTCTCACACATTTCATATCGATCTATCCCAGCCTGTTCATTTCTATCAAGTTTGATTGCATCTCTCCTTTGCACTATCTACAAAGTCTACTTTCTCGTCAACGAACAGCAACAAAAATAAACAATTGTAATGGATGTCTTTTCCCCAACCTCTATCACTTGGGAAGTGTGTGCAATATTCGCCCAACACTTTTATCAATCTTGGAACATTGAGGTCAATTACTTTGGTATGCATACTGACTACCGTGACATCGAGGGTGTCGTGGTGTTATGGCCTATTGCAAAATTATTAGTGAGACCTATTTCTGCCACGAATTGAGAACTATGCAACGTGCACATGAGAAAATTATGCTGGACCTCACATGGAGGGACCACAAGACAGCTCAGTACATCTGCGAAAAGACAAGAGTCAGGGACATCATAGAATCCATTAAAAATCTCAAATGGCAGTGGGCTGGCTATGTTGCACGAATGGCAGGCAACTGATGGACATTACAACTCACGACATGGATCCCCCGAGATCAGATCCGGAACTGATGCCGGCAGAATATTAGATGGAGAGATGAGCTAGACAAATTCAAAAAGTACTGGTTCTGCAACGCCCATGATAGAGAATCCTGGGGAAGGTCAATGTCCAACGACGGACGTTGAAAGACTAATGATGATGATTTCTTGCTTACCAGGTCAGTAGGAGCTTCATTCTGCGCACAACACCTGGTATTTCCTCTTGGTCACACGTGTGGGTACCGGCTAGTCTCGACATTTCTTGACTATGTTGATCTTATGAATCAGTATATCCGACGTGATTCGACCGTAACCCCTTAGCCTTGGGGAGAGGTTTGTCCCTCCTAGCACCTTTGCAAAGTGCTAAATAGAGATGTATTCGGTACCATTAGATGCATTGAGTACAAGTGTTTGATATGACGTTATGATGGATTGAATCTAGTTCAACCGAACAGAGGGCAAGCACTCCATCACATGCTATTTGCTTCTTTTTTTTTTTCGTTTACATCGCATATCTGTTTGGTTTTGGCAAATCCCTTCAACTTCATCTGACTAGATCAGTGCCATTCCAAAGGTGCATATAAGGAAGGGACCACACATTACGGTCTGTTGAGTAACCGGCCTTAATTACCATGCAAATGAGCAATTGTGATGGATTAGAACAGGTTTGGTTCTTTTGAAATACTTGTGTGTAACAATTATTAGCAATTAGTAAAGAGCGGGAGTCAAGGAGGATTAATCATAGAGACTACACTTTTTTTAATGACGGACATGAAGGTAGCGTTTTAGAGATGTGTTACAGTAATGACCCAAGAGAGGCAGAGCATTTTTGTGCTCTCGCTCAATGACCTACGTGAAGCTTTGTCTATTGACATATATCTTTAATTTCATTAGATTCCTCTCGAACTGTAGATTCAAACAACTAACTCGACACTGCAATACCTTGCGTGTTGACTCATAGCGAATCTATACTTTGTAATTTAGCCAGTTGTCCAGTGATTGTTGTCGAGTATTCGTGGTAAATAACCAAAATTGACATTAGCCATGATTGGGTTCCAATGATTTGTTTCAAGAAGAGAAAACATCATTGCCCCATGTGGCGTGCAGCACAAGAACCTTTGCTTAAATGTATTGTACACTCAGTCAAAAGATGAATTGCTTACTTATTTATTGATAAGTATGAAAAAGAGGTCTGGTTAATCACTCAATACGAACCGTCACGTCACGTCTTTCAGCACCATCTTGTGTTAGGAGTGCTCAATTAAAACTGGAAAAAAAGAGTGATCAATCAATATGTTACTTCTCTCACTTTTGGTTAAGTGGTGATACTAAGAAAAATTTGAGCTTTTAGGAATACGTGTGAACGCTTCTGGACATAAATTGAGGGATCAATTCAACATGGATTTATATTATACAAACCTATTTTTAGGTGTTGGTCAAAAAAACAAAAACAACTTTTTTTCCCTAGACATGATAGATCATGAGTAAATAATTTAATTTCTTGGCCTTTTTTGGTGCTGTCTGTACGTGCGATTCTTAGATAGCCAGCCAGCCAGACTCAATTGAACACTGAAGAAATTTATGTTGACAATTCTGGTGACAGTTTTGATTGACAGTTTCGAATACCTATCGCTTCGCTGAGGGTATAACGAGGGTTAGAAATCTAAATTACTATTGTATTGTATCTAAAAAAAAATCTCTTTTGTTGGCACGTAATGAATCTTTCATTGACAGACTCTCGAAAACGAGTTTAATTCCACTTCATTTTGCTTTCTAGCCTCTTTCCTCTCAACAACTGAGTCCAGCCGTTCTCCTTTAAGGATTATCCATGTTATACCTCCCTTATTTTATATACCCCTTCTCTGCTTCTCTCTCCTTCTTTCTGCTCTCAATACAGTCTTTGAGTTGAGATTCTATTCCTAGAACCCCTTCTCGAACCAACCCTTTTCAACTGAACATCATAATTTATTATTAACCTAATGTGACATACGGATGGAAACATTGCTTATTATGATATATGCTAGTTAACCCACCAAAGAAGATGATATGTATGAAATATAGTGTTCAACAATAGATGTTTATATACGTGGATGATAGAGACTTGTGTTGCAGTGAGCTTGAAGAATAGCTTTCTTTCCACTACGAACAGATGTTTATCATTTTTTTGTTTTGTTTTATTTTTTAAGACTTTTTATTATTCTCTAAAATCAGCATTTTTACTTCATCATCAGAACATAAAATTCTATTGTAATACATCAGTTGCGTACAAAGCTCAAACGCATATTGCTAAATTATTATATTTGTGGATTGATAGTTCACTTAACGATTGAATAACGATCTTCAACCTTATTTTCTTTCACAGATCTTATGATTGTCTCAGCCAGTGTAATCGTCCTAGCAGTCGGCAGTGCCGGACGAATATTCGCCACTTCATCATTACGGGGCCTTCGTTTCTTCCAAATTTTACGAATGGTGCGCATGGACCGACGCGGTGGTACCTGGAAACTGCTTGGGTCAGTCGTATGGGCACATCGACAGGTACGTATAGTGCGAGATGACTACACTCTCCCCCGTTTATAACTACAGCTCTCTGTTCACAAAACGATTTCCCCTGAACTCATCTTGAGCTCTTAACGTCATGTACCGCTTGATGCTGTTCATAATTGACAGTGGAACTATTCTGTAGCGGAAACAAAATTTGTTAAAAATTATCACGACTGATAGGGATTTCATAGATAAATTAATTTATCAACAGGTTAAGGGAGATAACTCTGATCAGCAATTCTTCCCGTTGATATTAACAATTGGGTTCAATCATATGAATTGAACATTAAGATTGAATACCAAAAATAGGGTATCAAAAGAAGCGAACATATTACGGATGTATTGCACAATTAAGTCAAACCAATATCCTTACCTATTTTTGCCTTTGACAGGGTTTCAGTTGGTCCGTTCTCCAGCCATTATCAGGTGACACTGCGAGAGCAGAATGAAAAGATTTGGCACGCTGATTAAGAATTAATAGCATTGGTTAGCCTCCAAGAATCAGCATATTCTTTAGAAAAATAATATATGTTCAATCCAAAATCAAATACAGGGACTAACAATCATTCAGATCAAAAGTTTCTTGTCAAGGGGCAAGACTACAAGTTTAAGGATGACGAAAAAACAATTCAATCTCCTTGCAGTCTTTGTCTCGCAATCCCTGTCTCAGAATCTCTCCTCCATCGCACCCCTTTCTGTGTAACATTTTTATTTCCAAAGGTCAACCGATGATTATTATAATGTAAATGTTACAGACAGACGCACACGTTGCTTATTATAATATAGACTAATTAACCCATCAAAAAAGACAGCATGTATGAAATATAGGGATGTACATTGGATTTTTATATACATGGATTATAGAGACTTGCATTGTTGAGAGCTTGGAAAATAGCGTTCTCCTGACCACAAACGGATGTTGTTTTTTTGGTTTTTTCGTTTTTATTACTTTTTATAATTTTTATTATTCTTTAAATTCAGCGTTTTTACTACATCATCAGAAAATAAAATTTTATTTACTGCGTCTGAATAGTGCAAAATAGGCAAAAACATAGAATCTTCCTGCTTTACAGAATTCCTTAAGATTCTCTGTCAGGCCGTGTATATTGTTTATCTCATTTCTACATTGGTCGTTAAATTAAAATTTTATCGGCGTTGGAAAATCTTTCTCGTATTTCAAAATCAATTGCACCATCAAGGGTATTGTGGTGTCATTCTGCTTGGGCAATTTATTATAATATGCTTCCCGCTTGCTATGCCTGTCGACATTTCACCTAGAGTATTAGTACAAAATGAAGACAGATTGTCCCAGCCGGGGTTTGAAACTTCACCAGAGCCTTGGTAGCTTGCTCCATCGTTAGTCAGCCACTGACGGTGCTGGTAAAAAGTTTGGACCTTTCCGATTTAAATTCAGAATTGGCCACGTCTTGGACCTGTTTGCCAATCAGGGCCAGAGAGCCCAGTCTGCCCTTCTTTTTACCCATATCTTGAGGTGGGGGGAGGATATGGAATCATGCTTTTCTTAAGGGCGTTAGTGAACACGAATTGTCTCAACTAGAGTTTGAACGGCTTTCTGATTTCATTTTCCAAGCTGGAAACCGCTTGGTCACCCGCAATTTCAATACATATACGGGATTAAAACACTGGAAAGTTATTCTGTCTGACATAAGAATGTTATCGGAGAAAATTTGCTAAAAACCCAATTCAAAATCAGAAACAAAACTTTGTAGATCTGATCAAAAACTATGAAAACCTCCATAAAAGTCCTATATAGCGCTATACTACCATTATATAAGAATTAATGTACCATAAACTCGCATTCGGGATATTTACTAAGTGATTACAGACAATAAACTCTACTTTAAAATAACTTACTTGGAACTTAATGACAATTATATAGCAATCAATCTGCCATACATTCATATTCGGAATCAGAGCCTTTGATCTGTGATTGTGAGAATCTACTAAAAACAACTTATATGTCTTGACATGACCCATGAATAGGAGTCAGGTTGCCATAAAATGTATTTATAATTGTAATCAGAACTTTGAATTACTGATTAAAGTCTACTAAAGCGGAATTCGATGCAAAGCAGTTTGGAAGGGCCTGACTTTATGGTGTGCGGAGCAGTCTTCAATAATTGTTATGTAAAATGATGTTCCTTCCGTGTTACGAAACTGCAGCCTCATAATATTTCACTTACATCTTTTTGGTGTTGTCAGTTTGAACATTCTATTCCTAAATTCTGAATAGCGGGAGCCAAGAAAGATAACCCAGGGAAACTACGAAGAAAAGTCTATGATCTTTCAATTTTATCTATTTCTATCAGAATTATCAATCAAAAAATCTTCGAACTCAACATCGCACTGCTTTGTTTGCTGATTGATATATCTGGCGAATGTCCACTTTGCACATCGGACAGTTGCTGATTAGTTGTGGTCCATTAGATTTCTCGAGAATCGCTGATCAAAAGAACTTCAAATTCTATATAGCACTATCCTCTACGCTGACCAATATATCTGGCGAATGTCAATTTTGTACAATGGACAGTTGTTGAGTAATAGCGGTGCATACACATTGATAGAGATTTTTTTTCAATTGCACTTAGAGGAGCATTTTGTTTGACATCGTATGACCATTATATAAGAGTCGTTGATCCACAGGAACACATTCTGGGACATAATCAACTCAGTGGATTCCTTGTTAAAGATTATACAATTTTTTTTCAAAACATTTTCAATCATTAAATGAATTTCTGATAGTTATTCTAGGGGAGAGAATGATAGATTATATACCCCCATCCTTGGCCCCTAGACCGAGCTTTATTCGGGACCCTTCTGACCTTGGCACCTCATCCTCTGTTGAGTGAAAAACAGTAATGTTAAGTCATCTTAAATAAATTGCATCGTTGCATCTTGTAGTGCTTACTGCTGTGCAAAGTGATATAGGCATTACTTCTCAATGTTTGTATATTCGGAGCTTGATTTAGGAAACAGTAATATTTGTAATATTCGGAATATACCGTCTATAATCTTTAAAAGAGTTATTAACATTCAAAGAGCTTTTTGTGATGGTTGAAATCCTTCTTGTTTGAGTTAACACGACGTTTCAGCCGATCCATCCTACGGTCTTCTTCAAGTGTACTATCCGAACGTGAGGACTGGCTGTATCCGTTGAGAGAAAGGCAAACATTATCCTCTCTGGGAAGAAGTCCGGATAATAGACGGGGGATGATGTGAAAAATCGAACAGGTTGCACACATCAACATCACAGACAAGAGCTGAGTTCAACCCAAAGTTACTATCCCTGCTCAACATGGTAGGGAAATCCAGGCCTAACAAAGAAAAGAAAAGAAAACACCCGAATCCAACGTTGTAAGCGTCGCTACCATTTTAGAAAATATCATATCTACCATGATTACGTTAGGATAGTAAATATGAAGAAGGTCGAAGAAAGGGTTTGCTGGAAGATCATATTAACAACACAATCACCAACAAATAGTTCGACTGTCTGAAAAAAACTCTTTGAATGAAAAAATATATGCGAAAGAAATGAAATGCCAGGCAAAATACCCATTCGATTTAGCTGTCAGACTCCCTTCAGTATCTCCTAGCTTAAGCATACTCAGCCAAATGGTTAATTCCCTACTGAATGGAAAAGTAGTGAAGATTAGCCCAGAGCAACAGAGAATGAATGAGATCGGAGATCTGGTCCAAAGCCCGTTGAATTCGTGATTAATCAGAAGAATCTAAATGATGTGGCAACGCATGACCATTATATAGGAATCAATGTGCCATAAAATCACATTAACAACATTCATCACTCTCGTTCCTTTCTTTCAACTTGACGATTATCTTAATCAGATCAGATATCTAATCACTTGGAAGTGCTAATCGAACTAATTGCAAAAACTAATCAACTAATATTTGAACAAGTAAGGAACCCCATTTTAACATGAAAGGAAAAATGATTCGAAGTTCGATTCGCACCGAATAAGTTGTAAAGTCCGTATATTGATTTTTATAATGCGTTAATATAAAGATGTGGCGGGGATTAGGGTATGTGTATGTATGCTTCTCCTCCGAATTTATTTACCCAGACTAATATCGAATATATACACCATCATAGACGAGAAATAAATTATGTTGCCGATCAGGAATAGCGATGCAATTTCATATATCTACACCGACTGCTGATCTTATTCGGATACCGCGATGGTTAGCACGTATTCCTCGTAAGTAGAAGGCCTCAGGTTTAATTCCCGGTATGAGTAAAGCGTATGGAAAACTCTCCATTAAGACAAATTTCCCTATGCACTCAGCAGCTAATTGAGTATACCCCAAGTCGTGTGATTAAGATGGGGGTATCCCTGCGATGAACTTGCATCTTACTAAGAGGGTTGTCATAAAAACTTATGAGAATATAGTCCTGGTCTCGACCAGACTTGAAACTTGCAAAGATCATTAAGCTGATGCAAGCAATGGAAACCGGGACCTCGTCCAACAGTCTTGATGGATACATGCTCTATTTTTCTTCATCTGTATTTACTTCTAAAGAGCAGAGGGTGATTGAAAGTTTCAAAATAAGGACATTGCTCATTCCAAAAGGGCATGTTTAGAAGGGACCAGATTGTGGAGCAGTCTATTAAAATAGTCATCAAAAATAATTTTCCGTCGTACGAACGCACAGCTTCGTATTAATATTCCAGTTAATTGTCTTCAGTGTGGCCAATTTTGATATTTTAGATTTAGATTCATACCTCTAATTTTAGATAAAAGATGTATTATCTGTAGGGTTTTCTTTCAGATTTATTTTTAGTAGATTTCCCGAGAACCATTGATCAAAACACCTTCAAAACTCTGAGTCACAATGCATTGTATGCTGACGAATATATATGGTGAATGTAAACTTCAATGGCCAGTTGTCCAGTTATCTTGGTGCATACACACCTACCTGCATGCACACACACACAGATTTCTCAAGTTATAATTTCCCGAAGTTACGTTTTGTCACGGTGTAGCTACAGGAGGGTGATATCAAAACATATCGATTACCTTTCGAAACAAACCAAAGATTGTGCATCTTTGTGCGCTGTCTGTCCTATCTGAGATTTGAGCTCACTGTCGACGGATGAGATTATTTACTTCCCTTTATATTCATCACTCAGTTTCCATATTCGCAGAAAAGTTAGCGTTGGGGCAATTGTTAGCAAAACTAATACTACTATGTTTTTCATGAAATTCTCCACATCTGTGACCATGTGCCAGAGTAAGCTAAGCTCTATAAAATTAACCAGATGTCAGAGCGGAAAGCAATAGTTATTAAGTTTTGCAGACCACTGTAGCAAGTTCGATTCTCCCTGTGTGCCCAACAATTGTTGCCTTGAGCCAGAACAAGATGAGCCCAATCAATACCTCTTAAGCGTCCTTTGAGTGATGATGAACAAGAAACTCTTACTACACCATTTACCAGAGTATCGAGTTCGATCCACACGAGGTACCAAGCTTTTGTGACCCTGTACCGGTTACAGTTTCTTCTGGAAATGATGGCTCTAGTTATCATCACACTTTAGTGTACCGATTTCGATGGAATTGAAATATGAGATCTTTTTATTTAATTACAAATAACTAGAAAAACAGTAAATGTTTGAACGGCCGTAGCGTCAAAACTTGAAATCATGGAAACAATTCCATCGTAGAATAAATATGGACAGACTAAATTCCATCTATGACAACCCTGGCGTTTTCCAGTAGAAAACATTCAAAATAGAGTAAAAAAAAACATTTAGAAACATTTAGATTCTGGATAATGTAGATGATATCAATACACCCGTCAAAATGTGGGAAAAGATTTTTTGGAAAAGGCCTTTTCTAAGATGAAAAAATAAAACTTTTTAGGAAGAGTGTTATGGAGTACTGGTACCAATTTTCAAGTCTGTAGAAACGGTATGACCAGAATTGCTGGAACATTTAATCACATTTACATATACAAAAGAAAAAAAAATTTCCATCCCTGATGCCTATAGTTATTCAACAGAACAACAATCCAAAATAGTTTCTATAAGATAGGAGATTGAACGCTTAATATGCTATGTTTAATTTTCTTTTTTTTTTTTCTACCAATAAATTATTCGATCGTATTCGTCTGTTTGTCCACACTATATCTCCCAATGGGGTAAGGAGGAACTGCAAACATTTTGAAGTGGACTCAGGAATATTTTATTCCGATTGAAAGATATTTTTCCATATATTTCCGTATCTACTCATGTTTCCAAATAGATTATGCGGAACTATTGGCTTGGTTCTGAAGAAGAAGTAATTGAATTACGAGACGGACCCAGGAATAATAGTTCGATCGGGAGTGATTTTTCCAAATTTTTTTCTTACTGTTAAATATTCACTCATGTCTGTCCACACAATACCTTCGAAAGTTCTCAATTACATTTCGTGGAAAGATGGGCTAGGGCTAGACAGAGAGATTGAATTCAATTTTGATAAATAAGTATGAAAATTAAATCAGGCAAAGAATCGCTCAAGGTTGGTAAGCTTTTGGAAGAGCAAGCCCAACTCTTAAGAACAAGACATTTCTATTAGTCCTAGAAGGAAGGGTTTACGACCAATACATTCTGATAGTCACCTATGGAGCTGAAACATTGAACCCAAACAAAATATTAACCAACAAACTGAGAACCATGCAACATGCACAGGAAAGTATCATCTTCAACATAGTATGAAGACATCATAAAACAGCACTGTATATAAGATAAAAACAATAGTCTGGGATATCATAGAAATCACTAGGAAACTTAGATGGTAATAGGCTAGTTGTGTTGCAAGAATATAAGACAACTGATGTACATCACGACTCAAAACGTAGATCCCAACAGATCATCTGCAAAACCTTGGCTAGCGGCAAAATAAGATGGAGTGACCGACTAAAAAAATTCAGAGAGTATTGACTGCGCGACGCCCATGATAGAAAGGTCTGTTGAATCTTCCAGAAAATCCAATATACATCTTTTCGTAAATTACTTGAAATCACGAAATGATAACAGCAAAGGCATCTGTGTTGCTATAAATCTATATTTTACATTTAGACAATGTTTGATATACAGCTAGACAAAAGACAAATACATATATATATATATATATATATATATATTGATTCTTGTTGAATGATGAGAAAATAATAAAACAAATTCCATTAATTCAGAAAGGTTTATCTCAATAGATGAAAATCAAAAAGACTTTCTGCCATGAAGAACAATATGGTGTTCCTCTTTTTTTTCCATTTCATTCTGTCAGAGGTTGGTGGAGAAATATTTCCTCACAACAAGACACCGTCAGCCAAAACAGTCAACATAGATCAGCATAGTTTTCTTCAGTTTCCAATTGATTCTGGCTAGCTGGCCGACTGGCTGGCTATCAAAAACTATGAACCAAAACTTTCAACATGAGTTTTTCTGTGTCTGGCTGCCTGGCTAGCTATCTATACTGCACAGATGTAGCTAGATGGCTAAAAACATAGCTAAACATCACTCCTAATTATCCTTAGAAAACAAAACGTATGTTTTTTTTGTGTTTTAAATCCCACCTCGTACGTTTTTAGTTGGACTTCAATTTACGATGTAGGTTTATGCTATATTGATCTCTTACTTTATGTCTGTCTTCTTTTAATTTGGTCTTGTTTAGTGATCCCTGCCCTCCAAAAGGCGACAAAAGTTACTTATCTATTAATCATCCCTTTTTCTATCTTTTTAATTGATCCCCTAAGACGGCATACTGCTGAAAGACATTGGTCGCATAACGGTTCCTATTAAGTGACTAACCAGAATTATCTATCTATCTATCTATCTATCTATCTATATATCTATCTATCTATCTATGGGCCACGCGTATAGGCAGCACACGGTCAAGCCACAGGGATGAAAATGTTATCATTTACTCCTTACCCCTAGAAGAAAGCATTTTTTGTTTTGGAGGGAATCTCCCTACAAATGGCAAGATAAGTAACTCATTCATCGATGGCCCCTTTTCATAATTTTTTCACCAATATTGATCACTCCCAACACGGCATGCTGCCAAAAAAACTGTTCAAGTAACGGTTTCTATTGATTGACCAACCAGACTGCTATATTAAAAAGTTGTTCTTTGTTTCGGTTCTTTTATGCTTTGAATACGAAACAAAAACTTTCAAAACTGGAATCGATTACCATTGCATAATTATAATTTTTGAAGATTTGAACGACCGGTTTGGGAATAATTGATGAAAATTTCACCAAGTCGCAATGAGCTCAAAGGAGAAAAAAAGACTTTTTTTTGCCAACAATAGATGTAAGAACTTTTTCTAAAAAATCATGAAGAATACAGTTACAAAAACAATTCACTTTTCGTGAAAAGAGAAAAAATTGGCACTTCGTTCCTATGAGTTTGATGTATAGCTAGGAAAAAGGCGATTACTCTATATAAATACACACGCACACACACACACACACACACACACACACACATATATATATATATATATATATATATATATATATATATATTCTACGAAGCTTTACTGCTTTAAATACTAAATATATAGTAAATAACTTTTTTAAAATCTATGTCATTTCAGTGAATTATAGAATAATGTACATACCTGTTCATGTTTTACACAGAATTAGATATTATGATTTGTGTGAATTCTTCATGTTGTAATCATCGGTTATTTTTTACTATACAATAGTTTCGGGGATTTAAAAATAAAATAGTTATATTTTCATGGCTTTTTTATACCAGTGTAGTAAAGCCACATATGAAATTGATGTTTTGTTGAGTCCATGAGATGCCAACTATAGAAAAGAATTTAAGTCAATAGCAAATATTCCAGGAGTCAGTGAACAAAAACTTTATATCAGCATACTGATATACGTACTCAACGCTTGTTCCATGCCTTTGGGTGTTACAGACATAAAATTAATATGCAAATATATATGGCGTACAATTTTAGAAAATATTAATTTATATATATATATATATATATATATATATATATATATATATATATATATATATGTGTGTGTGTGTGTGTGTGTGTGTGTGTGTGTTATAAAAAATGGATATATGATCCGACGGAATGATTATAAATAGTGTTATATTAAATAAAAACTCTATTTGAAATTATTTCCCGTTATTACACGGTGAATGTATCAGAGGGCCTAGACACCGTTATCAGAATGAACAATTAAAGAAAATGGGCTGCGGCAAGAAATCGATCGATAGGGTAGCTGCTTCAATGTAGCATTACTCTTACCATTGAGCTAAAGCCAAAATGAATGGCGGCTGTTTAGCTCAGTCGTAAGAGCCAAGGTACGTTGAAGCGGCTACCATATATAACACCAAATTTTGGGTCGTATCTTTTCATTAAATACCCTGTATACACACATATACACCTATGCCACTCTGTTCTTGTGCGCAGGTTCCAATTCTGCTCAGAGCTCACTTTTCTTAATTCATTTATGCGATCAGGGACTGTTACCACCAGTCAGAAATAGTTCCCTCTCTTAATTCCCTGTCTTAATAGTTATCACATTCTATCGGACATAAACTCTCCAGTCTATTGATATACATACTCTTAGTATAAGGGAGCACGCATATATATGTAAAGATTTGTGCTCACGGTTGCAAAATGGAGAAGGGTGAATTATATACTTGTGTTCTCTGATTTCGGCCTTGCTGTAGGTACTGTTAGCTCAAATGATAAGAGTAGAGTCACGTATGTACTGCTTCCTTAGTGAACGTGGGCTCAAGTCTCACACGGTGCTCACACACACACCCACACACACACACACACACACACACACATATATATATATATATATATATATATATATATATATATATATATATATATATATATTCCCAGAGAAAAAGAAGCTGTATCGTATATGTGTGTACGCGTGCCTATTCGTGTGCAGAGGTATGTGTAGGTACTTGTGTATGTGAATGCATGTGCACGATTGTGCTTATGTTTGCACGGTCATGTGTATACGTGTAGTATGTGTAGTTATATTGTATAATAAGCCAATACTTTGAAATTCAATCTCGAAAACTTATGGCCAAAATGGAGGATTGCTTAGAAACATTTCCTGGGTCACTCTTGCCTGCACTCCTGCCAAGACTGATTTAGGGGAATATTAAATGTCAAAGCTATGGGGGAGAACCTCTTGCTGAGAAATTCCTTTATTCAAGGAAAATAACTTCTTCCACTTTGTCAATTAAGTATAGTATTATCCTCACAGACTATTTTAGGGGGGCTATCTAATAGCCAGAATTTAGCGGTGATAAATTCATGGGATGATTTAAGGTAGGTGGGCGAATTTAAATCGTCTGCGGAGCCCCAAGTGGAGGGGGTCCCAAAAGCTTCATGAATAGTAGCTAACCCACTTCATTTCTTTTAACATCATACAATAACAAATCTCACAAAATGTTGGAGGACCCCCTGACCAGGCACACCCCTGCCAATCTCTTGCTATGTTACTGCCTTCAAAAATCCTCACAGCTCACAGACCCAATTCACTAGAAAGTCCTATCAATGAACCTCAAGTAATAACTTTGCAAACCTTCTCAGGGTCTGCAGCTCCAACGTTGCGAACCGCTGCATTGAATTTTTAAAGCGTGGGCTTCTCAAGGATCCGCGTCCCGTGGGCCCTCAAATATCCAGTTTTTACTGACTGAGCCAATCTGACTTACAAGCTTTTTTTTTTAAATATTCACTCTACCTTCGATGCTAAAGAAATGAAAACAAAATCGAGAAAATGTTGTGGAACTAAAAATTAAAATTAATATTAGGAACACATGTTCTAGTAACACAATTTACCTTCGATTTTCATCACGTCTATCTAAATTAATTCTATCCAAACATAACGGAATTGTTTTGATACGACGGAATTATCTTCGGTGTGGTCATTGTTTTGGATAACACTGATATTATATTCGTGGGATATTTTTTGTGAATGCCCAACAGTCCCATATTTTAACACTTGTAAAATGCATATTCATATATTCATATATTCTGATATATATCTTTTTCTTTCAAGAAATAATTACATGTAGATGAGTAGCATTGCAAATCCTTGCTTAAAGGAACATATTTATAAATAAACGTTGAAAGTATCTAAGGCATATTCAGACGTAAGCAATTAATATTTGACTAGTAATTGAGAAAATGTAAACCATTTTGATATAATTCAATTTTTATTGAAATAATAAGGTTAGCTGGAATTTTCAAACTTTACCGTTGGCTACAACGTTTTCCTTCTTTCGTGTGAAAGTAATAAACTGTTTTAGAGGTCACACACACACACACACACACACACACACACACACACACACATATTATTATCTCTTCTCCTTCTTCTTCCTTCCTCTAGTAACCTCTCTTAGACTGATCTTCGGTCATAATGAAAACATGAAGGTCTTGAAAATATTGTTTATGTATCGGGGAGAATGTTGACTCAAAAGATACTGTGTTGGGTCACAAAGTTAAATAAATAAATAGATGAAAAAACATCCACTTTAAGGACGTTCTTGATATTTGATGTAATGGTAAGTGCTTATTTCACTTTATAAACTCAAGCCTCTTGCTACCTTTTCTATAACACCAAGCCTTAATGAGAGCGGGTTCACCGACCTCTACACGTTTTTGTGTTTTCGAATCGGTGGAACTGTCCAAGTGACGAACTTTTACATTTTTTTCCCTGGAAATGAATAAATTGGTAGTTTTAATTCAATCACAGATTTATCTGTTCAAAAACACGAATATAAAACAATTATTTTTCATAATCAAAAGTTTATGTAATCTAAGAGAAATCAGATTTTTTTTACATAATAATTTTTTTTTTCAAATATAAAAAAAATAAGTAGATACGTAGTTTTAACTTTTTTGCAAAAAAAAATAGATACGTACTTTTATTTTGGTCAAAAATCATTTAATCAAAAAAGAGATAAAGATAACTATTTTTCACGATCAAAAGTTAATGCAATTAAAGTTGTTTTTCAACTAAAATTATGTATATTTCACGAATTTGGCAATCCATTGTGAAAGTATCATCATTCTATGCTTACACTTTTATTAAGGGTACTGTAGGGTCGAGCTCACAAGAGCGATTGTATGTAAGACCCACTTCTGGCGTACCAGGCCTAATGTTCTCCGTACGGCACCTGCTATTTTTCAAATGAATGACAATATTCGAAGTTTTGTCTCAAATCAAAGAAATTCCATTCTTGACGTATCACCCACTTTCTGGACTTCTTCAATCGACAAATGAAGCGGGGAAATAAAAAAAGAAACAAATGTTTAAGAGGGAATTTTAATGGTGAGTGGGGGAA
Organism: Thysanoteuthis rhombus; assembly: GCA_963457665.1. Lineage (NCBI taxonomy): Eukaryota > Metazoa > Mollusca > Cephalopoda > Oegopsida > Thysanoteuthidae > Thysanoteuthis > Thysanoteuthis major. Next base: position 14,754,948 of record OY735204.1, read on the forward strand.
AATTGCATAATCTTTTTTGCTAAAACGGTTGTCCAATATTGTCATGAAAAAAGAAGAATGAAAAGTTTTTTTTGTGTATGGGGGTATCAGGTTGGCACTGGTCTTGCCTAGTCAGTTGAGGCGGACGGGAGTTGAAATTACTGACTGGCGGTTGTAGATGAAAATGACAATTGGAAGGTGAAGATAAAAACAAGAGACAATTCATTATGATTCCTTGGGCATAGTTCGATGTATTTCGACGGGGACCAGCCATCTTTTTCTGATGAAAATATTTTCGGCAGTCCACAGAGAAAAATATGCTGTTTACATGTTCGATGCTGAAGAAGGGAGTGTGAATATCTTCCATTCCTACTAAATTACCAAGCGCAGAAATTTTCACACTTTCCTGTTCAGCATTAAACATGTAAACATGCATACTTTTCTTTGTGAGCCACTGGAATATTTTCCTCTTAATTTTTTATTTCTCTTTTCTTATGGTGTAACAACTATGTCTTAATTTTTTCTCTTCGCCTTCCAATTGCCATTTTCATCTGCATTTTTTCGGATCCCTTCACATCCACGATAAAAACTGAGTGGGAGATGTATATTTACAGGCGTCTAGATACGAAAAAAGAAAGGAAACCCTTCAACCATTACCAGCTGGGGGAAATCTTTGTATTTTCCATGCCATGATAATGAGAAAATATATGAGGCCTCTCATCCTTACACTTTTTTCAGGAGTGGCCATCTTCGATATTCAACCTTTATTATTTCCAAGTTATTAAATTCATTAATTTTCCATACGGATACAATTTTATTAAACAATTGATTATACGATTACTAATTAAGGAAATGCATTTATTTCCGTTATATTTCAATTTTTTTAACAATAAAGTTAGCAGTGATTCAAACTCAGCAAGCAAATTTTAATTAGCCACAAGGTTTTATTTTTCCTCTTCATGGGAAAAGTTATGTTGGTGCAAAAATAATTGTGACTTCTCACCATCGACTTGGAAACCCTACGTCTCAGCTAAGAATAAAAGTTATAAAGCAGAATAAGAACCTTCAGATTTTACAAATTTTTGTCAATTAGAATCAAGTCCATTTATCCCGGAAGCATAGACTTCTGGGGTCCAGTAATTCTTCGGGGAGTTTTGAGCTGCTGTTTGTTTGTTGAAGACCTCCTCTTGTGGCAAGTAGTCAGAAAACTTGAAAGGGTGATAGTTGATTGGATGGGTTTATATGAATTAGCTGAGATAAATAGATTTTCGTAGCCTAGTTCGTTCAATTCCTGCAGGGTCATTGGTGCAACAAACATGCTTTTTTCAGTTGAATTGTCAAGAACTGCTGAATGGTCAACGTTTAGTTACTCTGCAACCACTTGAGTTGCTTTAAATCGATCCTCCTCGATGATGGCCCTCAAATAAATGTTGTCAATCACAAAAGGACATCTTAATCTCCAAGATTCTCGTCTCTGTTTTTTTGTTGTTTTTTTTTTGGGGGGGGTACCAATGATGAGCTGTACGTTCTTTGACGGTAAGAACACTTGGTTGATGTTGCAAGCAGTTTCTAGACGGTCTGAAGATTGCACCTCTGGCATGAAACTAAGAGTCACTGCTAAGAACTGAATTTTCTGTGTGCACCCTTTTGCATATGTTCTATCCTCGATATCGAGAACTCTTCATGGATACATAACTCAACCCACAAAAGTAATAACTATATATATGTATACATGTTTGTGTGTGTGTGTGTGTGTGTGTGTTATAACAAATGAATATATGATCCGACAGAATGATTATGAATCGTGTTATGTGTGTGTGTGTGTGTGTGTGTGTGTATAAAGGAGGCAGTCACAGAGAGAATGTGAGAAATATCTTGCTTTTGAGTATTCAAACTTTTTATAGTTCTCCTAAACAGATGCTCAAAATTTAAAGACTGAATTTGATATCATCAAGTTATTAAATTCATTAATATTTTTCACAAAGGCACAATCTTTGTAAAATGATTAATTATGTGAATACTAATAACGGAGAGGCTGTTTATATTCGTTGTATCTCATTCTATTTTTTGGTTGTTGTTGAATGATAAAGTTCACAGCAATCTAAAACCCAGCATTCCAATTTTCATCGACAACATTTTTTTTTCTTCTTCTTTAGGATGAAGGTAATAAACTTTTTTCATTGAAAACGCATTTGTTAAGTATAAACAGCCATGGGAATGTGCTTCAAGAAATAAAAAAACGGTAAGGTTAGGTTTAGGAAAGTAGGTGTACGGTGACGCTGGGAGAACTAGGTATCCAGAAAGCTGTGTTTCGGGGAATGGGATATACAGTAATACCTCCGTTAGCAGACATTTATACCTATTAAAAAAAAAAACATGTAAATTGAGGGGTAGGTTCGCCATACATACGGGTACTTCTACCTTTATCACCGAATAAGTCCATCTTATATATATATATATATATATATATATATATATATATATATATATATATATATATATATATATATATATATATGTATGTATATATATATATATATATATATATAGAGAGAGAGAGAGAGAGAGAGAGAGAGAGAGACAAAGGAATAAAGATATGTGATATTTTTCCCAAACCATCCCTGAAATATATATATATAGAGAGAGAGACAGACAGACAGACAGAAAGGCAGACAGAGAGAGAGTGAGAAATTTCATACTGTTAAACATATTAAAATATTCTAACTCTTTTTAGTTCACCTACGCAGATATGAAGAGTGAATTCAATATCACTGATTTATTAGATTCGTTGATATTTCTCACATATGGACATGATTTTTGTTAAATAAACGAAAGGAATAGATTGGCACTGTTAGATCCCATAAGCATTATATTGGACTGGAAATAATATAACTTAATTTTCACCCCAAATTATAAAAAACAAATTGCAATTCAAATCTATTCTCTTCATCACCAGCTAGTTTTTTAACCTCGTTTCATACAGGAGAGTAGGAAAAAATTATTCTCAATCAAAAACGGGTTCCTAGATCAATCGAAATTCGATTGATTTTTCAGTAATATATGGCCAACCATTTCACAAAACTTCATTGATATCCATTGAGAACTTTTGGAGATATTGCACATATCAATGGACGGTCAAGCTGAGAATCATAAGTGGATACACATACCTCTTCCTATTTCTTCGACAGAGGTTAAAAAACAAAACTGAGAAGCAAACGGCGATGCTTAACTCCTTCCCGAAAGCTTCCGTGCAAAATGGGTGTAAACTATGAAGAAGTTAAAAAAGAATTCATTTTACAATGATAGATCGTTGGGAAAAAGTTGTAAGTTCCAGCTCTGGCTTCTGACGGAGAAAAAAGTCACAGGAAAAAAGTCACATTTATTCTTTTTTAATTTCTAAAGACGATTCAAGTAATGTTTTTAAATAATCTATATGTCGATGATATAATTCATATTTCATTTACGGTGATGAAATAAGTATTATCTGTAAACTCTCTTTAACTGACATTACATGCCTTGTACTAACAAAATAATTTATATAAGACATTACATGTTAGCAAAAAAAACATGTTTTATTCGATACTTTGGGACGAAGCCAGGTAATAAAAGAAACATTAGGTCTGACCGTAACCATAACCTCTAATTCTAATCTCTAACCCCTGGAACGGAACCCTAACCAGTCTCCCTAACCCTAATGATGCGAACAGGCAGGCGAACAACAATGTATGGTCGGGAATATCTATATCATATATGTCTTAAAGTATCATTTATTTTATTATTATTATGTATTGAATCTTACTTATGTCGTCAGCTATTGCTTTATTGAAATATCACTTATTTCATTAAAAAAAAATATTACTCATTTTATTACAATCGATTAAAAAACTTTGTATGACTTTTTATCAAACCAAAAGCAAAAGTTGTGACTTTTTTTATACACTAGCATCTGCAGGGTCGATTACCGTCGCTAACTGACATACCAAAATGTCTGTTATGTCCCCGACTCAGTGTTGCCAATTTAGGAGTATCATATCAAAAGCTATTTTTATGGCGTTCAGAAAATAATATTTAGATGATTTTTTATAGAAATAAGTAATATCTTTATTTGATTTATAGTAATAAAAAATATTCCTAATAAATTACGAAATACTTTAATAAAATACATACTGAAGATTGAAGTCACATTTGATTTATTTATATTATGTAATATATTTAGATATATATCTTGAGAAATCTATGTTTCTACGTGTTATGAAATGTTTTTTACACAATTTTAGTTGTGACCTTAAAATGAAATCTGCGACACGACTCTAGCAAGTTTTTTCACACCAGAACAGAACTCGCGTATATATAGTCTGACTTTCAAGTTCGTTTTCCTATTACCTTTTCCCGGTCGCCTGAGATGTAGGGTGCGGTCTTATTTCTTGTCAATCATTAATTGAAGATGAAAAATTGATGAAAAAAAAAACACTGATAAAATGTAGAGACAATAAACAAACTGTGTCGTGGAAATGAGAAGCACGGGTTCGCACGGCGCTTAGGGGATATATTGGTTGAATCAGTTGGAGGTATAAGATATATTTTAGGTTAGATGAATAGATAGATAGATAGATAGATAAGAACAGATCTTGATAGATAGACAGATAGATGGATAGATAGATAGATGAATAGATAGATAGATTGATAAATTTTATCAAACAGATCAGCCTTGGGGAGTTTCAGAGGTCATCATTATGCGTATTATATTCCTGAGACTTCATTGTTAGTTTTTACCAAGCATATCAAGAAATGTGTTTCACCTTCCACTTGAAAAAAAAGGGGGGGAGTGGGGAAGGAAAAGGAAACTCCGGCTTTTTTCGCCCCTACCGTGACTGCAACACCGCTAGAGGGCGCTGGTCTAATCAGGTATGTTTGTAGTTGGCAATCCAGTTCCGTTTGCTCCCAAGACGCGCCATGACATAAAAAGACAAGAGCAAATCAACCTGTTTACTGGTTGGCGCATGCGTGAATCATATGTGGAGCAGGGTTTGGGTAGTCACTAGAGGGCTGTCACTAAAGTCACAAGGAATCTTCGTTACGTTGCTGGCTGATCAAACAATCGTCAATAGGAACACGAGGAAATAGAAGTTTTTACGATATATATATATATAATGGGAATAAGTAACTGTTAGATCCAGGAAGTGTGTGTCTCCAGGGGTAAACAGTTGTATAGATTTTTGGTACTGATGATTTTGTCACAAGAGTGCTCGATGACTGTTAAAACCAACTTTTGAGATTTTGTTCGAGCAAATACGGTGGAAAGAAAAAACTTTATAAAAAGATCTCAGTATTTCAACGTCTACAACATCTCCTCAGGAAAATGGATTGATCTTCCATTCGGCATGTACTCCTGAAGAGATGTTTTAGACATCGAAATACCATAAAGAGATATTTTTCCGAAGTTTTCTTACTCTCTCTCTCTATATATATATCTATATCTATATCTATATCTATCTATCTATCTATCTATCTCTCTCTATATATATATATATATATATATATATATATATATAGATAGATAGATAGATAGATAGATAGATAGATAGATCAAGACATGGATGTGTATAAATTTAACAGAATGATCACAAATTGTGTTATATTATATAAAAGCCTATTTAAAATGAACTCCCGTCATTAAACGGTTAATTTATCACTCGAATTCAACCATATTTCAAAAAATAAGTTCAGCTATTAAACCTATAAGATATGAATGTTATAGCTGATATAATAAATAATAATCTATATAATATCTGCATTGTCCATTGTAGAACATATCGTACGTCAATGAAGCTGCTTTGACGAAACATATTAAACAAAATATCCTAAATGCCAATACTGTTACATACATAATTCATATGTACAGTTCAGGTCATAAATTTGCGCACATCCTCCAGAGATTCTCACGTAAAGTATTTTTGAGGAAATAAAAAGTAGATTTCTCTGAAAGATTACTTTATCGTTTTCACCCCATCAAAGAATTAGTTCAATGTAATTTGTAACAATATTGAGAATTAAAAGTATAATTGATTAAATCTGTTAAAAACAGACGAACACCAAAGATTATGTACACCTAGAAATAACACCTTGTGTTTCCATCTTTAGCGATTATTACAGCTTCCAGTCTTTTAGGACTTTTCTCGAGGTCCATTTTATCCCATTCCTCATAGCAATATCATTTCCGTTTTCGAAGTTCGTGTGTTTTCTCTCATATGCAATCCTCTTCAATATCGCCTCATAGGTTCTATGATGTTCTGATATGGGGACTGAAATGACCATTCTAATCATCATCATCAGTCTTTTAATGTCCATCGTTGGACATATACCTTCCCCAAGATTCGCCACACGTCTCTACCATGGGCGTCGTGGAGCCAGTACTTTCTGAATCTATCTAGCTCGTGTCTCCATCTAGTACTCTGCCAGCCTCGGTTGCACATGTGATCTCTGGGGATCCATGTCGAGAGTCATGATGTCCATCGGTTGTCTGCCATTCTTGTGACATTGCCAGCCCATTGCCATTTGAGTTTTTTAATGGATTATTTGCTGTCCCTGACTCCTGTCTTTTCCCAGGTGTATTGTGCTGTCTTGTGGTCTCTTCATGTGAGGTTGAGCATAATTCTTTCATGTGTGCGTTGTATGCTTCTCAACTTGGGGTCTATCTCTCGGTTAAGTTCCATGTTTCATCTCCATAAGTGACTATTGGGAGAATGCATTGATTGTATACTCTTCTTATTAGGATTTATAGGATATTCTTGTTTTTGAAAACCATTCTCATACTTCGTTTTCAGTATTTTGTTGTCCCCTCGAGATTGCCCTGTAGTTTATGCCGTATTTAGAGTCATCATCTGATTGGACTATCTGATAACTACTCATTCCGAATTCCCTGGCAGGCGATTCTAGATTTTCTTTTAAAATTTCCTAATATTGATCAGCATTTATCTAGCCATTTACTTTAATAAGCTGGCCACAGCCTTTGGAACTGATGCACTCCAAAATACCAGTGATCTGCCTCTATATACCATAGGTTGGATGGTAAACTTATCTTGAAGTGCTTAGTATACTCTAAGCCAAACAAAATCCAACATGTTTAATTTCGATTTCATCAGACCGAATAATTTTACCCCAATATGCTATAACTTTGGTTTGGTGATCACTGGCGAATTTTAGGTGATCAGTTTTGAGTTCATGTCTCAAATATGGTTTTTCTTCCTCGCCATTCTCCCAACCAAAAAAAATTGTTCAAGTGGCGCCTTATAGTTAGGCTGGTGATATCGATTCCTGCTACTTGTATTGTTGCCTGAATATCGGGTGATATAACCTAAGGAGTTTTTTGGTCATCAATCAAGCTTAATGTCTGGGGTGTTACTTAACTCGTACTGATCTTGGTTGGGTGAGAACAGATCCATTTGATTTCCACTTATCAAGTATCGATTTTAAGGTATGAATTGGCATTTGGAAGGCTGAAGATATGTTCCTGTAAGATGTATATCCCTTGTTGTGTAGCTTCACTGACCTCAGCTGTTGGTCATGAGATATTTCTTGAGATTTGCCAATGATAGTAATTGGAAAAAATTTTAGATACGTTCATTTGATAACGTTTAGCAATTTCAATTTAGGAACAGGATGCACTATACTCATGGGTGTTTCTATTGATTTATTTACCCTCAAATGTGAGTAAGGAGGCATGGAATGAGTGTGTATACGTTTATCCATACCATTATTTCTCAAATGGTATTTTGAGTGATGATACGCCGTGTTTGAAATCATATTAAAATTAAAATGAACATAATCCGTGCAACGGTACATATTTAGGGAATACGTGAAATTATTTTACATAGAATACATACATGGAAATACGTTATTACAGTAAAGAGTGTATAAACTTACGACTACAGATATGAGTGTGTATATATATATATATATATATATATATATATATATATATATATATATATATATATATATATATGTGTGTGTGTGTGTGTGTGTGTGTGTGTGTGTGTGTGTGTGTGCGTGAGAGAGAGAGAGATTTTGTAAGTGAATATAGATATAGGTATACATTTCTGTGCTGAACGAGCCGTAAAACGAAAGCAGACTAAAAGAAGGCGGCATTGGAAAGAGGAAGCATCTCCCACCCAAATGTCAGACCTTTTTCCTGCAATTATTGTGGGAAGGACTGCCTCTCCTACAGCTGGAGGCCTGCAATACACTCTTAAGTTCGTTCCAAACCCGAGCTGGAATTGAAAACTTGTGCCAGACGAGCTACACTTGACAGATAATCACCATCGGCTCTATTGTATATTAGTAAATAAATATATGTGGAGGGGGGACACGTGTAATGTTTAATAATCTCATCTTGCAAACTAATCTTACTTTTTACTGTGTTTCTTGGAGAAATGTTCCACAAAAAAAAAACAAAAGCCTAAATACGTGACAATAAACGAAATTAAACCACCTCATCAGAATTATCACCGATCACTGTGACCCAGTGGTAGAGTGCTGACATCCGGTTCGTTAAGCTGTGGTTCATTTCACTGCTGAGTCGGACCAAAGACTTTTAAAAATGGTATACAATGCCTCTTCACTTAGCTCTCTGCACAATAATTAGGAACCTCACCCGAGTCTTAGGGGTTTATACCTTGAATACATCGGTTTTTGTGAGAGTTAAGCAGGGTTGAGCCTGGTCACTGACTACATGGGTAACTATTCAGTTATACCAGTTGCCGTAAGCTAATCGAAGCTTCAAGAGACCTGGCGAGTCGGAAGTGGGTCTTACAAAAAATTGCCCGTTTGTACCTCACACCACTGACTCCTTCGGTGAGAGTAAGACCAAAGGATGATGATATAGTACATAAATACAAAAGCATTCGAAAGGACGGAATCCTGCTCTCAATGTAGCGAGGTGTTATATAAGACCTGGCCGAAGATCGGTCTGGCAGAGGTTACGATAGACAATGAAGATAAGAGGGAAAAAGATTAGAGCTTTTACCTTCCCGAAGTAATGTTCGGCGTGTCAGGATTGCAAGTCACTCGCAGTATCTTAATTTTCAGGCCACTTAGAAAACAATTTTGTTTGTTTATTCCCGTAAATCCCTTGTGGAGTATAGGGCCTTTTCAGTTTCAGTAGCAAGTATGTAGGTGGAGTTGCTAGCCACAAGCCGAAAACTGTAGTTGCTGCTGTTTTGTTTTGTTTTGTTTTGTTTTTTCTTCTTCGGGGATGTTTTCTTTCAACGTAAACTTCTCTGAACTGAATTAGAGGGCTGAAAAGCTGCAATTTACTCCTGGCTGGGGAAAAGTGGATTCATGCCTTTCCCGGATTAAAATAAGCAGCTTCGACCGAAAATCGAGCTTGGTTTGCAGATTCCATTTCTCTTGCCAGCAACTGTAACGCCACTCTGCACCTCCAACAAAAACAGTTCGGGATGAGGAACATGTATGAAAAAGCATGTCTCCACATTTGTTCTGTGTAAATTATCTCTTGTATCATGTGCTGAAAGATTGCATCCATCTCAGATGGAAGTCCTGGATGCAATTCATGAAATTCGCTTATTTACCGCAAATACAGTCATTATGTATTTCCGGTTGCAAATGAACATCCTGTCACCAATGTTTCCTTTTTCTATCTCTCTTATGGAAGGAAATGGAAAGGCCTTTTACCAGCGACGAACTTATAATGACTCCTGCAGCAGATTATATATATATATGTATATATATGTGTTTGTGTGTGTGCGTGTACGTGTGTGTGTATGTGCGTGTGTGTGTGTGTGTGTGCGTGTGAGTGTGTGTGTTTGTGTATGTGCTAGCATAATATCCGGCGTGGATCAACTTGAAAAGTAACCCTAGATGACACAGATTTGTTGCAAATTCGGCGTAATGAAACACTATGGATTCCCTGCGAAAAAAATTTTCTCCGTGCCAGAAATTGAATGGCTTTCCATTACGTTTATGGCAGTCCTGTCAAATGCATTCTTCAAATTAGAGCATTTTAAGTATTATATATATATATATATATATATATATATATATATATATATATATATATATATATATGTGTGTGTGTGTGTGTGTGTGTGTGTTAATGGAGGCAGATTCGGCATAATGAAACGATTCGATTCCCTGTGAAAAGGGTTATTTTCCATGTGGGTTAATTCCGGTACCAGACAAAATATGTGTTTTACTGACCAATCTAATGATGTATATAAATACTATTATTATGCCCGATGTTGCTCTGACTGAAAAGTAGCTATGAATGGACTAGAATAGTTGTTAATGAAGGCATATTTAGCATCATGAAACACTATTGGATTCCCCATGGAAAGTCATTCTTCATGCCAGAAATGAAAAGGCTTTTCAGTGTGTTTATAGCAGCCCGGTGTGTAAAGCATTCTTTAAGTTAACGCAATTTAGGGATTTCTTTATTCAAGGCTTTCGGCAATAATGCAATGTGCGTGAGGAGAAGTTGAACATACATATATCAAAACATTCTCATATATATATATATATATATATATATATACATATATACAGAGAGAGAAAGAGAGAGAGAGAGCTATACAAATAGAAATCAGATTATTTCTATCGGGATGAGCACGAACTATCAAGTTGCAAATCATCCAGAATTTTAGATGTGTCGACAAATCACAATAAAACTCTTTTTGGTCGGTCTGTTGATCTGTTCCAGTTACGTTGAACGACAGAAAGAGGAAGGAAGGAAGAGGTGTTCTGTCTTTAAAATGTATAACATCAATAAAATAACATTCTCTCCGATCAATTATTTGACCAACTACCATGATATCATAATACAATGTACGATGCCTGCATTTTTGCACTAAAAAAAAAACTGGAATTACCATTTACGATTTTCATTGGAAAAAACGCTTGCAGAATACTTCCATATCGCAATATTCTACAAGTATGAGAATCGATTGACTCAAATTTGGACTACTTACTTTTCTTCTTTCTCTTCCTTTTTCTACTACCACAGATGGTGGACGCGTTGCTGAACTTAAGGTTCTTGTATTTTCATTCTTCAAGTTAACACAATTTAGGGGTACCTCAATCCAATAACTCTGGCACATTGCACTATGTTGGGGGAAACGATTGACTTAAATATACTCAAACTTTCTCAATCATTCGATCAAACCTCGATAGGAAAAATGTTCATTTTATGAATGTATTTATTAGAATGAAATAAGCTCTTGCATATTTGTAACATTTTTTGTAGATGAGTAAAACTGGTCAGTTTGGCTGAATCGGTAAGAGATCCACCTGCTGATTACTTGGCCGTGATTTTAAATCTCGTTTAGGAAATAATAATTTCATCCATCGTTTTCGTTGAACGTGACGGCACGACAAACAATGAAGAGTTCACTCCCCTATTATTGGTGAGGATTGTTCTTGTTACGGTAGAAAAATAAAGTCAACTCAAGACTTGGGAATTTTGATGAGGATTGTTGTTTTTGCTGTCGTTCTTGTTCTTACGGTAGGAAAACAAAGTCAACTACACATTTTTGGAGTTTAATAATGCGTGTGTGGAAAAAAATATATAAATTCAAGAGTAATAAATAAAAAACACTTGTCTCCATCTATACCCAACAATTTTTCTACCCCATCTACTATCTGGGCATTTTTGTAATTTTCACCATTTCTTCTAAACCAACATTCGCTTTTATAGCTCTAACAGAACCCAGGACGAATGAAATGTATGTAAGCTATTACACTCTTTTATAATGATAAAAAAGTACTTTCCATTTTTTATAAGGTCAACATTCCCACAACATAGGTAAATAGATAGATAGATAGATAGATAGATAGATAGACGGACAGAGACATCAAGATTGATAGATATAAGAGGCACCATTGCCCAATAGAGGCCAGTTCTGCCCATTATTCCGTTAATACTAAATGGATAGACACTTTCAAGACAGGCATCGTATTTACCTTCAGTATTAGTAAGCGCATCGGTGGGTCTTGCTGGTAACATATTGATCAAATAAGCAATCTATATTCATATTTGTCTGTCTCTACATATACGGATGCATAGAATTATGCATAAAAGGCCCGGCAGATTAAGTACAAACTTAACTGATACATAGGCGCGTGCAAGTGAATCTCTGTTGATTTGTATTGATTTACGATTGCTTTTGTATCTCATCGGCCGTAAATATTCATATCTCCGTTGGCGTTCCGTACATCCCATCTCTCTCTCTCTCTCTCTCTCTCTCTCTCTCTCTCTCTCTCTCTCTCTCTCTCTCTCTCTCTCTCTCTCTCTCTCTCTGTGCCAAGCCATATATTATGGTCGAGTTGATATAAGCGTAAATCTTGAGGATTATATAACAATTTACTGAAACCCCTTTCTCTTCGAGCAATCACACATTCATATTTGTTCATCCATCTAAATGCATATCCACTGGATATCCATGTCTGACACAGTCTGAAGACCGAGGCAGCGCCGAACTCAGATCCAGCATGATATCAGTGTCCACACCGAATGCATTTACATATGCCCTATCCCTGATATCAAGCACACATCCTGTATGAATAACTCGATTTTCAAAAACAACACACATATATGTAAGGTAATATATTTTCAATCAAGAAAGGCCCACCTTAAGCAATGGCTCCTTACTCTCCTTCGAAGTTCTCGCCTTGAGATCTTGCTCTCTTCCCAGTTCCCCTTGGGAATGATGGACGAATATTTCTTTTAGTTGAGTATACAAGTGTGTGCACGTGCGTGCGTATGAGTGTGTACTCGTGCGCGCTTTTTCTTCTCTTTGTATACATATGCAAGGATCATTAAGCTTGTTTTGATTCTATATGTTTATTTCAAGATCTTCTCTTGTGATATCAGTGTACAGGCTCCTAGTTGTTCGAATATTTGTGTACTTCCATATGTTTGTATTGATATGTGAATATAAACATATGTTTTTCTGCGATCCTGCATACTTATCTAAGGGGCTTACGTTTCCATCTTTTCTCGTATATAAGTGTTAATTGTATGCATTTGTGTTTGTGTATGTCTATTCGTGTGGTCATGTGTATACTCAAGTCATCATCCAAGCATGTATGTAGCCAGTAACATTCCAAAAGGTCCAACAAGAGGGAAAGTTTATCCGTCTCAAAATAACTAGTCTCAACTGAAATCAAAGGAGATTGACTCGTACCAATAAGAAAATAACCATATAAAATAATATGAACTTTGATGACTTTTATCTTATTGTTTTACCCTTCCTGTTCCTCCACAAACAAAATTTGTAAAGAAAAAAAAAGGTTGCGTAAGAGAGACATAAATTTTGCCTTCTTTGGGATTCGTACGGCGAGAAATGCATTGGCTCAGTCCACTCTAACGATTTTGTAGAATATATATACATATTGTGATAAAAAAATTTTTTTAACTCAACCAGCGGTCGAGACACCTGAGAAACTCACAAGCCCGAGGGAGAGTTGATTCAACCGAGTTGAGTGGTAGAGCAAAATCTTACATATATATATATATATATATATATATATATATATATAATTGTCTACGTAGGTTTGGGTCTAATTATTCAGATATGTCGTTCCTATTTGCCAACTGAGGAAAACTGTCTCTGGATCTATCACTGCAACATTGTGACAAAATCTGTGAGGGACTACTTGGGCACTTTGGGTTATTTGTAATAGTGTTTCAAACCCAAAATCTTGCATGGCCCAAGGATGCATCATCCAATGAAAACTTTGTTAAATACACAGTTGCTGTTTTCACGCCAGTAGTTTATAACTTTTTTTATGTGTACATAAAAGTGTATCAATCTGGGATGTTCCAAAAGCAACGACAGTTTTGTCCCGAAACAATTTTATTTGTACAATAAACAAACAAAATATCTAATAAACATATACATATACAATGCGTTAGATGCAAGGGTCAATGTTATGAGATAATTACCGTCGACAACACCAAATTTTCCTCTTATTCTCTTGGGGATCTTGAAGAACATGGCATAGGTACAAAACCTGCCACCTAACACAAATTGAAAACCAAAATCTTGGAAAAGGTTGCCGCAATCAACGTTGAAGTTTTTAAGTATGTTTACAGATCAGTAGCTTGTCGATTTAATCAATGCATCAAAATGAATGGCAGTCACATTGAACATTTATACTATCCCTAACCTACCCACACAATCTAACACCAGAGCAACTCCTCCTATCTTGACACTCTGTGTCCTTTCAAAGACCAACTACTGCTGCTAACACCACAGAGTTCATCACAGACTGAACTTAGTCTCACACAATAGGATGACCCTAACAAATGGGATACCATTTTTTACTCACAAAGCCAAACTCCTGATGATGGACTTATATTCCAAAGCAAACTTATAACCCCTAAATAGTACACATACACACAGCACACACTACTGAAGATGGGAATACCTCCCAAAACATGTCTAGACCATCAATGAAAAAATGAACAGATAAATAAACCTAACTTCCATACACTTTCACTCCTGAATCTGTCTCACTCCCTATAGTACAAATTATATATATATATATATATATATATATATATATATATATATATATATATACTGCATTGCACAATTTTATGTTTATTAGATCTGTAGTTTGTTTATTACATCAATAAAATTGTTTCGGGACTAATATGGCGTTATTTTGGGACATCGTGTATATTCAAGATTGTTATGTTGAGAATATGCAGGAGACAAGGGGAATAACTGAAAAAGTAATCGAAGATTATATTTCTTGTTACTATAGACCCTAGTGCCATATCCACGAATCAGAATACGAAAGTAGGATTTACATAACTGAGAATATTAAAAGAGCAATTCTCTTAAAAGAAAATTGAAAAAATTTTTTTCTCGTTTTACTATAGCAAGGCGTCGATTTCGCACCACCCATCTCCCTCTCCTACATTCGTCCAGCTCCAATCAGACCTATCCACGGAGCATGCGTAGTGCGAGTGAACCAATCCGTAGCCGTTTTGTGAAGCAAATGTTTGTTTTGATGGGGAACACAAAGCCCCCGCTAAGACAATAATTCTTCTAACACACTACTGCATTCCCAGATGAGGCATTATCGAGAAATACCATTCAACGACATGTTGCTAGGTAACCATGTCACAACTGATGCTTCCTGTCGTCATCAGACGGTGATTAGGGTCTCGGTAAGATGTCCGAATATGCGCAATGAATCTTAAAATCGCATTGATTGCTACTCTGACTCGAAAATGGCGGGAACCGACCAGCAGTAGCCATTTTATTAAGAGTGTCCGATGTATTTTATAGTTCTTCATTATTTCTGTGCAAAAGAATCGCAGATTACACTGCGATTTTTATTCTTGGGCAGTGAGTGTTATTTCCAAAATGCATCTGTGTAAAAAAGTATAGAAATTGGTTATTATTTCTTTCAAACTCTGATTCTGTGGCCAGGACTGTGATATTCATACATACTTATTTTTCTTGCTCTATGATGAGACTAAAAAGTACAAATTCACTCATAGCCCCTGAGTTGACACGATGAATATTAGTATACAAATCGTCGAGCAAACAAATTATAGTGCGCTCAGAGCACATAAAAACTGGATGGCTAACGGACAGGTGTGTTTCTGCAGTGTTTTGATGGTAGGTTTGGGGTGCAGAATAGTTTTGTGCTGCCTTATAGAGTTCCCCTTGGAGGCCCTGAGATTGGTTATGCATCAAAGTACCATAACTTCCAGCGTAATGTCTTCCAATTACAAATTATCAAACAATAATTTATTTAGTTGTAATTATTTCCCAAAGTGAATGGAGCTAATAAAATCAAACATCTCTTATTTACGGCAAATTATTCTCTTAATTTTTGTCCTTTGATGCACATTTTCTTGTTTAATCTCTTTTGACATATTTTTTCCTATTTCAATACGGCTCATTTTTTTCGTAAGTTGATCATAATTTCGATTTAGGTTCTTTTCTGCCTTGTAGATTGTCAACTTACTCTTCCAATTCTGTTTGTTTTCCTGTGTTGCTTCATTGCCTCTGCTGTTTTCTTGTTCTGTATTGTTTCTTTGCGATTTGGCTTCTTTCACCCGAATTGTTCCCTTTTCCCACGTTGTTGCCTTTTACTGAGTTATTTCCCTTTTCCATACCACTTCAAATTCCCACGTTGTTTCTTTTTACCAAAATGCTTTCCTTTTTTGGTATTGCTTCCTTTCGTCACTCTGCGTCTTTTTTCCATATGGCGTCCTCCTCCCACGTTGTTGCCTTCTACAGAGTTGTTTCCCTTTTCCATATTGTTTCTTTATTCATATTAGTTTTTTCTTCCATTGAGCTATTTCTTGCATCTTGTTTTATCTTTGTTTTGTTTTTTTTGTTTTGTTTTATTGCTTTCATTTTCGATGCTGTTTCTTTTCTTCCCTATATTACAGTCGGTCAGTCTGTTCGTCCCAAACATGTTAAATATCGTCCTTTTTCTTCAACTGCAAATGTAGGATTGGTATGAAACTTAGTCCAAACCTTTGGGTGAAACATCCTCATCTTCTTCTTCTCCTTCCTCCTCTTCTTGATCCTGCTTCTCCTGTTACTACTACTACGAACAGTAAACGCATCGTTGAACTCGCGGTTCTTCGTCTCTTCTTTCCATTGCATTCTCCGGTGTTATTTTTTTCTGCAGTTCTCCTCTTTTTTCCAAGTAATTAACTTTATTCGGAATATAAATCTTATTTGGATCCAGGAACGTAGGGTGTCATGGGAAATCGTTTTCAATGAGGCGTGAAAGGGTGAATGGATATGGATTTTACATTCAATTTGCCGAATATCGACATTTTCGATGACTGGGCTTCTATCTACAATCAAAGTGAATCAATAATTCAGTAAACGATATAACAATTCACACGTATTGACTCGAACAGACACTGACACATACGCACACTCATCACAAACACGAGCGTTCACACACGCATACACACAATATTTCATAATTCATTTCTTATTAGATGAAGAATTGTAACCCATGATCATTATCATTTGACCAATATTTTCTTTCATCTTAATTTTTAGCGGTAATTCATCACAACATATCTCACGTCAATACTCTCTTCCTCTCTCTCTCTCTCTCTCCCTCTCTCTCTCTCTCTCTCTCTCTCTCTCTCTCTCTATATATATATATATATATATATATATATATATATATATGTATATATATTCCATATATAATTATATATGATAATAATAACTGAAATAAGGGAATGGAGAGACTGAGACTAGTTTTAGTGCATCTGTTTTGGATGATCCTATGCATTTCGTCTATCTTAATGCATAAACAATTACGGAAAATGGAGCTGCTTCCGGAATCGAACTTCGCGTTGAAAGAAACGAATAAAACAAGAACAACTGAAATGAGAATTTGGGTCGGAAGCAGTTATCTAGGCCTTAGCATTACAGGTGGCTATTTAGCTCAATGGTTATGTTAGAACAGCTACTCTATAGGTGGCAGTTTCGATTCCTGCTGCAGTCCCATTTTCTTTAATTGTTTATTCTATTTGTGTTTCCTGTGGCTAAGTGATACATTAACCGTGTCGCAACGGGAGATCATTTGAAATAAATATATATCCTATATGATATGATGCATTTCATAATCATTCTCTCGAATCATATCTCCATTCTATGTATAATTACCGTTTTAGGGTATGCGCTTTATCTATGGTGATAGAGCATAGTATTCTAAATTTCAAGATAAACTGTGTGTATGTATATATATATATATATATATATATATATATATATATATATATATATATATATATATATATATATATATATATATATATATATATATATATATATATATATATATATATATATATATATATATATATATATATATATATATATATATATATATATATATATATATATATATATATTCCAACATCTGCTCCGTCTTGTAATAGAATTTGATATTAGTATTCATACGGAAGTTTACTTAAAATATAAAAAACAGTTGCTTTAGTCATATACTTCATTTGTAGCGACGTCTTGCATAGCAATCCCTCCTTCCGTCGATTCTTATTAACAAATATCCATAGGAAATAGATATCAATCTTGGCTTTTCCTTCTATATTATTTTTCTTCCTACAAATAAGTACGGATGGACTTGAGGCAGTTTCAACAGTGCAGCTGCACAGGGTCTCAAGTTTTCGGGAGCACCCAAAAATATGTCTTTAAAAATATTTCAGCACATATATATATAGTGGCACGTAAAAAAATAAAATGTTCCAACTGAACCTGTTTGCGGATGTTTTGTGTTGCAATATTACGTCTCTTCAGCTTCTTTTGATTTTGATTTTGCCTTTTTATCAAAAGACCCGCTTCTATTTTAGGCATCCAGCCACTTCCATTTAAAGGTTATTTTTTTTTACCTTATCGAACGAAATTTGAAAAGGTATATGTATTCATTCGTTCCCGACAATCGCTCTGTGTGTCAGTTTGTCCGCCTGAATCTCCTCGTAATATCTCTGAAATTTCTCTCCGGAATTTCCTTCAAAGAATCAGAAAAAAAAGATTTGCTTATTATAGAGCAGTGGTATTCAAACCGTGTTTCGCACAACCCCAGGGTTTCACACGATCTTTCCTGAGGGAAACGAAGTGACTTTTTCGCAATATACGTAATAATAATAATTCATAGAAGCAAATATCTTTACGAGATAAGAACAAATAAAAATGATATATTCATTTGGGACCCAATGGTTCATTGTAGTTCAGAATGTAGAGATATGAGAGCAAGCGCTTTCAAACAAAACTTTGGTCATTATCAAAAAGAGGAGATAAAGATGGCATGAGTTCAAAATCCTGAAAAAAAATATCTAAGTTTTTCCTGATATTAGACTTATAACATCTATGATTCATTCTTGATTTTTGATAAGGCCAAGATAATTGTTGAAAGTAATGGTTGCTGAGGCTCATACTTATGGACAATACATACACAGAATCATATATATATATATATATATATATATATATATATAATTCAGAGCTTCATAGTGTCTTTGTATCGCTAGCATGAAGTTTGAAGTCACTGCAAAGCACTGAAGTTTCTGTGTACACCTATTTACGTATGCTCTTTCCCCGATATCGAGCACTATTCATTTATAGATAAGACAGTCCTCAAAAAATGATGACAACATATATATTCATATATATATCTGTATATATATATGTATATATATATATATATATATATATATATATATACATATACATATATATATGTAATATTCATATGAGATATCATATATGTGTATAGTATAATATAGATATAATCATATACATATAATATATTTCTGTAGAGAGGTTATAAACCTTCATTTGAAAATCATTTTCAAGTTGAAAAGAGTGTACAATATATAATGAACCATCGAAATTTTTTTACTCAATTATATATATATATATATATATATATATATATATATATAGAGAGAGAGAGAGAGAGAGAGAGAGAGGGTGAGAGAGAAATTTTTTTACTCAATTATATATATATGTTTATATATATATATATATATATAGAGAGAGAGAGAGGGGGGAGAGAGAGGGAGAGAGAGAAATTTTTTTACTCAATTATATATATATGTTTATATATATATATATATATATAGAGAGAGAGAGAGAAAGAGAGAGGATAGATAAGTGTGTGCATGTGTGTGTATGTGTATGTGTGTGACGTCGTCTACTAATCTCCACAAGCATATTGGTTTGGAAAATTGAAGTTATTTCATCTCATTTAATTTATGTGTTTTTGGGTCGCAAGAAGAAATAATTTACTCGATTTTTTTTTTCAAATTCTCACTTAATGTAGTTCCTTCCGAAACGACATCGTGTGGGCCGAGATGATTTACCACTGTTTCCGCCCGCTGCTATATTTGAAAAGAAACAAATGAAGCAGAGATTTTTTAATTAATTTTCAACAGCGACCTGACTGGCCGTGAGCGGCGGAGCGGGCGGTCGTTCAAATCTTTTTCAGCTTCATGTCACTATACAATTTTTTTTTTTCATCTCTTTGTCTTCAAATACGAGGTGCATACTGACCGAGCAGTGAACGGCACAGGGAATTGATTCGACGAACCAGGTTCAGACTCCAGTTGGGACACTTCTGTGTTGAACTTCGCAGTAATGCCCTTGGAAAAGGCGTGAATCCATCTACCCTTCCTTCTGCGTTGTGTGTAAAATTGTGCCAGTCGAAGTGGATGACGCCTCCACCGGCTTTTTGCCACTCAGTTTATTTTATATATCGCAAAAGGGGTGTGCAATGTAGTCGGTGGAGACTGAACACGGATGGCTTGAGTTATAGCCAGTGTAAGGGCACTACTTACTTTGAAATGCAACTTCGCTGATAAAAAAATATTAGACAACCATAGCCACCAAAGGTGGCCGAGGATTCTATCTCTTCTTTATATGTCTGTTTGTATTTTTTGTGTTCCAGTGATCCAGGTCATAGTGTTTTGTCTACAGACTTGAAAATTAGCGTCAGAACTGCACAAGCCTTTTTCTAAAATCTATTTGATTTCTGTAAAGAATCTATTTTGACCTTTTGAGGGCCTTATTTTGACGGGTTTATTAATAACATCTAGATTTTCTAGAATCTAAATATTGCTAGACATGTATTCAACTCCATTCGTGATATTTTCCAGTGAAAAACGCCGATGATATCATAAATAAAATTCATTCTAACCATAGTTTCCGAATTTTTCTACCTGACTTCAAATTTTGATGTTACAGCCGTTCAATTATGGCGAGTTTTTTTTCCTAATCTTGCACTTGTACTCGAGGTCCACTCAAATTGTGTGATGGTTAGTACGTCTGCTTCACACGGAGAAGGTTCTTGTGGGCGAAACATGTGGAAAACTCTTCAGTGGGACAAATTTCCCTGTGCACTCAGCAGGACATCAAGTTGTTTGATCAGGGTGGACCGACATTCTGTCGAAATTTGCTGGAATAAAGTCATGGTCTTAACCTGGCACATGTAACGGGAACTGGAATTTCTTATCTGGCCTTAATACTCGATTGTGAGTTGTGTCTCAAGAATTGGGGTGCTTTATTCACCTTAATTGTAATTTACGTGTCGTGGGGGGATCAATGACAACTTTTTTTCCTGTCGCCAGTTTTCCCTTCTTTTTTTGATGGATTATACACTTGATGAAGACTGTAGAATGAGTCGGACAAAACACTGCATGGGATTCAATTGTCTGAATTAATCGTGGGATTTAAATGATTCTACCCCAAATTATAGACAATATATTCACATTATTTCTTATATTACCCGGTGTAATTTATTGTTATAAGATAATATTTTTGATAAAATAAGTAATATTTTTATTCAATGAATTGATATCAGAAAAAAATGCAAAATATTTCGACAAAAAAATTATTCTGGTTTGCTCAACTGAATCCATACTTAGATTTTTATAAATTTGTAATTCTATAACGCAACGGACAAAGATGATCCATTTCCGTCGTCAGCTTTATTTGTTACAAAATTCGACGATCTCACAAACGTGATCTCAACGATACCAATATAATGCAGATTTGTAACGAAATTCCCAGTATAGTGAGAATACATACGCTTATAACACTTAGAATAAAAATTGTACAGTCTTGTTATAGTAACTTTGATGGAGAAAATGGGCCGTATTAAATGGAAACTAAGTCGTTTTAGCAAACGGTTGCTTTACACTGCTTTAAACCATGCACAGATTAAAGAATGTTTTATTTGTTCAGGGTTTTTTTTTTTTAATAATATAAACTTGTAGAAGCTGTGAAAATTCCACAGCGGGGGAATGGCGACTTGAAAAGTATAGTAAGTAGTACCCTTACGCTGGCTATGGCTTAAGATGTCTATGCTCAGTCTCGACGTATCACATTACTATTTACTCGTCCCATTATCTCTGCTCTTCTATCACCTTTTCCCATATTTCCGTATTATCCCCTTAATTCCTCCCAATATTCGTTGCCCGTCCATGTCTGCATCCACAATTTCATATGAACATGGATTACCATAACAAAACTAAATACCAGCCTTACAGGTGGAGTAAATGGCTGTTCGAAGAAGATAGATGATTGAAAGTAAGAATTATTGTTTCTGAAACTAATTTAATACCACTTCTTACACTGTTGAAAAAATATTGGCTAATGCTGAAGAAGTGGGATGCTGATGTAAAATTATTAATAATTTTTTTGCACCTGTTTACTTTCATTTGAATTGTTGGTGCTTTTCATTGCAACAATAAATATGAAAGGAAAATAGTAGCAAAACATTTAATGTTTTACAATGATTCATCTGATAAAATGAATAAGAATAAAGTGAAACATGGGTTAGTTTCATGTGAAAATCTCCTTACTTCCTCGGAAAACTATCCAACTTTCTTTTGTGCCCGCCATCTTCCTACTCTCAAATTAAACTACCCGTCTCTCTTTCTCTCTCTCTCTCTCTCTCTCTCTCTCTCTCTCTCTATATATATATATATATATATATATATATATATATATATATATATATATTTTAACCTCTGACTTCTACTATACTCTGCTCTCTTTCTCTCCTTCACACACACTCTCTCCCTCTCTATCCATCGTTTTATCTCTCTATCTATCTATCCATCTATCTATCTATCTCTTTCTCTCTCTTTTATTCAACTGATTAAGCTTCCCTTACGTAAGACAAGGTGACACCAGCTCAGCCGAACTCTCCACAGCCTGTCTCGAGTTGATCTTTCGAGATCTAGACTGGGAAAATAAAGGAATCAAAATACACGATTAACACCTTTGTAGTCTCAGATTCACTGACGACATCGTCCTCTTTGCTGAAATCCGAATGAAGAAAAGAAGAAAATCCGTCTTCACATGAATCTTGGTGAAACAAATGTCTTGTATAGCAAACAACCTCGAAGGCAAAGACACACCGGTCAAAATCGAAGAAACATAACTGAAGAAAGTAGTCCACTACATCTACCTCAAAAGAAGGAGAAATCAAGCAAAAAATCATTCTACGTTGACAACCGTTCGGAAAAGCAAAGTCAATCTTCATGGACAAGAAAATCCCATTAGTCCTTTAGAAAAATGGGTATATAAGCAATGCATTCTCCTGATAGTCAGTTACGGAGCTGAAACATGAAACCTAATCAGGAGATTGACCTTCAAACTGAGAACCATGCAATGTGCGCATGAAAGATAATGTTCAATGTCACATGGAAGGATCATAAGACAGTCCAGTGTATTGAAGAAAAACAGGATAAATCATAGAATCCATCAGAAAACTCAAATGGCAATGAGCCGGCCATGTTTTAAGAATGTGAGACAACCGCTGGACATCGCAACTGACAAGGTAGATCCATAGAGATCATATGAAAAAATGTTCTTGGCAAAAAATAAAATGACATGATGGACTACACAAGTTCAGAAAATATTAGCTCCGAAACGTCCATGATAGGGAGTTTGGACGAATCTTGGGAAACGTCTATGCCCAACGACGGACGCCAGAAGGTGGATGATGATATTGATGATATTAAATTTTCAAAAGTACAACGGTCAAATAATTTAAGGACACTTCTAATCGTTTTCTAATTTTGTGAAAAAACTGAAAGTTATCTCCGTGCAGTATCAAAAAAGAAAAAATGATGTTAATGATTGAATCTTTTTGAAAGATAAGTGTAATTAAATCATTTCCCTCAAAACCAACTTTATTTTGGGCTGTAATTTTTATTCACATCATCTTACCAGTACACCGGTTCTCAAAGAAGCAACTATTTTCTGTAATATTCATCAAGCCAATACACAAAAAATTACCATAAAATCGAAGACGCTTGCAGATTATTCGTACGAGAAAAAAATTTAAATTATCAATAAAATTGAAGATTATCCTTAATTAATCGGACGATCAAGCACCAAGCGGAATGGAAAAAAAAAGTATACATTCAATTTCATAATTGGAAATTTCACATGAAACAAGCCTAGCTGCTGCAGGGCTAGATTCCACTCCCACTTCCATTCAGACTGAAAATGTTGACTGCAACTTTTGTATTATAGATAAAATATTTTTCATGTTAGGAAAAATATTCTACTAAGAATGTATTTATCTATTAGAATAGAATTGACTTGCAAATAGCTTTCTAAAAGTTGTATCTTTTTATTGTTTGAAATCATTTGAAATATTTGTAACATAATTTTCTATTTATATATGATAAACATCAATTTGGCTATGTCAGTGAGTCGTAATTCCAATTCATCATTGGAAAATATTAATTTTATATATCGGCTTGGTTTAACCTATGGGACAGACAAAGTGAGGAGATTTGCCAGCCCAAAATTAGGTGAAGATTGTTCTTGTTCTTGTCGTTACAGTGTACTGCCTGATTGCAAATATTACCGATAACCCATGTGCAAGAATGTGGGATTAGAATACGTTTTGGAATAATAACACATATTCTCGGGTTTTTATACAATAGTAAAAAAGGTGTAGAATGAATTGACCAAAACAAGGAGATTAAATCAAATATATTGCGCAGAATAATCTAGGGAATGATTGTAATGACTTTTTTCAGAATTTTAGAGAAACCCCCAGAAGGACAGAGGACAGATCGGTTGACACATACAAAATTCGCAAGGATAAGGAAATAAATCCAAAGAACTAATGGAATGATGGTGAGGAAGAATTACTCCAGAATAATAAGCCCTTGGCAGACCAAGCTCACCCTTCAAGGACTTGAAAATCCTATTAGTCCTGAAAAGAAGAGTATACTACCAATGCATCCTCCCCATAGTTACTTCTAGAGCCGAAACATAGAACCTAACCAATTTACTAGATCAGGAATCCAAGACATCATAAAATTCATTAGAAAACCAAAATGGCAATGGGCTGGTCATGTTGCACGAATTACAGAAACTGATTGACACCACGACTCATAACATGGATCCACAGAGATCACATGCGAAAGAGACGAACTTAACTACTTCAGAAAGAATTGGTTCTGCGACGCCCATGATTGAGAGGTCTGGCTAATCCTGGCGAAGGTCTATGTCTAACGACGGATGATAGAAGACTTATGATGATAATTATGACTGCTGATAAGTTTCTAGCAGTAGTAAGTGTCCTTACGCTGACCATGGCAACAGCAGTCCCTGCCTGAGCTTCGCATATAATAAGTTTCTCCTCGTCTGAGTTCTTCAAGGTTTTTGTGACATGTGAAAATAGACAAGCACCTGAAGTAGTGTCATTCACGTCACCATCAGCTATTTTGCTCATCCCTGGGGAAGGAGATGGATTTATGCCTTTCTCAGGTGAATCAGTGCCGGTCTCGGTCTCGGTCTCTGTCGGTGTTTGAACTTGCTCTGTCCATTTTCCGCACTGTTAACCTTAGTAGGTATTTGAACGAACAAAAACTCTCATTCCTCCCATTTATGTATCGGTCTTCAAGTCATCCAGACATTTCTTTAGCCTGTGTTGTAATACCTGGATACCGTCCTATTATATTTTTCATTGGTTTTGGTTAAATGCTTGTTCCCAATTTATAAAGGACGCGACTTGCAGCAAAGTTGTGTTCTTTACAAACACTAATTAAACGCAATTTAACTAACTAGTTTGGCTACTCTCCCAAAAAAGAAAACAAAATTAGCCTTTCCAAATCCTCTTGCTGAATGATTCTGAATTAAATTTTAAATAGAAAAAATAATTCTTTCAATTTTCAAAGATTCCGATTCAATTTTTCAAAAACGTTCCAAAAATTCAGCATTGAAAACCAGGGTTGAAAGTTGTGCTGATTGCAATAGAAGTATATTCATCTTGCGTAAAGTTATGCCTTTTTTACCTCTAAAACCAGTCCATAGAGATACAAAAATCTGTTTTCTCAAACATTTATGAGCAGTATTGTAGGTTCATTTTTCTTTAAAAATGATTGCACTGTTTTAAATCAAGGTACAAAATGACGATTGAACACTGTAGCTCAGTAGTGGAGAGCTCACCGACGCTTCAATAGGCAGTCTACTGCCCAGTCATACAAAAGACTTTTAAAATGGTACTCGATGCCTCTCGGAGCGAGGGCTAGGACAGAGAAACCTTTCCCAAGGGCTAAGGTACCACGGTCGAATTACCTTGGATATACCAGTTCTCTAAAAATAATTAAAGTTGAGCAAAGTCGAGCTTGGTCAGTTCTTACATGGGTGACCATTGTGGGATACCAGATGCAGTAAGCAGATAGATACTTCGACTGGCCTATCCAGCCGAAAGTGGGTCTCACTAACAATTATCCGTTCATGTATAACCGAGCGACGAGCTCGATGAAGATGTTAACACAACAATGATACACATATGATGATGATTGCTACACCTTGTCTGTCGATAGCCGTCCAGGCACTTAACCACTTAACAACCACACCCTTATACACTGAGATGGCTCTTAAACAGCGGCTGAGCTGCTAGGTCCAAAACACACATGACCAGACTGCTCACAGGATTGATTGAATCTATCGTGAAAAAGTGCAGTCTTGTGCCCTCTCGGGGCTTGTCACACACACCTTGCAACATCTAGCATAAGATTCATTGTCGGGAAAAGGGGGTAAAAGATTGTTATATGTAGTTAGTTTCTGAAGATTTCTGTGTGATTTAATGCAATTTACATGCCTGCCTTTAAAAGAAGAGTACGACCAAAGACATCACATTTCTAGTTCATTACATTCTCCAGCGGATCCACAAAATCTCCTTTTGTGCAAGTTTCAGTTCAGCATGCTTAATTTGCTTTTCCTCAAACACTCTGCTTCCTTCTTTTACAGGGCACCTCTATTCACTTCGATCAATTGCCAGCTCTTCCCAGTTGCCTATGCGCATTCCCATATTCTTGAAATTATCCTTTATTCAGTCTGTACCTCTTCTTTGGCTTTGTTGTGGACGCCTTCAAGACTGCAACTTACAATAAAAAGCCGTTATCTATCTATCTATCTATCTATCTATCTATCTATCCATCTATATATATATATATATATATATATATATATATATATATATATATGTGTGTGTGTGTATGTGTGTGTGTATATATATACAAAAAAAACAATGCGATTTCCTTACTTAATTCTTTCTTTTGCTTTCTTTACAGGAGCTCGTCACAACGTTATACATTGGGTTCTTAGGTTTAATAATCTCCTCGTTTCTCGTGTTTTTGGTTGAGAAGGACGCAAAAGATACCAAATTTAAAACGTACGCTGACGCCCTTTGGTGGGGTGTGGTAAGTACATATTTAATCTATTCCATTTGACTGCATGGCCCCCTATTGACGAGTTGGGTAGCAGCCAATTGTTTCTACATAGCCAGTCTCTCTTAAACTTTGCTTTACGCTACTTTTTTGCTTTTACGAAAGAAGACAAATTGCGAAAAATATGTCTAGTTTGTTTTGCAGCAAGCAATCGTAGGGGCAGTGCGCACGCTTGCCCAGTTTCTCCTACATCAAATTCTCCTTTACCACTATTTCAACCTCCAACGGCTCAATCAATCTTACTATCATCACCATTTTTCGGGTCCACGTACGCTCCAAATTCGTTCCCATTTGAATTGCTGGTAAAAGCTTTTTCGCTTTACGTTCTTTCAGCAACATGCCTTTGAGATGCTTCACTTTTGGATTGTTGGGTAAGTCTTTTGTTGTGGAGGAACTCTTCATTGAAATCCTCACTTCACCACTCTCTGTCAATTATTGTGGCGTACAAGTGATGAAACTTTTTATCAAGATGATTGGCACTGGAATATATTCGAGTAGAAATGTGGGTTCATTATTTTCCTAAGACCATGAGTGAGAAAGAAGAAACAATCTGGAATTTGTATTTAGTTCACCGATTCCGTTTCAATGCTGACGACCATACTATAACCTCCATTTGGTCTCAAGGACATTTCTGGCTCCGGCCAAAGAAAAGCCGAGGAACATCATTCGCTATGGATGTCTGTCATCGTGGTGACCTTTTTCTCAATTGGATAACATCAGTATCTCTGATATATTTCAATGAAATTTTGTATTAAGGCTGGTGGAGAAATTCTACCTCAGGAGAGGGTTATGGCCTATCCAATAGTTTATTTACATTACATAAGTAAAAACATCTTTATTGTTTACAATCGGGGAAGTTTTGTCAAATTTGGCTATAATGCTGACAAAATCCCTGGAATTAAAAAATGGTGTTATGGCCGTTACAATTGCTTGTTAATACTTCGTACGTAAATAACTATACGTCAACTTGCAATAATTATTGAACTTTGGAACTGTAGAACTGATTGGGAAAAAATTGTTATATGTTATGACGAACCCACTTACTCAAAATATGTTAGGCTTTCAAGAATAATATGATTTTAGATTTTTGAAATCGTGTATCTCGGAGTTAGCAGTCTTAAAAAAAAAACAATCTGCTTCAACCGTTTTCTATTCGGGGCTGCTATACTTTCAAGATATTTTTGGATTTAGTTCGGGTTTCAGCTACCAGTCATGATCAGTTTTTCATCCCAATTGCCAATGGTATTTTTTGTGTATTTCACGGTTCACAGATTTCAATTTGTTCATAAACTGTCCAACCCTAGTTGTTTATCATTTCGTGCTTTGCCAAAAAGATGCAAGATATTTTATAATACCTAGCCATTCAATTAAAATACTTACGCAAATTATAAAAAATTGAATTCAATAAGCTTATTCCATATTTTACAAAAATATCCTAGACCTTATACTAAATACGGGTATTTCATTAAAATCCCTTGGTGAAGTATAAGAGATCCGAATTAAATAAGCTTATATCATACCTTGCAAAAATGTAGCAGGTTATACAGAATATGTAGGCATTCTACCAAAGTTTCGGGAAATTCAAATAAAATTCCATGGTAACGTATAGAGGGCGCAACTGAAATTATTATCATACTGTACAAAAATACTAAACATTTATTGAATGCATAGTTATTCTATTAAAATTCCTAACCATAGTATATAAGCTCAGAATCAAATAAGCTCATTTTGTACATCGCAAAAATGTTCTAGACCTTATGCAAGATACTTAGATATTTTATTGGAATCCTAATGTTAATTATATGAGGTCTGAATGAAATAAAGTTATTTTATACTTTGCCAAATAATGCCAGGCATTTTATAGAATATCGAGACATTCTATAGATTACCGAAGCATTCTTTAGAATTCTCAAGTTTTGCACTTAGCTGGTATTTTACTTATGCAATTAATGTTTATGGTTTGTGAGGTCGGATAATCACAGAATCAATTTTGGTTGATCGATAGGCACAACAATTATTATTTTCAAAGGCAAGTAAGAAAGATCAATTTTTTCACTGATTTCAAATCGTATTGAGACGAATCGATCTTCATTTACCTGGCGTCACCAACCGCGAGGTCTTTCTTTAAATTCCTAGATATTTTTTTCCAAATAATCAAAGCCTTAACAGTTTTTGGAGAGAATATAATACCGAAATTAGGAGGAGTTCCTATCGATTGTGTTTCGAGCAGTCAAAATACGCAATTACAAAACAAAGAGATATTTTTTCTTTCTGCGCAAATGAAGAATTCTTAGTAGAACCAGTTGTTTGTATGTCGTAATATCATAAGAAAGGTCCATTAAACAAATACGTCAACACTTTAAAGCAATGTAATCATCCCACTTATATGATACACAGCGTGTGTTGGTGGGTCAGTTGGTTGGTCCTGTATGTCATGCAAGGGAGATAACACCCGTATTCTCACACAACAGCTACTTCTCATGAGAGAGAGGTCATAGTATGTAGTGACGTTTGAATTCTGTGTGAATTTTTCAATTGAAATAACTTTACACATTCTCTTTATATTCTGAGCTTTCACGTAATTGGAATCGAGAAAATTACCTAAATCTGTTGACAATTTTTAGCGGCAAGGGTATATTAATCATATGTACTAGTAAATACCTGTAGCTCTGCTAACAGTACACCTGAATCTATGTTTTGTGCCAGTATGTTCATTCAGTTGTTTGAAAGGGTATCAAAAGGTATTGTTAACCAAAATACTTGTATTCTGTTTTTATTAAACGTAAGGCTTTGATATTATTAGATTAGATTTCATATAGTGAGATTGGGTCATAATCACTGATGGCTAAAAAAACTGATATGAAAATTGTTTTATTCTATTATGTAAGAACAGAGTTAATTGTTTGGTTTGATATTTATTGAGAAGTCTTAAAATCAAATAAAAGATGAGGATCTTATCTCTACTATTCTTTTAATTAAGTAACCTTTTCATAAATAAATTGAGAGATCAAGGAACTGTCGACCGCAGACAATGTGGAAGTAGTCTGCCTTAGACGATGTAAGAGACGGATGGATACACGGGAGGGTTAAAAATAAACTTCCTGTAAATAAATTCAGTCATCAGGGAGTTGTCTACCCTTATGTGACGAAATAGTCTAACTCAACAAAAAAAATAACTTACAATGAATACATCCAGTAATCAAGGTACTGTCTAACCCTCGAAATTGTGGTCAGTAGGCTCCTAGAGCCGTTTGATAATACCTGAAATATTGAAATTTTAAATCAATATCATGAATTCAAATCCAGGATGATTAAAATCTCTTTGCACAATTTACCATTGTGAGCAGACTTTCTCCGTGTTGTTGCACATAAAAAATGAACAATGGACTGAACGTTGAGCATAAGATGAGAATTGACCTGTCAGATACTAAACCTGATATTGCAAATCTTGTCACGGAGAAAGAGCACCATCCATCATACGGCTATTGAAAAACATAGTTATTTTACAGACCAGTACAACGTATTAGGATTCGATTAAATGCAATGGATTTAAAATAGAAATCATTTTAAAGGTCAATATTACTTATTGTTATAGTCTATTTATTTCTGTAAAAACTAAAAACCAAAATTAGGGTTCCGCCTGAATGTTTCCTTTATAGAAGGGGTCCACGAGTTTTCTACGCGAAACAATATGAAAGAGTAGTCTACCTTAGACGGTGTAACAGACGGATGGATAGACGAGCATTTTGCAAATCATTAAATGAATTGTAAGGAAAACCAGATGCTGGTGGTAAACAAAAATGAAGCAATGATCACTGTTGTATTTTAATGCCAACTGCATTAGTAGCCGATGTATCCGGTTGAGGTTACGGTTTTTCTAATCCTGGTCCACTGACCTTACTGCTACTCCACCACTTCCACCTCGTAGCTTTAATAATCCTTTCACTAAAAATTTTTGTCAATAGTGAATAAAATGATAATGAAATAAATTTTCGGCAATAATTTGTTTTAGCGAGTTTCCCGACCCAATCTGTACGATGTGATTTGAAAATCAGGAAAACGGTGATTGTCAATAATCAGATACTGACGAAAGCC
Organism: Thysanoteuthis rhombus; assembly: GCA_963457665.1. NCBI lineage: Eukaryota > Metazoa > Mollusca > Cephalopoda > Oegopsida > Thysanoteuthidae > Thysanoteuthis > Thysanoteuthis major. The sequence continues at coordinate 14,786,323 of OY735204.1, forward strand.
TTAATGACGGGATAGGGTTATTATAAGTATAATCTTATTAGGAATAAGATATATGATATGACTGAATGATCGTAAATTGCGTTGTATCATATTGAAACTCTTATTTGAAATTTATAAATGACCACCCGTTATTACACGGTGAATGTATCATTTGGCTGAGACAACGTGAATTGGATAAACAATTGAAGGATGTATATATATTGCTAATGAATTTATGCTGGTGAATACATTGAGAATCAGGAAGAAAGAGATTGTCAGTGGCCAGGAATGAATGGAATCCTTACTGATAGGATGCAGCCAGTATATGTTTAAAGTAAATGCATTTCTTATGATTCTCTTATAGGAATATATTGAAATTGGGGTCCACCTGAAGACACCATTCTTGCCTCTTTACTGAATTTTCCGCAGACAGATACTCGAGAATGAGATCATTCACCTCACTTTACTTTCTCGTTTTCACTTTTTTTTTTCTCGGCTACCGAGTTCAGCCGTTCTACCTTAGGGATGAAGTGGGGATTTTTTTAACGGCTAGAAACTGTGAATTTCTTCCTCCAGATGTCCTCCCGGTAGTCCTGGGCAGATCTAAAATTCTGAACAGGAGTTCAGGATTCACAGCAAAGGGACCAAATAAAGAAAAATATCTTCATAAATAAACATGTGAGAAAAAAAATCAAATTTCAAACATTCAAAACAAGAAAGTAATACGTGATCCGATATTTTCCACTTACATTTGAGTCATAGCTGTTTTAGCTCTAGAATTGACAAAGGACAAAAGGAGAAAAAAAATTTAATCAAAGAAGTTTTACCACAAAATCAATGCATAGACAAAAAATCATTAAGAAAAAGACGGACAACATCTTACTTATATCAGATAAAAACGAAATAATTATCTTTATTTTGTTTTTTTTAAGCGCAATTTATGATTACCTGGGGTTATTTAGGTTTTTATTCATAGAATTTCTTTATCTAAACATCAAAAGAAATAAATGTGCTCTCTCCAAGCAAGACCCCCAGACACCCAACCCCTCTGGATCCGACCCCGTTGTCATGTCTACTTCTTTTTGTCTGTTATATGAAGAAACTGTCAACCAAAACTGTCAACATGGTTATTTTCAGTTTTTAAGTTGGTCTGGCTTCCTGGCTTGATGAATGGAAGAATGGCTATGTATCTAGTTTACAGGCCACGTCAATGGAGCTAGAGGACTGAAATCCCAACATTTACTCCTTATTATGTCTGGAAGAAGACCTTTTTTTTTTTTTCAACTTTTTGAAAATTCTCCCTAAATGATTATAAGTGGAGTCAGGGTTCAATTTGCAAATTAGGTTTATGCTGATTTGAACTTTTAATTAGTGTCGGGCAGCATCACGCTCGTTTTGTTATGTTTTGGGGGGTTTTTGGGGGGGGGCAAAAATTTAGACTTTTTGTGATCACTGCCGAACAAAAGGCCAGAGAAGTAACTGATTCCTTGATTGTCCCTTTTTCCGATTCTTCAATTGATAACCTCCGACCCTGCATGCTACCAAAATACACTGGTCATGTGACGGTTTCTATTGAATGACCAACCAGACTTGTAATCTATTTGTCTCTTAAATTCTCGGCAGAGTTTTCTTACCATCTTTGCTTTCCTGTTTCAAATCACAATTATCATCTGTGTGGAGAAGGGCAGGGGCACGCCTGCGTGGGTGCATTCGGTATGTGTGTGTTTGTGTGCGTGTGAGTGCGTGAATGAGAGCATTCAGTATGTGCATGGGTGGGTGATGGTGTGTGAGTGTGTCCGTTTCTCTCTCTCTCTCTCTCTCTCTCTCTCTCTCTCTCTCTCTCTCTCTCTCTCTCTCTCTCTCTCTCTATCTATCTATCTCTCTATCTCTTTCTGACAAGTTGTTCTTCTTCTCGTTTTATATCATAAACGATGGATGATTGAAATCATCCCCTCTCTCTCCCTCTCTCCCTCTCTCTATCCATCTCTGTCTTTCTCTATATATCTCTTGCTCTCACTATCTCTCGTTCTCTCAATCTCTCTCTATCTCTCTTTCTCTTTTCATATCCCAATGAGACATCAGAGACACAAGAAATAATAAACATCAGACAAAGTCACTGATCTGATATTTATCAACAAAGTAATATTAAGATTTTTTCTTTTCGGACCATTAGGCTAAGTACAGATTTTTTTTTTCAGAAACTATTGTCGTCATGATTGGAATAACACAGTATGTTTAGTCATATTCTTGGCTCGATTGAGTTTGGCACAAGTCCAATTCAGGGGGTCCAATGATGTATGGGGGTACTCTCAGAATTGATGAGCGTCAAGTATAGAATTGATATATAATTCAAATATCGGATGCAAAACATGGAATTACAAAACAGATAGAAAACCAACTTAAAACCGTACAGAGAATCATGGAAAGAGCAATGGTAGGAATACCGCAAAGAGATACAAAGAATCTACATGGATCAGAACGAAGAAGAGTGAAGGATATTTTACAAATAATTGACAAAAACAGGAATGGGCTTAGTAATAAGAGATAACAACAGACGATAAACTGATTGGTACCCATGGGACAGTGATCGGAAAGTAGGTGAAATACTGGTCTCAAGATGGCGGGATGAGACAGAACAGTTTACTTGTAATACAGAGGTTGGCACAATCACAGTTGTCATGGAAGGGGATGGGAAAGATCATTGTTCGACAGTGGATATGATAAATGATGATGGTAGTGGTGGTGGTGAATTAGCGGCCTGTTTAGTCATTCAATAGAAACCGTCACGTGCCAAACCTCTTTTTGGAAGCATGAGGGTGATCAATAAAAAAACGGAAAAGGGAGTTATCGATGAATAAGTTGCTTTTCTCGTCTTTCATTGCACAATGATCATTAAAACATGTACTTTTGAAAATGAGCGATAATGCAGCTTGCCACAAACTGAATGATTAATTGAACATAAAATTACATTGCAAATAGAACCCCCATTGAAAAATCTATTGAGGAGAATATAGAATAGAAAATGTAATAATTTTCAGCTCTCTGGCTCTATCGGTGCGGCTGTACGCACGATAGATAGATAGATAGATAGATAGATAGATAGATAGATAGATAGATAGACTCGCCATCATAGTCAATAATTGAACAATTGCAGCGTCAAGATTTGCTGTCATGTAAAAAAATATCGAAGAATAAATATGGTCAGAATAAACTCTATTTATGACATCACTGACATTTTCCATTGAGAAACATTTGAAATAGAATTAATAAAATTCGAGAGAACCCAGATGTTATGGGGAAATCGTCCGGGGAACAATGTCAAGAGTCATTTATTGGGGGTTTCAGTTATTTAGAGGCAGTTGTCCTATGGGGACAATTAGTCCGGTGACAGTTGTCCTGATAGCGAGCAGCTGAAACCCTTGAGCCTTATAAGGCAATCCATCTTTGGCGTTGGGTAAATATATGTAAAAACTTACAATTTCTACAATAATTGGGTCGTCGTAGATCGTTTTTTAAAATGCAGACAAAAATCATTGCCTCATGTGTCATGCGACAAAATCATTGCCTCATGTGTCATGAGACAAAATCATAGCCCCATGCACCACGTGAGACAGAGCATCGTATATAAGGGGTTGGTATCCTTCATAAGTTGATAGTTTTGCTGTTTTAGGCATGTAATTGTAAGTTGAACATGATAAAGTATAGTATATGTTTATTTCTTCGTGGAAACCATCCAAAATCATTTATAGATAGAGTGGTCCGCGAACTACAGTCCTCTGGCCGAATTCGGCCTGCAGTCTCATTTCATCAAGCCTGTCGATTCCATTGACTATGTGACGTTTTCTTTATCTGTCCTTGGTTAGTGAACAATTAAATCCAGTATCGAAAAATAGAGCTAAAGTCTTTTTTTGTAAACAATGTTTCACAGCTACAAAGGTTTTTAACACTATGTGTCACTGCTATTCAATAGATATACATAAATTTCGACCCACAATTAAACAATATATTGTCCTCCACCAAAAAACGTCCATTGTCCTCATCGATAGTGCATTAAAGTTTATGTGAGTAGATAATCGTATAGTGAAAAACATTGAATTGATTGAAAGAACAAGCTGTTTCTACAGCCATGTATGATCATTGTTTCATTAAATGTTTTATTATTCTCCCTTTGGACGGGACGACATAAAAATATCGATAATCTGGTCCGTCTCAAAAACTGTTTTTCCGATTGGATAGCAATAGTTCTCGCTTTTCAATTTATAGCCCTTGCGTAATTTCGTTCAACTTTGGATTGATTATGAGAACTATATATTTCTGAAAACCTTACAGAATGACAAATCAGAAAATATTTGATTCCAATTTATCAGATGTCAGTATGGCAGCTACCACAGAATTTTAAAAGTGGTGACCTCCCAGCTTTTTGATATCTCAACTCCTACATAACTTGAGATTAAGATTCCAGTGACCAAATCTATATTCCCAAGGCGAGAAATCTAATGGCGCTAATTACAAATACACGTCAATTTCCAATGACCCACGTATGAGTTGTTACCCTGGATTGTTTAATTAATTATGTGAATGTTCCATATGTTTCTAATTATCCTGACTACTGTATTCCCTAGGGTCATGATTAGTGTGGCCAAACCAACTTTTCAACCGCAAGAATTCCACTCGTGTTAATGCCAGCAGGTCAAAATTACTTGCGTAACCAAGTGGATTCTATTAAAAAAACATATTTCAGAGTTCAACACTCAAAATGTCAACACAATCACACTGTCATAACTGAAGATCTGTAGACCTGTCTATACATCTTCATTGTCCTCACTATCAACATCACCGTCACTAGCAATTGTAATATCCTGAAAGTGTCCATCATTCCAGCAGTCAGTGTTACACTGGCATAGCTCCATGCAAAATGGCTCCTCATGAATATCTGTGTAAGGAATAGTCTGCTTTGCATTGGCATCTGACCATCTTGATGACTTCCATTGCTTGGAAAGATTGGTCTAAATTGGCCATCGTAATCATTGAATTGTCCTGGGTCAAGGAAGTCCCGCTAGGCGATGTTTGCCTGACCCCACACACTGATCTGGATATGGGCTCTTGAGATATGCTGATGGAGAGCGCCAAGTGTGGGTCGAAGCTTGTCATTCTCTTGCAGAAAAGGTGCCATCTCAGCTTAGGGGTTCGGTCAATTTGGATTTTCTGTGAATATTGCAAGTTTTCTGTCACTGCACTGGTTTGAGGAAACATCAACAGAGATTCTGCTTGAGCTTGATGTCCATTCTGTTGTCTTTGTTTATTTTGAGAAAAAAAGTCCAGGGTTGTCTGCTCCTGTGAATGCGTGAAGTGTCGGTAAAGCCTTAGTCTGGACTGCATCCAAAACTGTCCATACTGATTTCACTTCCAAAATCCCAGAATTGAATTATAAGAATTTTTAGCAAGAGTTCATAATTCGGCCCAACCAGTAGAGGAGAGGGACTTGAGCTGTGCATCTTACGAGTTACGACATGACGTCAGAACTGCATGGTGAATTGACTGCTTCTCTATTTTTGTTCCGTTCAAAATACAATTGATTGTTGCTTTCGCTGTGTTCTGCAGCATGATGCTGTATTCAACGGTCTTTGATACCGGATACTGTTTGATCAGCCTTTGTTTGGTCAGGAAAAAGTAAGCGGATCATTTTAATGTTTCGACGTTTGCGTCATCTCTGATTCAGTATTGGATTGCATTCTACTGTTGTCTTTTTCTCCGTTTTGAAGCGCCTCAAAGAACCAAACCTCTAAGTGTCAAATATCAGAATCATCTCATTACAGTCCCTGGTTTTGATACACCAATCTGTTGTAGAATCATCCACTTGAATCTTTGACTGAAACTACAGTTGGTAGCTCCTTTATTAGCTTTTAGACAACAACCATGCCATCCAGTAGCACAATTTTGCAAGTAGAGCAACCATCTTGTCTGGAGCTCAGAGTCTCAGTGTCTATTGGAACTTCACCTATATCTTGCGGTTGGTCATGATATGCTGTATATTAGTTTGCCAACTGTCTGGGGCGTGGATCAACTTTTATTTGTCAGTGCGTGGTAGTATTTCCCCATTGTCAGTGAAGAGTTCTTTTGGTGAATTCGTTGTTGCTAACTGCCCGTTTTTTTGGTAAACCAGTCTGTTAGACCATGTTTTTGTCACTGATTTTCACAATGGACTTCTTTTAGCCACATATGAACATCTGTTGTTTCTCGCCTTGACTTATACTCAGAGTCTGATTTCTCCATTGATTCTCTGACATGTAATCTCTGTACAGTTTCTACCCAGTTCTTAATGTTCAAGATCTTCGGCACATCCTCCTGTGGCATGTGTGATCCTAATGTACAACTCATCACTTTCAGTGGCAATTGCATTACCTTGACTTAACATGGCAAACTTGATTTTATCAATTGACTCACAATCTCTTCTGGTCCTTCTAGATCCTAGTTCATGATGGTCTATGTCCTTTCCGATGCCAAACTGATTCTTGACCTCTCTTGACGGCCATGACAGTTCTGTTGCAGCCATGAAGAATCTCTATAAAGAAATCGCATTGCTGGAGATTCTAATCAGTCCAATGTGCAACTTTTATCTTAGATAAAGATCTTTGCACACTTGGTCTGCACTCATGTATACAGAACGAACGTCATTTCTGGTGACTAACAGATTACCATTTCGAGCTCTTTCCAGGTCTCAGGATGTTTCGTTCTGAGATGATGCATAGCAGCAATATATCAGGGCCAGACTTGCGTGTTTATGATCCAGTCAAAAGCAATGGATAGCTAAGGGCTTCTGCAGCTTGCAGGTGGAATGTCAGCATTGCCGGATATGACCATAAAGAACAAGATTGTCTCCACACTGTGCAGGTAATTTGTGACAGACCTGAACATGGTGGTTTTAGCTTGCCACTATTCTAATGTTTCCACCAGCTTTGCATTTATCACGACTTCTAGGAGGGAAACGTTGGCTTGCTTGGCATTTTCAGCCTCTGCAGATTTGCTTGTCTCACAACCATCCGCTTCTACTTATTCGGTCGTTTGCGAGCAAATTTCTCCCAGCTTTGGGTTTTCCCTGAAAAATCCTTCCAGTACCATTTTATACAAAAATGTGCGTTTGTAGATGTGAGCATAAAGCAAATACCCGAAATTTGCACTGGGGGATATACCTCTTTTTGGCTGCACCAAAGAAGCCAGCTTCTATCAGGGCATAATCTTATCTTGAATTCTCGATGGAGGCTCCAAGACCTCTCAGATCATCTATGACATGCAGTTCATCGCCTCTATAACCGTGAGTTTCAAGTCACTCATGGCACCTAACAACTACATGACATTCTCATAGAAGGGTTACGTTGGAAGGATGTTCTCCACCAACTAACAGGCGCCTCTGCTGACTTGTCATCATTATGAGAAAAATTATCTCTGTATATTCCACCTTTGGAAGGAGTGGTAGTGCTTTAATCTGAGTGGCAGGCTGATGGTATGACAGCAGTGACTTATAATCTTTCCTACATCAAATCTTGCTGAAGTTCTCCCCATCTCAAGCTTAGATAATGTAGAAGTAATTACCCATCCTAAGTGAGTCAGATTAGTGTTTCCATTGATTCCATCCTTTTTGACTAAAAGCAGCTTTGTTCTTTTGCCTGATTGTGGTTTAGGCATGTTGCATTGCATCATCAATATATGGTATAGCGTAACTGACAGACTTATTGACAGCTGTATTAATCTTTCATTAGCTACATTTGACTCCAAAACTATATATTCAGTCACTTTAAACATGTTTTTTCATGTTATGTAAGGGTCAAACTGGTATTAAAACTATTTTTTTCTTTAATTCAATATGGTAGCCATATTGGCTTCAGGAAAAATTGAATCAAATATTTTCTGTTTTGTGATCCAATAAGGTTTTCAAAAATGTCTTCCTAACCCCCAAACGTTTGAATTAACTTATTTTGGACATAGTAAACTGAACTGTAGTGAGGGAAATTCACCCCTATTCGTAGGAGATGAACAGTATTTATGAAAGCTTAACCAAACAACAATGGTGTTGGGTTCGTCTTGCCCACGGATTTTCCAGTGATGACAGTTTCGTGAATATTTAGCTGGAGAAAAGTAAGATTTTTCAAGAAGATTTGTTGAGATAACAATCCAGAAGAACTCTTCAGTGTACTTACAGCAATTGACTCATCAAAACAGAACGTTAAAAAAGTAGGTATGAAGTTATTTTAGTTTCTATACACCAAAGGTAAATCCCGAAGAAAAGTCAAAATGACGGATCTAAAGTATCGCGCTTTCATTAACCTGACATTGAAAGAAGTTATGCATCCTGAGGAATTACCACCAACTAGAGGTGATGCTGAACAGCACACATTAAGAGCATACTTGCAAATATCTGATCGGATAACACTTATTTCTAGAACGTCAGACCCAAGTGAATTAGGCTGGGCAAGGAACTTTAGATCCTATAGACGTTGAAAATCTACATAAATTCATCTGCAATTAATACGACGGATGTTATTCTAACAACGAATGTAGCTGTAATGAATCATTTAAATTGTATCTGTGCCTGAGCTGTTTGCCATGGTGTAGATTGCTCAAATAATATGGTTCCGGGTGATGACATCGAGTAAAGTTTAGCTGATATACATATCAATACACAGTTTGTTTATCATTATGTCCCTGGTTTATTCATCATAGATGTAATGAATATAACATCTGTGCAAAATTATGTTTCCTTTTTCAATTAGGTGTAAAAATCATGAATTTCTATCATGGATAATGAATGGGATGAAAAGAAAAATAACAGAAAAATGTATCTAAATGAAAAAAACAATCTTTTGGATCCACTCTAAAATTTAATCATACTTTCTTGCCATGAACTTAACCTTCCATGAAATTTCATTAAAATCAATTGAGACCTTTTAGAGATATTGTGTTGAGAGACAAGAACAAAGGCAGGAAATCATGAAAGTAAGAAACACGAAATTATCTTTCAAGTAGAAGCAAATCCCTGGATCCTCCCTAAACATAGGTGATCTCTCCTTTACTCTATGGTACATCCACCTTTCCTTGCATACACCAAATCCTATCAAAATTTTTTCGAGAAATTTCGGAAATATTGATTAGACAGTGGAAATCATGAGTTTTCATCACATGCGCATGCAAAAATATAAGACCACTTGTCTTTTTTTCGCCTGATGCGATCCTATTCGCCTATCTACCATTTGGACTCTCCATTTGGGAATTTTTTTCCGATGACGAGAGACCTACCAGAGCGTATTGATAAAAGGATTTTTTAAGTAAACAATATTTTCACAGATTGGTCCTATTTATTTCTGCTTCTCAGGATAAAGAAAGAGAGACAGACAGACAGACAGACAGAGATTGTCTGAGAGTGAGACAAAGGGGAGGAAATGGATGGAGAGAGAGGGGGAGGGGAAAAACTCGTAAATTTAACTAAAAGGTAGATTGCCTACCATCCAGTAATTTGATTTTTTTTATCTGGTTTCATAATCAAAGAGATATTAGCTCCTGTATCGTCGTTGGAAAAGAAAAGGAAAAAGAAGAAAAAAGGAATAGAATTTGGGGAAGAAAAAAGTCGTTCGTTTCGAAAATAACTTTATCATGTTCCTTTCTTCTCTTTTTTATTATAAATAGAATTATATCAGTAAACGTTGAATGATACAAACGATACGATATTAGTAAATATGTTGGATAATATAAACGATACTATATTAGTAAATATGTTGGATAATATAAACGATACTATATTAGTAAATGTTGAATGATATAAATGATACTATATTAGTAAATGCTGAATGACACTTGCGCTCATGATCTCATCTTACTTGTAGAGACGCACCAACACGAAGATATGATGATGTTAGTTGAAGTACTAGTCTATTATAATTATTATATGAGATTAATACAGAAAAATTTGTTCGTATTCTAGACGACCAAAGGGTCCAATGTTAGAGCTAGCAAACTAATTCGTTTATAAGAGGGTGCATTGCTGTTTTATCCAACACCAACCACACTCCACGCACACCCTCGACTTTTAGCCATCCTGTTTTCATCAGCTATAACCATTTTAGCAAACCATGCTATATTCGCTCGTCTGTAAATGATAGTCAACCTATTTTATGAATGAACATATCGTATCGAATTAGAAGCTTCAGTACACAGCTCAACCTTCTCAGTCCCCCGTTAGATCAGTGGGCCCCAGTGCAATGCACTAACTATACCCCCTCTCTCTCTCTCTCTCTCTCTCTCTCTCTCTCTCTCTCTCTCTCTCTCTCTCTCTCTCTCTCTCTCTCTCAGAGGCCCTGCAGAGGCAATAAACTTGGCTGTCGGTATCATATTTTCATTTAAAACTCTCTTGCGAATCAACACACTACAGAATTTATTGAGACTCAAGTGGACTGGTCAGATCTGTCGATTGGGGGAGTGAGAAGCGACTAAAAGCAACCATTAATGTTCCCTCATCTTAAACTCGAAAGTTCGGATTTCATTCCGCAGTAAAATGAGACATAAATGCTTCAAAACAAATAATAATTTTGAGGAAGACGAAGAGCAGACGTTCTTAGAGTCGTCCTAAAATTATGGTGAGCATAACCCTTTGTAAAGAGAAGCCCGGGTATGAAATAGATACCAGCTTAAACGGCTTCCTATCACATATTAATCGAAGATATAAAAGCGTATAGGCAAATGTTAGGAGAAAACGATATTTCTTTACTCTCACTGAACAAATGTTTGAATACTTGTGAATCGCCATATTTGAACGTCGAGCTGATAAAACGTGCAATAAAAACAAAGTTGGTTACATTACACATATTTACCTCGGGATGGATAATGTATTCGCCTGTGTCATTCCGTCCTTCCGTTCGTCCTTCTGTACATCCATCCATCTGCCTGCCTGTCCACACAAAAGGTCCAAGAGTTCCGTATGATTTTCAATGAAATTCTGTGGGAGGGTGAGCAATACGGATAGGAATTTGCTTTCGATTGATTTTCCATTCTACATGAAAAAAATGTCAAAAATGATCAGTTGGGTGAATTTGAATTTCAAGGGAGGTAACTCAACAATAGTACACATTGCAAGATTTGTATTCACTCCCTGTTCTTTCACACTTTATTTTATTCAATGTTTAGTTCATATACGATGTTCACAGAGGTATGCTTTCGCTGGATGCTCTCTGTCTCAACTTTACTATCGAAGCTGATAGAAGTCTATTTATTCACTTGTGTCTGCCTCTTTTCCTCTGTCAATACAATATTTCCAAAAGTTCACATAGAATTTCAATTAAATGTGGTGAAAGGGTGGGCCATTGGCTAAACAAGAATTGATTAGATTTTACGATGGATCCAGACATATTTTTACACTTTACCTCCACTACATTGTACCTATATGCCTGCACAATGTCCCAAAAGGTTCCCGGTGTATTCCAATTGAATTTCCTGGAAGGGTACGACATGAAGTAAAAGAGAATTGTTGAAATTTTGTGTCGGAACCATGGATTTTTTTTTTTTTTTTTTGTGGAGATATTTTTCTAATTTTTTTTCTCTACATTTATGTATTCATTCATGGTTGTCCACAGGATATCTCTGGAAGTATGAACTCACTAGATACTTTCTAGTTTACCTAGTTTAAATCATCCTTTATTGAATTTCACCACGCATAATTCGGTTTCAAAAAACTCCTGGTAGTAGGATTTCTACTAGGTAGTCAACAGTCATCAACATCAGCAGCCTTTTAGCGTCTGTCGTTAGATATAGCCCTTCCCTAAGATTTGCCAGACCTCTCTATCGTGGGCGTCACAGAGCCAGTACTTTCAGCATTTTCGCATGATATATTTGGGAATCCACGTTGTTGGTTGTGATGTCCATCGGTTTTCTGGCGTTCTTGCTATATGACAGGCCCATTGCCATTTGAGTTTCCTGATGGATTATGTCTGATTTCTCTAATTTATACTTTGATCTCTCCACGTAAAGCTGAACATGATTCTCGCTTGGGCACGTTACATCGTTCTTAGTGTGAGGATTCGCTGTTAGACATAACAACTGCAGAGGGGTGTTTCGTCTAGAATTATGTTTAAAAAAACTGGTCTCTCAAATCGTAACGACTGGGTAATCGGATCTGTATTCGTTTAATGCTCCACAATGGTTGGCCTTGGGCCTACCTAGCTCAGCTCGAAAAGTATCTGTAAGAGGAGAACTGATATACGAAAATCATTATGATAAAAAGAAAATTGATAAAGGTTTTCCTTAAAAACTAAATGAAAATCAGTTCATATACAGTTGCCATGCAAGGGATAACTGTGAACGATTCCAAGATCTGCCCCAAACTTGAATCAGTTCTTTCTCAGCCCATTACCCGCCGTTCCACACTATGTCATTTAAACTCATCGAAAACTTTTGGAGATATTGTGTGGGTGGTCAGACGGACTATTTGATGGACGAATGCTCAGACAGACACACAGATAGACTCAAGTGAATACATATACGTCTTATGATATCGTTGGGAGAGGTAAATAATGAAATTACTCTTCTTTGAATCTTAATAATTGACGTTTCAACATTTTTAATAATTTTGATTCATTTCCTATAAGATGAAGCGTTGTCAAACATTATTACTTACCTCTGCCAACGAAGTTTGTGAGATATATGTATTCGGTCCTGTCTCTCTGTGCGTTGGTCGGTCTGTCCAAACGTACTCAATAAATTTTATTGAAATGTTCTGGATAGGTATCAAATAGGGCAAGAAAAAAGTGATTGACAGATCTATGAACAATTACCTCCCGTACGACGTAATTATATGTACACACTACGTAATATCAGGAGAAAAGCCCCTGTCAATCCGCACGCTATCTCCAAAAATTCTCAGTGAACTATGATGAAATCCTGTGGCAGTTGGGGAAGAGGCTACGGAGAACATGATTGGATTTGAGGTTGGATCCATAAGGAAATACCCCACACGTAGTATCTATGTTTCAACACGAAAATGATATCACCAAAGTTCCTCTCTGTCTACATGATATCTCCCCAAAGGTTTTCAGTGAATTTGAATAAAATTTTGTAGTGGTTAAACCAATGGGCCATGGAAGAAGAACTTGGATTTGGTTTACTGTGTGCTTTCTAGTTTTTGAGTAGTATTCTTTTATTTACAATTAAGATTCTCTATATTGCAACTATTCAGACCATCTCCGTGTCTTTTCTTATAATCATAAATCTATGCGCTTTTTCAACCATTCTATTTACTTCTCTTTCAGATTACATTGTGTACCGTCGGCTATGGAGATGCAGTTCCCCAGACTTGGTCAGGGAAACTTATAGCTGCCTTTTGCGCAATTCTTGGTATTTCCTTCTTCGCCCTGCCTGCAGTAAGTACCACCAATTTTTCTCAAACCAATTCCAATATCATCGATTCTGATACCCTGCCGAAAGTCAAATGATAAGAAATATTAACGGGCCTGGCTGATCGCCTAATAAAAACTGTCATCTGACCTACGTCTTTTGACAGCAGGTCGTGTTGGGGTGATCAATTGAGTCTTAATCACTGGAAAAGGTTTGAATTGAAAAACAAAAAAATAGGAAAAAATAGCGTAAACACTGCCCGATACAAGCTAAAGAGCAAATTTAGCGTAAACTTATATAATATTTTCTGACAGACGCTTTGCTTATTATAAGCATTACATAAATTTGGGGATGCCTGTTTCGTAATGCACATAATTGGAAGGGGGTGATGGGTGATTGTAAATAAATAAAAGGTGAAAAATATTATCTTATCTATTCAAAATGAAAAAAATATTTCTCATACCTTATTTTCCGATGAAAAAACAAACAGTACAATGAAGACAGTTGAATAGGTGAGAAATAGGAGAATATGATTCCTCAGATTGAACTTGATATGATAAGAAAAAAAGGAAAGAATTTGTTTATGATGTTGTTAATAGCAACAATCCCGTTAACTTATCTAACTATAGTCTAATTTGATCTTGCTCTACAGAAGAATTCGGAAGAAAAATGTTTCCTCACTCACTCACTCACTCATTCACTCATTCACTCATTCACTCCATCATTCTCATATCTCTCTCTCTCTCTCTCTCTCTCTCCTTATCAAACAATTTAAATCCATAAACATACGCTCAAGAACGCTGTTGGCGTAAGTGACGTATTCGAGCAACAAACTATTTCCATCTGAATTTTATTGTAACCCCCCCCTCCCATATCGAGAAGTGTTAGTTCAAACAACTTCAAACTTGACACTGCAATGTCCGGTGCACGGACCAGCATATCTGGTGAATATCAACTTCGTACAATGGCCAGTTGCGGGGTTATCTTCATACAGATAATCTACTTTTATATTCCAAACATCTCATTTGTTATTCATACAATGTATATAACACCGGTGAGAATAACTCAACTTCAACAAGAACAAGTTGTACTACACACGCTGAGGAAAATAAGATAACTTATTTTACAAGCCTTGTCGTTAACGGTAAAAATTTCAGTTTGCTACCGTTTTTAACTGCGTCGTAAGTCGACAGTTCGAAGAACGGCCGAAATCTCACGATTTGAATAGGTCAATAGCGTTTGTAAAGAATTACGAAAAGAGAGTGGTTAAAGGAGGATAGATAGCGTTCCTAACAAAGAAAGAAAGCTGTTGTCCGAATAAATGGAGATAATGTGAGGAGAGTGAACGTGAAAAAAGAATATTTTTTTCTTTTTCACGTCACACTACGTCATACTATTGTGTTTTTAAATCCATTTCTGAGATAAAAATAGAAAGTAAAAGTAAGTGTTTATAATTAAAGTATACACTTCATACACATATCTATAACCTTATAATTTCACCATGAATCGTATTGCATTTAGTACAACATTTTTTTTTATTTGCAATGATATTCATTTCTTTTTCGGGCGTTTTAACGGAGATTATCTTGAGACCTCGATTGGAAAGAAATAGTTTTATTACAGATACAAATGCTGACAAATATCTTATGTACAATGTTGCAGTTTTCGAACAACAACTGTTCTTTTCCTTGTTTGCTTTGCACTTTGTTTGGAACCTACGAGTTTGTCAATGTTTGATCAATGAAATTAATTGCTTCCAATTGATTTTTCAAATTAATCCCCGATGAAAATTAAAAATAATTGTATCAAAAATCCGTTTCTCTTCCTCTTCCTATCTCTCTCTCTATATATATACATATATTTATATACATATAAATAGAGTGAGGGATAGAAAGAGAAAGAGAAAGAGGAACGAATTTTTGATACAATTATATACACACACACACACATACACACACACACACATATATATATATATATATATATATATATATATATATATATATATATATATACTCATTCTTTCTTTCTTGCTTTTTCTATTTTTTTATTTCGAGAAAAGATTTCAAAAAAGAACTATATGACGTGTGACATAAGTAAAAACCAAAATACATTTTTCTTTCTTCGCCCACTTTCTCTATCCTCCCCTCTTCATGAACACTATTTACCGATTCGTTGCCGTTAGAAAGAAAAACCTTTCCTTCCAATACGGTTACTACACTAGAAGAAGCCCTTAGAATGAATCGGCCAAAAAGTAGTCTGAATAATGGTGTTACCGAACCGAGAAACATCAGTTCAATCGCCCGAAAATAAACTCTTTAAATAACTTCGCAATTCTTATGTGTTCAGAAACTGCCTCCCAAAACTGTCAACATATGTTTCTCTGGATTTTGCAAGTAACTGTCTCTCCAGCTGGCTGGCTACTTATGGATGAATGCATAATAGATACAATCGGCACCGATGGAACTAGAGAGCTGAAAATCTTTACCGTGTTGGGTGGATCCTGGCGAAGGTCTTTGTCCAACGATGGACCTTGAGAGACTGATGATGATGACAGCTTTTTCTCAGATCCCCCAAAATAGGTTTTTAGTGGCACTTCTATTTACTATGTAAGTAAATGCTAAATTGCTCGCTTTGTTTGTGTCTGGATATTTCAAGCTTCCAAGTTTTATTGACCACTGCCTAAAGAGAGGTGATTCATGAATGAATCCGATTTTTTAATTGATCATCACGTATGACTTGTATGGCACATCTGTGATACGTTGACTGAGTTAGAATCAAGACCTATCCCTTTAAATTGTGCCTCTTTAATCTACGGTGAGAACCGACAGTTCTTTCAATACAATTTCTATTGAGTGGCTACCCAGACCTACCCTGTTGTATTTATCAAAACTGAGAATATTGTTGTTTGGGAATTATCAAATTTCCGGAAAGTCTGAGAAGGCAATTAGCAGCAACATTGTCCAATCAGAAGAAATGGAGTGTACTAAACCATGTAAATGTGTCGCCGAGCAATTTTCCTAATTTGAATGGAAAATCTTCGAATGATAAGGCTACATACAACCTAATCAGGTAAATATTCGTTTGAGTGAACGTACGTAAAAAAAATTATTACATATTTTTCTATGTAGTATCGACATCGTATATTGAACATTGGTTGTCGTGAAGACGGACACAAAGTCAGGGTCCAGTTTTACATTATACGAACATTGTAAATCGATCTATTTGGGCCAAATCACTCAATCCTTCTAATAAAGTTACTTTTACTCAAAAACGGTGATTTTGACCTGCGTTCGCCAAAACGTTTCTCGACCTCTATTCTAGCCTATATTTGGACATAGAGATTTGTTACAACAATCTTTGTGAGAGCAGCAGAAATTTGTTGTTTGTACATTTTTTTTATATTGTATACAATGTTAGTCACTGTATTCGGAGAAGGATAAAAATATTTTAGAAAGTTAAGAGACTGGAAACTGAGTTAGTACCTGAATTGAAGATATGAGTTGTTAGAATAGGTTAAAATACGTAGGTTAAACAACGTTTGAAAGTAGGGGTAATCTTAGTGACTGTACAAATGTATAAAGCGTCAAGTAGCCGTGTCCATCTCTGTATGAGCAGTCGCCATGTTGTTTCGATTGCAGCCATTTGCATTGGTTTACTCATCATCAAGAAATATTGTCCTTACAACTGAACAACTGTAGCCAAGATGGCGCAGAGTTATAGCTTTTTTCTATTTTTTGTGTGTGGTTGTTCATGAGTCTGTGTGTTCCTGTGCTCCTGGCAATGCTGTTTGTTTACAAATTCGAAAACTAGCATAATTCCTCAACTCTAGACTTGAGAGAAAAAGGCTTTTTAGGACATTATTTTGATGGGTTTAGTAATAACATCTAGAGTCTCCAGAATTTAGATTTTTTTGTTTTGTTTTTTTACTTTGCGTTACGTGTTTACAGTGGAAAACGCCAGCGATGTCATAAATAGAATTAATTCTTCGATTGGATTCTTTCACACGGCTTCAAAGTTTGATGCTACGTTTGTTCAGTTATTGACTGTGATGGCGAGTTTTTTTTTTAAGATTATTTCAATGAGAAATATTTGGATGAGGATATTGAATTGCTTGAGGTCGCCAATTTATTGGATAATTTTTTGTTTGACTCCATGTCAGAAAAAAACATTAATGAATTCGTCAGAGACATCTGCATATATATGGAAAAAAAAAGATAGAACCCACCGCCATCTTTGATGGCTACGGTGGTTCAAAGTTGATTTTGTCTATTCATCAATAAAAGGATGAAGATACATTTAAGTTCTTGGAAAGTGTGCGTAAATCGTTTGTGGCCATTTAATATTGCCTTTGTCAAACATAACGGAATACATAAAAAGGAAATACAAAAAGCCAGATATATTTGAGGAAAATGATAAGTATTTAATAACATATGAAAATGTGTAGTCAATAATAAAAGACAGGTCTGGTTAATCACTTAATAGAAACCTTTAATTGACCAACGTCATTTGCCAGCATGCTGTGTTGATCGATTGAAAAATTGGAAATCAGGTGATCAACGAATAAGTTAGTTTTCTCCCCTTTTATTGGATCACTAAAAAGTCTGCATCTTCAAAGAAACAAGTGTGAACAAATCAAGCATGAACTTACATTGTATATTTACCCCTTTCCTCCATTAAAAACTCGTTTTTCTAGACATAGAGTGATTTCAGCCATTCAGCTCCATTGGTGTGATGAATACACGTTACACATACATGAATGAATAGATGGATAGCCATTCGGAATCACTAAAAAACTGAAGGAACCTGTGTTGACTATGTTGACAGTTTGGCTTGACAGTTTCCAATCCATATTGCGTGCAGAACAAATGTGATGCATTACATACTTTGGACATAGTAAAAATGAGGAAGCATGCCGAAAAAGAAATAATATTAAAAATGATTTAAATCTCTACAAATACGGAAGGGTCTGCATTTCCTGAAGGCTAATCGCAAATGATCGAGGGTATCGTCTGATTTTTGCTTTATACAATAAAAGCAACGACGTAATTGTTGACAAACGGAACGCTTGTGTGGTTTACCAAAGGGTTCTACATTTGCGGAGCTATCTCGGTATAAGTTAGAGAGAAAACATTTTTCTATCTATCGTTAGTTTTTGCTACTATTAACTTTCATCTCGACTATTGCTTTTTATCACAATAACGATTAAGATTAAGGTAAATAGTACCAAAGATAGGCAATAAGGATTTATAATACTTTTCCTTACTAAAATAAGTTTGAAAAATAAAACAAGAATTGGTTCCTCTATTTGTTGTAAGGATTGTGCAAGTTACATTATTTAAAACAAAATAGTGTAAAGTCTGATTTTAATCTGAGTAAAGTTGTGAAAAGTTTAAATAGCTTCAATTCACAACACCTCTGTTTACAAAGAACACAACTTTATACACAGAAGTTTCGAAACAAAGACGTCACACAAGTCAATCTATTACTCCGTGTAAAGCCATTTATATCCTTGGGTAGTGAGTATTATTCTTCTGATTGATGATGTCTCTAAAGAATAGAAAGTGGCTGTTATTTTCTTCAAACTTTGTTTTTATGATCAGGACAATGATACTTATATGTTATTGTTCTCCTTACTTTATATGAATGGAAATGTGCACATTTACCAGTTGTCCAATCGAAAATAAGTTGATTTTAAATTATCACCGTCTTAGTTGTAAAAGCAACGTTTGACGGAGATGATCTATTATTTTCTATATTGTTTACATATAATCAATAATAAAATAACACTTATTACATAAACGAGGTGCAAGAAAAGTCTAACAATATTATCCATATTTTCCAAATGTTTTCTTCACAGCCCAGATATTCCAAGATAGCAGCGTCTGTTCTATGAAAGACAATGTGCTGAGTTTTTTTTCTGTTTTTCATCCATCTGCTTGAACTACTAAGGATGGCGTGGGGTTATTTTATATTTCTATATTATTTGATATTTCATATTTGAATGTATCATAACACACTTCCGGCTCACTAGACCCATCGAAGTTTCACAAAATGATCTCCCTGAAACATATTTATTAATCCGTCAGTTGCCAGCCTCTCACAGCGCTGGATAAGGGGTTGGTCTTTCCCGGTTCGAATTCAGAATGTTCCGTCTCCTAAACTGGTTTGTCAACCACGACGGAAGAGATCAGTCTATTTGCACATAGGTGAGGGTAGGGGAGAAGGGGTGAATTCATGCCTATCATAAGGGCATCACTGCGAATAGAATACAAATTAGTTCGGCTAGATTTTAAACTCACCGAATCCATTTTCTGTACAGTTAATAGTTAGGCCACCTGCCCCCATACACTTAGTCTGAAATAATCATTATATAATACGGTGATAGTTTTTACTTTGAAAGCATGTATGTCCCCTGGAGTTAGGGTTCAAACAGCGCATTTGTTTACCCAGGATCAGGTCTTCTCGCCTGGAGTGGGAGGGTTTAAACTTTATAGCCAATAAAGGATAATGGCGTCGTACAACTGTTTTAATGACCCAAACTTGATATGTTCATTTAGAAGGTGGTATTATTGCTTGCTGGTCACGGGGTTGCCGGTAACATATATTCTGAATATATCTTTTTGTCCTTCTTCTCCGAAAATATATCACACACGACCCCTCCGAAAACGTCACTGCGGACTCTCACGTTTGAAGGTTTTTCGTGATAAAACGTGAAAAACTTCACGCCAGAGCCTTTACATTTAACAAACTACCGAAATAGAAACAGTGAGTAAAACCAATTTTCCCTCTTCCAAAAACTGAGTTTCCGGTTCAACGGACAGAATTAGCCAACCTTTTGACCCGAACTCAATGAAATGGTGGACTGAGCAAATCCATTCTCAAATTGGCCCGACAAATCATTTTATTTGTATATTTGTTGACATAATGAAACGGACGAGGCGATAATGGCGTGATGATAACCCCAAGAGACAAGAAACGATTGACATGTTTATCAGTTGCTCAAGCAGTGTGAAATATTTGATTAGAACGAAAATATTTATTACCGAATTGAAAGATGCAGACGACAAAGTAGACATTTATACTTTAGTGGTCTTTGCACGCGACTCTTGTAGTAAGCCATTCGCAAATGACTGGTAACATTTAACTCTGTTGATTTTGATTACAATTCAACTTCATCTTAATAGTTTGTACGCTGGGTAATCCTTATCTAGCATGCTTAGGACTGGGTCCAGTACATTCGCATATATATATATATATATATATATATATATATATATATATATATATATATATATGAGATATATTGGGAATGTGGTCTGTAATTTAAAATAAACCCAGACACTTTCTCTTTTTCGAATCTCTTTTACTCATAGGGGATTTAGTAACTTTTTTTTCATCATTTTCAACAAAATATTTTTATAGATGAGAGAATAAGCACTAATATAGATAGCAGTGCATGAACTTGATAATGATAACGATACAGAAGATACAACGGGTTATAATCAGGGTCTCTGAGAGGGGATGCAGCTGTATCATACCAGGGCCAAGAGAGCAAGGGGAGGGGAAGACTTCCTTGGATATAGTTGTATATAGAAACTTCTAGTTCGATATGATATATGCATAATTAAAATAAGTTGCCGACGAGCGAATATAGCGTAGCGTACTTAAAAGGGTTATAGCAAGTAAAGGCAAAATGGCTAAAGGACGAGGGTGCTTGTGCAATGGGGTATTGGTTGCAATACTTTCAATGATAAAGAAATCAATAGTATAAAATTGGTTGCATCAAGATCAAACTTTGCTCTGACAGAGGTTTAAAATTTTTCAAAATATATCGACTCAGGTAAGAACATTTTTCCGGAGAAAGATCTTTATATTTGACCTTGGGATGTGACTTAATACAATAGTATCTACGTTGTTTGTTTTTTTAAGTAAATGGCATGAAAATTTAGATAATTCTATACATAATTTAGATATTGACCGGAAACCAGCATCCCACTGCTTTTCATTTCCTCTTTCTCTTGTTCTCTCTTTATTTTCTTCTCTGTATTTCTCTTTTCCCTTCTTCCTTTCTTTCTTACTTTCTTTCTTTCTTTCTTTCTTCCTTCCTTTCTTTTTTTCTTTCTTCTCTACATTAATTGATGGTGTACGAATAGAATCTGTCTCTCTGTTTTCCCTTCTTTCTCAATCCATTATTTTGAACTTTTCATTTTTTAGTCTTAACCGGTAGTCTAAAATTGATATTGATGTTAGGTGAGGAAAATAAAGTCAATGCCCAGTAGGAGTTTGAGAAAAATAACATTTAACTCCTGAATAAATTATCATTCCAAACGCCGGTTTAGCACTTTGAGAAATCCTCTGCTAACATGGTAGATCGAGCAATTCTTTTTTGAACATAGGTCAGTTACAAGATCAATATTTCAATTCTGGATACATTTACATTTGGATTTACGGGTGGTAGAACGGTTAGCAGGGGCTTAACGCTTTGAGAAATCCAAAGTCAATATGGTAGGGCAAGCAATTCTCAATTTGAACAAAGGTCAGTTACAAGATCAAGATCTCACTTCTGGGTACATTTCCATTCGAATGTGCAGGTGACAAAATAGTTAGCATCACGGAAAATTGAATCGGAGATCTGATTCCGAACTCTGAGACTATTTGGGTACAATTCGCACGATTTAAGTCATGGTTCAGTCTCTTCTCCCTGGTCCCCAAGACTGGGTTCTTCAGCCTTGGTTGGCAAACCAGCCAAAGAGATAGAAAACTCTGAATTCCGCGTTCAGCGTCGTGAGAGGCTGGAAACGGACCAAGTCGGGAACATGTGCAAGATTTTGAGGATCATGCCTTTTCCATGAGTACTAATAGTCATTAAGGGATAAGAGATAATAATCATGAGCCTAGTGCTCAATGTATTGGGAGGCACCAATCTCATTAATTTCTCATTTCATACATACACATACACACACTTATTTATATAAGAAAAAGATATCACACTATCAGTATGTTTGTCTGTCACGCAATACGAACCATCTAAACATGGGTGCAGTCCAACCAAATTTGTTATTCATATTCAATGGACCGAGATGAGAAAAAGTTTTAAGAAAACAATGTGCTATGGATTTAGAGAGGGGTTATATTTACAATTCAGCTATAACACTTTAGCTATAACAATTCACTACTCAACCCCCCTTCAATATATATAGATCTTATTTAAGTTAACATATCATTATTTGAGGGTCGATATAGAGGAAACCTCTTTTTTTCTTTTAGGAGTCAAAGGTGAAGGACCCCCCCCTTCTAAAGGTAACGAGGAATTTTAACTTGAAGGGGTCAGAAGTGATTGGAAATATTTTCCTTTGAATATTTAACCGAGTGAAGACGAGTACTCCAGCTAGTTTTCTTAATTAGATCACTTTGTTCTTGTCTGCAATATATGTTTGTGCTTTTTCTTGGGATAACAAAGTGTCCTTTCTCTTTTCTCTCTGTGCTATTGATTGATTGCCACAGCCAGAGTTCGAACCACGGTATAATTAAACTCACCCCCATCCCCACAATCAGCCTCATTGCCATCCATTATCCACGTCCTATAAATTGTGCCTTTTGCCGTTTTAGCTTCGTATGGATGTTTGTATCATCGTTCAATGCTTATAACCTCATCGAAGTAGGGTTTAGTACACACGAACAATGTTTTATACCCTCTCCTGGCTTGCTAGGCCTGTTCAAGTATCGTTCTGCTTACGGTACCAGATATTCCCCGATGATCACCCATCTCAGTACTGACCAGATGACGTTGCTTAACTCCGGTTATATTATTAGAAAGTGGTTTATTCAATGTTATTCGATCGTAACCTTTTAGCCTTGGTGAGAGGTTCCTCAACCCAAGCTCTTGTTCTGTGAACTCAATGGAGAGGTATTGAGTGCATTTTCTGAAGTTTTTGGTATGGCTCGGTGGTTGATTGAACCACGGCCTATTAAGCCAGAGGCCAGCACTCCACCACTGGAACATTCTGATCGGCAGTTGGGTTCATAAAGTTGAAATCTTTTACATACGTATTTAGGAATGGACACATAGAGAACTTGAGGGTCTAAGGGCACATAGAGAGCAAGAGAAGTAGGGATAGGCCTTGGGTAACTTTCTTGAAGAATTTCAGCTAATGGATGGCACCAAAAGTGCAAGAAAGAAGAGGAGAGGCCGTAAAGGAGCTAGAATTGCTGAAAGCTACGAAAGAAAGAAAAATATAGTGAGCCGTGATCGCCCACGTCTTAGAATGAGATGGCACATGAAGAAATAGAGAAATTTCCGTTAGTAATGAAATGAAACTTTAAACTCGAAGATTCTCCCTCTGACGATGTCTCCGGTCGCGAAAGGTGATTAAAATAAGTGAAGCACGTGATTCATAATTCCAGAGAGGCCCATGAAAGGTCAATTGGAATCTAATCATTTTCCCTAGCCTTGGGTAAGACATAAATTAGTTTATTGCAATGGGAAGTGACACCAATCTTTCTTATACAGGGAAGAAATATTGGGAAAGAGAAATTGAGTGGATGGGTTTGTGTTTATATGTATACACACACGCAAATACACACATAAACACACACACACACACAAACATATATATATATATATATATATATATATATATATATCAAAATTAGCAATTTTGAAAAAAAATAAGATTTTTTTTATAAACTTGAAAATATCAAAATACAGGTTGTTCTAAAACAACCATTTTTGGGGAGGCTTTAAAACATGTTATATTGGCATGATGCATGATTTCAAACGAAATACATGTTTACTTCACATTCTAATTGTAGCAACTGGGTTGTTCTGCCTCAGATTTCATTAAATCTGTAATTTACTATAGAACTGTATGATGTTTGCCATTGTATTACCGGAGAGGTTCGAAAAATCACACCTGAAATGCTTGATAGTGTTTTCCACGAAATATTTGTTCGCTTCGGGATCTGTAGAGACACTTATCGTCGCCCAATAGAATCAAATAATTAAACCTCTTTTATATATTCATTTAAACGTACTTGTACCTTACTTCAGTGCACACAAACATGCACACACACACACACACACACACACACACACATATATATATATATATATATATATATTCATACATTAAACACGACGAAGGCATTCTAGCCCTCGAAGAAGCCCTAAACAATAGAAGTACTAAAAAACCAGTGCTGAAACAATTACTACCCTTATACATCCCATTTTAACACTTAATAGCTTTAACTTTAATAATAGACACTTCCTCCGAGTGAAAGGCTGCACAGTAGCTGCCCTATCCTATGCTAACATTTTCTTGGATAGATTCGAAGAAACCCACATTAACCTGGAGATATACAATGATTTCATCTTTTATGTTAGATATATAAATAGAATTTTTTCATATACACAGGAGATAGAGCCAAATTATAGAATTTCTTTACACGTATAAACTCTGCACACGATTCAATTAAGTTTGATTTTGTGACATCTACTGACTCCATAGCTTTCCTAGAAACCTGCGTGTACATAGATAGTAACAGAAACCTCCAAACTACCCTCTACACTAAACTCACAGACACTCACAATTACCTTCACTCTAAGTCAGCCAACACCCAACACCTAAAAAGAAGCCTACCATTTTCACAAGTCTTTAGAATTAGAAGAATTTGCTCTTCAGATGGTGAACTCAACACACACAACCATAACCTATTAAAACACGATTAAACGAGGATACTAACTAGATGATACAAAAAACAAATAAAAATGGTAACTATACCCAGAGATTAAACCCTTAATAAACCTGACTGCATACCTCTTATAATCACCTTCAACAACACAATCCCACCCTTAGCACACTTTATCAATATGAGATGGAAAATTCTCACCATTAAAACAGAACTTGGAGAAATATTCACAGACCCATGTGTCATCACTTACTGCAGACCCCAAAACATCAAAGACATGATTAGCAGCAACAATATAATATACAATAAAGTCTCACACAATATCCCTAGAATCACTAAATTCTATAAACCATGCAACAACAAAAATAGTTTATGTTTCAACCACCCAAAGTACATCAACACCTTCAGTAAAGATAGTTTCTACATATACTATAGCATTAACTGTCGCAGCAAAAACATTATATACCTTCTAAAACATGACAGATGCAATTTACGATACACAGGAAAGTCTGAGTGGCAATTTAACATTAGATTTAACAACTACAGATACAGAGTTAGATCACAAAACAATTCCAGTCCACTTCCCGTAGAACTACTCTTTCGCACACAATTTTGCCACAGACGCTAGCTCTACTATCCTATCATTGAAGAAAATACAAAAAATTCTCCCACAGACATAACTAAAATTCAAGATAGACATAAGGATATATGGATCAACAAACTCAAGACACTCTCCCCTAATGGACTCCGCACCAAACTTAACCCTAATCACACAGATCTCTAAATCATAATCCTCACACTAACAATAACCTCACATCCACATCTACCCTTCTCAGATACATCTAATATTGGGAACTTCAAAGACACTCAGATCCATAACACCTATTACCTTAGTAAGGCACTTCACTTGTACAAATCAGAGCTAAAATATTTTCTATGATCTGTAAGGTTAATACATATGAAGTTCCGTAACCTCATCACCACTCAATCTATACTATCCCTAACCAACCCACACAATCTAACATCAAACCACTTCCCTCATACCCTGACAACCTATGTCCTCTCCAAGATCTACTACTGCTGCTAAAACCACAGACTTCATCACAGACTGAAGTAAGTTCCACCCAACAGGATGACCCTAGCAGATAGAAGCCCATTTTTTGCTCACAAAGCAAAGCTCCTGATGGTTGACTCATGTTCTACAGCAAACTTATAACCTTTGAGGTACACATACACACAGCATACACTACTGAAGATGGGAATACCTCTCGAAACATGTGTACACCATCAATGTAAACATTTACGGATAAATGAGTTTCCATAGACTTTCACTCCTGAGTCTGTCTCACTACCTATAGTTCAAATTATACATATATATATATATATATATATATATATATATATATATATATGTGTGTGTGTGTGTGTGTGTGTGTGTGTGTGTGTATTGGGAAGTGAATTTCATCATCTTCCCCACAGTGTGTGCTGGAATACAAAGCTTTACGTCTTTGGCTGTAAGTTTGTTTTTTTTACTTTACATTAGATACATAGTTAGAAAGCTGATGAAATTTGCTTTCCATCGATATATATATATATATATATATATATATATATATATATATGTGTGTGTGTGTGTGTGTGTGTGTGTGTGTGTGTATGTGTGTGTGGGTGTAACTTCGTTGTGGCTGTGTATACGTGGGATTCTGTTTGAAGTAAGTGTATGCGCTGAAGTGATTTAATGTGTGTGAATGTGTGCAGTTTTGTCTGGGCGTGCGTAGTGATGGTGATGTGTGTCATGGCGATTTCGTGGGCGTATGTAAACTGATATTTTGGAGTGTATGTTAGTGTTGACACACAATATCAACGGATAATCTAAGATACACTCCCGAATATCCATTTTCACACACTCATAGAACTGTCATGACACATACAACTGACGCAACGCGACGTACACACAGACGAACCTGCACATATTCACACATTGAATCACTTCCAACTCATACACAAAGTTCAAGCCTTTCAAGTTAAAATCCCTTGACATTTTACCCCGAGAAGGGAGTCCCTTTTCTTCCTACCTGCGAAAGGAGAAAAAGAGGTTTCCTCCACTTTAACCCTTAAATAATGATTTGTTAACTTACATAATAGGATATATATCTATATTGAATGGGGAGTAAGTATTGAGTTTAGCTGGATTGTAAATACAACCTCACTCTATATCCATAAAAAATTGTACTCTCAAACCTTTTTCTTTTTAAATTTTCAAACCTTATTAAAACACATTGAGCATGCATAGCAAATTTGGTTGGACTGCACCCATGTTTAGATGGTTTGCTATAGCGTGACAGACAAACGGACTTGAACTATCATGACACACACCACAGAAGCATTACGGCGCAAGCACAGACAAACTCACACATAATCGCACATTGAATTACTGTCAGCACATACACTAACCCTAAGCTGAAAATACACACACCTACTCACACACACACACACACACAGATACTATAGCCTGACACTCATACACAGGCAGACAAAGGTCGCCTCCCTTGACCTCAATGGTCTGGTCATATTGCAAGAATGTCAGAGAACCGCTCAACATCACGACTCGCAACATGGATCCCTACAAATCACATGCAAAATCGCAGCCGACCGAATATACCATGGCGAGACTAACTAAACAAGTTCAAAAAGTATCAAGTGCGCAACACCCATGGTTGAAAGGTCTGGCGAATCCTGGGGTGGGTTTATGTCCAACGACAGACGATAGAAGATCGATGATGGATGTTGTCCAGAAATGCAAGTGAAATCAGCAGATGTTTCCATTGATTTATCTAACCCTAGTATATATATATATATATATATATATATATATATATATATATATATATATATATATATATATATATACACACACAAAGTTAACAGAAAGTATTGCACACTAAAATTCTTGCAATCATTTTGTATTAAACTTGAAACAACTAAAGAGCTCAGACGTATACTAGATAGCTTTGAGCTTTATTGTAATGCGATTAGATAACATAAAGTGGGTTTTGGTCATAATCCCGAAGGGAGAAATATCTGATGTAAAAAAAAAAAATTTCTCCCATTGTATAGGAACGGAGTTAATTATTCGATTCGATATTTATTGAATCAGGAGAGGGGGTCTCACATTGAAAAGAATTCCAAATATTTTATATAAAGTAGTATTTATACAGATAATTTCAGTAATCAATGAGTTGTGTACCCTAGACGCAGTGACCGACGGACGGACGGACGCCTTACAAGTTATGATATAGACTAAATCCTCATGAAATAAATCACGCATGTACAGGTCCCCCTGTTATCTGAAGGTAGAGTGGTTCGTAAGTCTTGATTCAGTCTTAAAAAGAAGGGTCTACAACCAATGTATCTTCCCGATAGTCACCTATGGAGCTGAAACATGGAACTTAACCGAAAGATTGGCACTCACTCAATCTGAAAACCATGCAACGTGCACAAGAGAGAACCATGCTCAACATTACATGGAGAGATCACAACACAGCACAGTATCAATATAATGAAAAACCTGAGTCAGCGATATAACAATAACTATCAGAAAACTGAAATGGCAATGGGCAGGTCACGTTGCAAGAATAGGTGGACACCAAGAATCACACGTGGATCGCCAGAGATCATGCAGAACTTTGATCGGAAAAAATAAAATGACGTGATAAATTAGACAAGCTCAGAAAGCAAATGGTGCTGCGACGCTCACGATAGAGAGGTCGAGGGGATCTTGAGAAAGTTGTGTGTCCAACAACGGATGCTAAGGCCTGACGATGATGATGATTGTTCAATCATCACAATATGAAATCCGAAGTTTCAACACTGTAATTTTGTATCGATGTCAGCGCATGCGCACCCCAACCGGACGTTCTTCTAACCGAATGCAATTACATCAGCGTATTTCAGCCGGCGAAAAGGTCTCAACGGGAGTACACAAGCAAAAACGATTGACTGGTGTTGATTGGCTAGACACTTACCCGGTCCTGACCAGCAACACGTGCAATCAGTAAATACTTGACTAATTAGTCAGAGATCTCTCGATCCGAGACCGGACGTATGCAGGGGATTTAGGAACTTCACAAGTGTTATACAAGAACTTAGCTCTAGCGATTGGCGATCTTGTCTAAAAAGGTCAGTTGCTTTAAATAGTGGCTGACAGCTGTAATTGTGCAGATGGGTCGACAGTAGTCAGTTCTTGAGTGACCGACATTTTGTTCTCTACTTAGCGTATGATATTTCAATTGATAATTAACTGTCTTGTTTACCTCGGCTAATAGAGATGGAAGAGGTATGTGCATTCACCCATGCTTATCTGACTGTTCACACCATATTCCCAAAAGTTTTCAATGAATTTCCATGAAATTTCCTGGAAGGGTAGGTAGAATTAATTGAATTTCAGGACAGATCCAGGACTTTTTACAGTTACCACCTCAGCATCGTAGCTATATGTGCTCTCAATTCCTCCAAAAGTACTCAAAGGATTCCAATGAAATTTTCTGGGACCGTTGGTCATGGGGTAAGGAAACATCGATTGAGTTTTGAGGAAGATATAAGATTTTTTTTAAATCAACACCGCTGCATTGAGGCTAAATGTTCTCACGATATCCCAAACAGTTCACAGTGAATTTCAATGAAAATTTCAGGAAAGATAGAGTGTTAGAGGTAGGAAAGATTGCTTAAATTTAGAGCTCATACAGGAATTCTATTTTCCATTTTCTCCCATACATTAATGTATTCTTTTCCGTTCATCTACATATCTACAAACCCTCTCAATGAATTTCAATGTTATTTCGTGGAAGGGTTGGCCATTAACTGAGATAGATTGATAAGCGAAAGAAAGCTACTTCTCATTTTTTTTCATCAAAATATGATTCGCAAAGCAAGCAATATCAAAAAAACTCTTCTGAAAATACTCTGCAAATATATTTGCTGTTTACGGATGTTCCCAACGCTCATTTTTAAAAACTGGAGACTGAATACGAAGTTGGAAACCATTTAATTTCGCTGTGAAGATTAGC
The DNA here is from genome assembly GCA_963457665.1 of Thysanoteuthis rhombus. Taxonomy (NCBI): domain Eukaryota; kingdom Metazoa; phylum Mollusca; class Cephalopoda; order Oegopsida; family Thysanoteuthidae; genus Thysanoteuthis; species Thysanoteuthis major. The sequence continues at coordinate 14,816,433 of OY735204.1, forward strand.
CCACACCTTGTATCTTAAAACATATTATATATCTAAAATGCCCTATGATCAAATCATGTCGGATAGACCAGTTTTCGTGCGATCACTGAAGTTGAGCAACGTTGAGACTGGTCAGTAGCTAGATTAGTGACTGCACGTGTTCTACTAGGTGCTGCGAGCGATAATGGTGATAACGGAGTAATAGCATTTTGGATGCTTGTTGCTTCCAAGACTGTTTCACATACCGGAAGCCGAGATTTGTGATATGGGAATCCCGGGCAAGGGCGAATAATGCCCTAACCAACATAAAGACACTAGTTAAATTGTTCATTAACAAGCCTAAAAGTCAGACCATAGATTCGTTTTCGTGTTGTGTTGCCAAGTTTATATTCAAGTTTACACCTAAAATTGAGTAAAAAAGAACACGTTAAAATAATTAGAAACAAGTAAATTCTCCAGACATATATCTAAAATCTTGGAAATATTCAATATATTCATAAATTAGATGTGGTTTTAGTCATCAACATTTTTTGTATTTTGAATATTGATTGATTTATTGAGAATATTGCCCATTTAGTTCTATAAATTCCATACAAATCAAACTTATTTTGTTGGAAATCATCTAAATAGCTATTCTTGACACCTAAACGCAATCAAACCAAAAACTTTTAGATTCAAATGAAAAACATCTAAATTGATAACACTGAGATGGGGAGATAACTCACATTTCAGTATATCTCTCAGTGACTGCGTTCAATGCTAAAGATGCTAACACTTCTGAAAATTATCACGACAGATTATTCCATTTCAGGCTTGATCATCTTTCTTTAGGTTTGCCTCCTAAGCAAGCGACGCCACTCCGGGTGTTTGTTGTCTTTTAAGTCTATTTTAACATATCGCACACCATCATGACCCCAAGTTTCTCCGCAGCAGCAACACTTGATGTTCAAAGACTGGCATCAATGGCGAAACAGCACCAATTCTCCACTGATATGGACACTTAATAGGTTGATACCGTCAGCCTCCAAGGAACTGAAATTGTTAAAATGAAGTCATTCATGTCAACGGACTCAGAATGCTTCCTTCAATAATTTAATGATACAGACACCACTTCGGGTGTTTGTTGCCTTCAATAACAGAATTGATTTAAATAGAACGACTAATTCCGAAACAAAAACCAGAAAAGAGAGGAACGGCTTTTTGAATCGCAAAGAAAAATGGACAAGACATTGACGGGTCCAAGAACCTGTCAAAAAAATACCCTGAAGAAATAGATCAATTCTTTGATCAGTTGAAGAACTGACTGATAAGGCAATGCCAGAAATATTTTATCATCAAATGCGGAGATATGAATGTCGTAATTGGGAGGAAAAACAGGAAAGCAAAAAAAGGACTTGCCAAAGACAAAGGAGTGTGGTAAAAGACTGGTCGACAACATAAGTGATGAGACAGATTCGCCCTACCCAGCGTGAAGGCGATAATAATAATTCATTAAGAACCCTTCTTTTTATTTTTGTTGTATTCCATCAGACAATACATCAAAGATGGCTTTTGAATGAAGTTCTATTTCAAATTGTCCCAGCCATTGTAAATAGAGTTAGATCATTGGCTTTTGAGAGTTCATTACGTAAGTTTTGTCCGTTGTCTAAGTAAATGCACTCTGTATTACCATAAATGACTTCCTTCCTTTCTTCCTTACTTACTTCCCTTCTTCTTCTTCTTGTTCTTCTTGTTCTTCTTCTTCTTCTTGTTCTTGTTCTTCTTCTTCTTCTTCTTGTTCTTGTTCTTGTTCTTGTTCTTGTTCTTGTTCTTGTTCTTCTTCTTCTTCTTCTTCTTCTTCTTCTTCTTCTTCTTCTTCTTTAACTTGTACTAGTACTCAACTAGTATGTATGTGTGTGTGTGGATAGAGAAGATATGAATAGATAGATAGGTACTGACTGATATATATATATATATATATATATATATATATATATATATATATCAATTGCCAGAATAAGCCAAAAAAAAGCCAAAATCACAGTCGTGTGTGTATGTGTGTTGGATGAATGGATATGAACAGACATATATATATATATATATATATATATATATATATATATATATATATATATATATATATATATATATATGGGGGAGGAGAGACGTTTTTAAACCTGCTAACATCTGTAGCACCGAATGCCAACACTGACTGACATACCTAAATGTGTCACATTCTTTGCTGAGTGTTGCCAATTCAGTTGGTTTTTATCTAGATTTTTTTTCACGTCTAGATGCCAGAAATGGCTGCTCAGTTAATATCTAATAGAAAAAAAAGATACTTTTATCCAATCTATAGTAATAAAACAATATCTTTAATAGATGAAGCAATATTTTAGCTTCAGAAAGTCGCGGAAGACCAATGTCACATTCAATCAATCGATAATATATCATATATTCTCTAGATTTTAAATGTATATATCCGGTGAATGTAGATGTTTCGAGTTGTTTTTTTTGGCTCAAATTTTGAGGTAAACTGGCAGCAGTAGATTTACTAGGTTTTTGCTCAATGAAAGAACATGCACATCTATGGTCTGACTTTCGGGCTCGTTTTCGATATCTACTTCTTTTGTTTTTCTTTATTCTCCTTCTCTCTCCCATCCTTTTGCTTAATCTTTGTTGTTCTGCTTAAAGATATCAGAAGGCAAAGGCTTCGTAACAGCATCTCCATTTGCAAGAAAAATATGGAAGATTTTTTTTCAAAAAATATGCCCTCAAGTGGTTATGAAGTAGTTATAGATAGTTATGTATAGGTAGATATATAGAGATATATGCATAGATAGATATATAAGAACAGACTGAGATAGACAGAGAGAGAAGGAGAGAAAGAGAAAGTACATTGATTGATATATATATATATATATATATATATATATATATATATATATATATATATATATATATATATATATATATATATATATATATATATATATATATGATCCGTAGAACTAAACATTTTACTCATCTTGAAACGATGTCATTTGTTCCATTCATTCTCTTTTCACCTCTCCACATCACATTTTTAATACTGTTTTTCTTTCCGTTTCTTCCTCTACTTCCTCATCCCCTCTCTCATATTTTCTGACGTCTTCCTTCATTTTTTCCCTTTAGCCTCTCCACCACCGCTGCCACCCTTTTAGCCTCATTTTTTATTGTTCTGCTTGAGGATATCAAAAGGCAGAGACTGCGTAACAACATTTCAATTGGCAGGAAATCTAGGGAGGAATTTTCGCCCTGGCCTGCCTTCCAGTGATTGTGAATAATGCAGTGCCGCTCCTATTGCTTCGCTTGTATTAATTTCCATGGCAACAAGCGGGTAGATTGAATTAGATCACCGCCTCTGATGATGGCATCCGATATAAGCGTAAAAAAAACCCTTTGATGATATTGCAAAATAATTCTTACGAGACATCGTAAAAGAAAGACAGAATGACGATGACTCAGAGGGTATTGTATCAGAAAAAAATGTTCGATTTCTTCTACGCAGTGCTGTATCAACCATGAGGCACAGGACTTCGACCCAATCTCCAAGGGGCCCCGGGAGGATATAGGGATGCTCGAGGAGGTCATATCCTCAAATATTTTTTCACGTTAACTCTTTGACTACTTTGATTGGTTCCGTATAGATTTCATAAAAGTTGGTATTTACTTTTGAATTTGATCACCCTCGCTTCAAAACCAAAATTTAGAGCCGAATTTTCGACTTACCGTGTTTTATGGTAAATAGTAACCATAGATTTAATCATTTTCTTTGTTTGTTGTTGGTGGCATACTAAGAAATAAGTTTGACTCACACAGCACACCAAATCTTCACTCTATTCATATGAAGATTTGAGCATTTGAGGAATTATTTCTACTGTTTAATGAACATCCTACTTCCACATAGCAGTTTACTTTGAATTAATAATGAACAAGTGTACTGTAAGTTGCCGTTCCGTAAAATTCAAATGAAATAGATTAAAACTTTTCAGTGGTCAATGAAAGAAACTTTCAAATTAGCATACAAGTATATGAACTCCCTTTTCCTTTCATTTGTCACTAAAATGGTCGAGATCTCACAAAATCTAGTGATAAAACTACTGGTTCTGTAGCAGGACCGACATAATACCCGTACTGGATACCTTCAAGGTTCGAAATGAATGTTTACATATTTGGAAAATTGTCTGCGACACTCAGGAGACTGGGATGTTGGAGAGACCGGGTGAATGTTTTGGTTATCTCAGTAACACATGGCTGCAAAACAAACCCAGAACACTATTTTCGCTTCTAAATTTTTTTTCGTAAAAGCAAAGAAGTGGCGTAGATCGGATTCTCGAAATACTAGCATTTAGATATTTATGAAGCTTAATTTCGCCTCGTGCAGAGAGATATATGATGGGAGACATAATGTTGCATCAATCTTCCAAGTTAGGAAGGGCTGTCTAATTTGAAAATCTGCATTCGAATTCCTGTTATTTATCTGCACTCGAAAATCACCCTCCAGTATCGATGATAATAACTACCCGCTGGTACCAAGCTGGCCTACTAAAGGAACATCATTTACCACTTACGCTGCAAGCTTGACAACAACTAAATGGATTCGTGATGATCATATTCCATGGCATCCTCTCAACAATGGAAATTCGCTTAACATCTCTGGCACGCAGTTTCTCCATGGAAATAGCATTTTATCCCTCCCTCTTCAAAAAACAGATCTAGGCTTTAGATATTTTATTCTAGATGGTTGTAGACAATCATTCCCAGAGATTTCTGTGATTTTGAAAGCAGTAAAACGTATTTTCAGGACTAAAGGAACATTTTAAAGCACGAAAGGCTAAAATGGTTCTCGTTATCATGAGCTTTTGTCGGTATAATTAAAACTAAGCCAGGGTGTATTGCTCAACAATAAGTTGAAATCATTCAATTACAAATCATTACAACTAATTTTGATCGATACTTTTAACCATCATCTTAATTTTAGTTACTTTTTCATTTAGATGTGTACTTGAAATAAATCATACATACCCGAGTAACACCATTACTTAACTCGAATTTTCACGACCATTGTCCTCATATCATCATTATCATCATTCTTTTATCGTCCGTTCTTGGACATAGACCTTCCCTAGGATTCGCCACAATTCTCTCTCATGGGCGTTGCGGAGCCAGTATTTTCAAAATTTGTCTAGTTCATTTCTCCATCTTGTATTCTGTCGGCTTCAGTTTTGCATGTGATCTCTTTGGATCTATGCTGTGTATTGTGATGTACATTGGTTGTCTGTCATTCTTGCAACATAGCCGGCTCACTGCCATTTAAGTTTTCTAGTAGATTCTCTGATGTCTCGGACTCTCGTTTTCTTCCTGATATACTGGGCTGTCTTCTGATCTCTCCATGTGAGGTTGAACATGATTCTCTCATGTGCGCGTTGCATGCCTCTCAGTTTGTGGTTCAGTCTCTTGGTTAGATTCCATGTTTCAACCCCGTAAGTGACTATCAGGAGGATGCATTGGTTGTATTCTCTTCTTTTTAGGATTATTGGGATCGTCCTGTTTTTGAAGGTTGAGCTTGCTTTGCCGAAAGCTTGTCATCCTAGAGAGATTCTTTGCTTGATTTTTTCTTCTCTTGCAGGTTTCATAGAGATTCGTTGTCCCAGGTAGATGTAATGGTCTACTTTCCCCAGTTTTGCTTCTTCGATTTTGACTGTTATGTCTTTGTAGTTCATGTGTAGGCCGAACCTTTTGCTTTCTTCGTTTTGTTCATCTAGCATTAGTTAGAGGTTGTATAGGTTCTCAGCAAAAAAGGACGATGCCATCTGCAAATCTGAGGTTGCTCGGATATTCACCGTCTATTTTGAATCCTCTATTCTCCCAGTCTAGGTCTTGGAAAATTATCTAAAGGCAGGCCGTGAAGAGCTTGGGTGAACAGGTATCACCTTGTTTTACTTTGGGGGGGGGGAGCTGGAAGGGTACAGATTCTTTATGTAGTCTGATAAAGGAGTTGCTGTGACTGTATATATGTTGTAGCACTCTGACATATACAGGGTCCACACCTCGTAGGGTGATGGTCTTCATGACCATGGGAATTTCCAGAGTCGAATACCTTCTTGAAGTCTATAAATGCTACAGCAAGTGGCATTCTGTATTCTGCTGCTTTCTCTTTCAGCTGATTTATTGAATAGAGATGACACACGGAATATTTTAAACTGACTTCGGAAGACCGAGGAGACATTCAGTGGGATTTACAACATTAAAATACACCACAGTCTTGTGCAACAAAACCGCTGTTTTATTGTTCGCATCAATTCTCAACCTCCTATAATATATAATACTGGTCAATTTACATTGGAAAAAAAAACAGAGAAAATATATGAAAAATATGCTTGTCAGATATTTTTTCATTATTTTGCTATTGTTTAATTATCCGTCCTTGTTACAATAATTTTATAAAGCATTATGAATAAGAATAAAAGATAAGCATTTCAAAAATATAAGAGTAGTCTTAATAATCACTAAAAATGATGAAATACTTTTGAGTGAAAAAACACTTTTCTAATATCGAAAGCCCAAAGTATTATCACTCGAATAAGTCTGAAAGATTTTGCTGTTTTTGAATACCTAAATTAAGACTCCCAGTTCAAGCAGCTTAGAGGGTGTTTTTCTCAAAAAGTTAACATAATTAATATCTCGAGGAATTTATCTGTTAAACGTGTAAAAAAACAATGAAGTCAAGAAAATATAAAAATAAATATCAAAATAAAGAAAGGTGGAGTAGGAATCATATTATGAATATTCATTTGAAATGGAAAATCACTCTTTTTAAAATTCTCCCTTTAATGAATAAGTAACGAAAATTTTAATAAAATCGAATAATATGCAGATTTCTGCCTAATTTTTGAATTCTTTAGATGTCGATTTTCCAGTGAAATTTTACGTCTATATTTTTCATACTTTTTAATATAAATACGTTTCCCAGTGTCAATATATATATATGTGTTATGACGATCATGTGCCCAATAATGTGTATAGTTGTCTGGGGTTTTTTGGTTTTTTTCTATTGTTGATATATTTTGATGTTGTGTTTTCCTCTAGGGAATCCTTGGTTCCGGGTTCGCGTTGAAAGTGCAGCAACAGCAGAGACAGAAACATCTAAATCGGCGACGTGTGCCCGCAGCCATGTTGATTCAGTGTGTGTGGCGAAGCTATGCAGCCGATGAAAACTCAATGTCAATTGCTACGTGGAAGCGTCACATGACACCATGTCCAAGCCCCAGCACGTGAGCACCCCAATCCCCATCTACGTCTCATTCTTTCAACAAATCTCTTTTACACAAATAAAATGAACTTGGACAGCAGATTTTTTTTTTTCATGGAAATACGTTTCATTGAATTTGACTGATTGTCTGTACAGTCTTCAAGCACTTATTCTTGTCTGCAAATTAGTTGCCTGAAAACTGGATCCAGATTATAAAGAAAATTGTCCAAGTTTCATTCATTGTATTGTTAGTTCGAGTGCTTTCGACCATCATTGATCATTCTCAAGAATAAGTAGTGTATGTGATAGTCTTAAAGTCCGAACATTGTTATTTTCCGTATCAATCTTGGCATTCGTGAATAACTATTTATACACACATAGGAGGTGCCCTCAGCAGATAAAGGTTTTCCACGTCAATCCAAAAATTGAGTTCCTATGAAACCTTTCGCAAACCAAAAGGGCTTAAAGCGAAAAAACAATTAGCATCAATTTATATACGAAAGATTTTTTTACGTTCCGATTCCCAAGAAACAGCATTGCGTGAGATTTTCACTAAGATTGATTGTGTTGCAATGATTGTAGGAATTAATGATTTTAATTCCTGAAGGACATGTGAGTTTAGGGAGAACATTGACCTTCGACATCGAGGCAGACAGACATCGAAGTCTAGGAATATTTTTTTAAATATTTTTTTAAATTCCCATATAAATGGTTATTGTATTGCTTTACGCAACTTTGAATAATGGGGAAATCTGCATTATTATAATTTTTTCGTAAATTTGAAATCGCGTAAAGTGAACATTCGATTAGCGGAGAATACCTGTACTTCATTATTTATTGTTTGTGGAGATCTGTCCTGGTTATTCAACACAATGAGGTCTTCCGAAGACAAAAAAGAGCTTAACAAATAACCCCTAAGCCTACCTCTTGAGATAAGTCCAAAACAGTGCAAGACGTTGATGATCAAACCAAAGATTGTCAGAATTTCGATTACTGATTTTCAAAGAAGACGACCCCTCCTAATATACACTAATAACTAACTGCTGTTTTCCGGGTTAGCTGTCCGTAACACTGGATTCTTCCTCTCTGAGGTATTTTTTCTGCTTAACATTTCAAACTATGTACTCTTTCCAGAAACAATTCCAATACATTTTCCTTAAAATCAAGAACCATCCCAATCAAAACATATACATGATTTCCTTTTCACTTGGATAAACGAGTTGTCCATTTGGGAAAAATGGTCCAGTATGCACGTCGTATAGCAATGATCAGCAAGCTAATTTTGTTGGCCGTTGCTAATAGGTTCAATTCTCAATGGTCTGATACAAAACTGCTGCGTTCATAAATAATATGAAAAAATAGATCAGGGCGTACGATTCACTGGTTAAAATACTCACCATTTTGAACTATAGATTCTTCAACTGAAACAAAGTCACTATTTCATTTTTTAAATATCTTTACGCAGAAATTTAAATAAATTCGCGGATTTTTCACAGATATTAACTAGTTAGGAGATTGAATGAACAAAAGCTCCCTGGCTACATTCCCCCCGATCAGCCTTGCACTGTACTGAACTAAGCTAAGTAAATACGCGCAACTGTAGTAATGAAATAATTAGAGACCAAGAGTAGTGACTTGATATCTCACTGGGTATCTTAGTATCGTAGCCTTGTACCAGATTAAGCTATTGTTGGTAAACATCTATCAACAGGAGGCGCGACCTGTATAGAGCTGTTGAGGTAATCGTTAGACACAGTGAACCAAAACTGTCAGCATAGATTTCTTCAATTCTCGAGATAGTCCAGCTATCTGGTTATGTTTGAATGTATGTATAACATCTAAAAATAGAGTAACAATAATCTAGAAACATCTAGTTTGAAGTGAATCCAGATATTAATAATGAAATATAACCGTCTAAATAAGGCCAATAAAAATTCAAAGTAGCTTTTTTCTTCTAAAAAGTTGGAAAAAAACATTTCCAGAAGAGGTGTAATGGAGTAATGATGCCAACTTTCAAGACTATAGACAAAGCGGTATGACCAGGAGCGTTGGACAAACAAACGTATGCATGTATTAAAAAAAGGGTAGAATTCTTCGCCACCTTTTGTGGCTACAGTCATTCAATTCAGGCAAAGGTGGACACAATTCTTTGTATATAGTTAATCTAAAATCCTTGTATCAGAAATCACTTTATTCAGTTCTCTTTTAAAAAGTGGAATTAGAATTGAGGAGAACAAATAAGTTTTCAATTATTCTCATCTTTAGATGAAATATAGTAACTGAATTTTTAGATGTGTCCACACATTGTAATAAGATTGTTGGTTCGGTTTGTCAGTCCGTCAGTCGGTTCCAATTACGTTAAACAATAGAAAGAGGAAGGAAGATTTTTTTATTTACCAACTACTATTATGTCATAAGAAAATATATTAAGATCAATCGATTACGTATCAAGCGTTTGTCCTTTATGGCATTGTCAAGTGTCGTTTGTTAATAAGGGCGGAAACAGTCTTCAAAAATATCTAAAATCGGCTAAACTTTTCTATTTCCAGCTAACTTTATCGCTAAAAGGCTTATATATACTCATTTAAAGCCCATGTCAAAAGAAAAATAATCAAACACCAAAACTCCAGAACAAATTATTGATCAAAAATTGAACTCATACTTCAATTAAAACTTGATAATTTTTTCAAGAAAAAGATTTTCGGGTGAACCATCCTCATGCACACACCTGCTCCTCCTCCAACTCCTCCTACTACTACTAATACTACCGCAGCTATTAATACTATAAGTGCATCGTTTAGAACCCTTTTGAAATCGGAAATCATAGATATGGACGTAAGGATGGTGGGCGTGCCGTTGAACTTATGGTTCTTGTAAATAAGTTTGACTAATTTTTTTAGCTTCATCTTGATTTTTAGTTTTATTTGGACAACTATCTATTCAAGCAATAGAAAAAAAATACCAGAATTGATAGTTGTATAAAAGATGACGGTAATAAAAAGTGATCAAAATCTTCAAAAATAAGTATGTTTGGGTTTTTTTAAATAATTTTTATTGCTCTTAAATTTTTTATCAAGCAAAGATCTCTAGAAATGGAAAATATTTTTTTTTTGTCATCACATATACTTTAGGTTTCACTTCTTTGGACAAATATGAATTTAATCTTTCTTGTCAAGGTGTTGATCAATATTTCCTGATCAGTATAAAGAGCACATAGTAACAGCTTATCAAATCACCTTTGTAGTGTTTACACACTTCGCAAGAAAATGGCGGTGGTTCAAGATCATCTGTCATTTTGGAATTTCGGAAAACAATAATTGAATCAGAAAAAAAAACTATAAAATTATTTTGGCTGAGTAGCAATCTATCTACGTATGTGACAAGCGTACAGATCGCACCGATAGAGTGAACTTTTCGGTGATTCAGGAAAAGGTGAGAGGTGTAATTTATTCATTGATCAATTTTGATTAATTGATTAATTTTAGACTTCCGGTTAAGACTGAATAGTGAAAAGTTCGAAAATGATGGATAGAGAGAGGAAGGAAAAGAGAGAAACAGATGCTATTCTTGCATCATCAATCAATGAAAAGGAGAAAGAAAGGAAGAAAAAAGAGGGAAAGAAAGAGGAAAAGAGAGAGGGAGGAAAAGAGAAAGAGAGAAATAAAGAGCGAAAGAGGATATGAAAAGTTATAGACGCCGTTTTCAGTTAATTTCTAAATTGTCTAGAATTTATATCTAAAATTATCTAGATTTTGATGCCACTCACTTAGAAAAAAAATGTGAACACCGTAGCCAAACTGAATGACCTTTTTCAGTCAAAAGGAAAAAAGTTTTTTACTTAAGTCGAAATACTTGTAAAACTTATAAGCTTTTTCCCTATTATCATTGCTGTTCTAAATCATAATATTTTCCAAGTTTTGTCTATTCTGGCGAAAAATCACATTATGAGCATTGCCCTGCACCCAGCTATAAAAACCCCCTTGGTGGTTGATATTCTCTCCTGGTCGAGAACCTCTGCTTTAAACTGTATTTTGATATATAACATAGCGATTGTTTAGAGCCCCAATGGAAGAACAACACGTCTCTCGTCCTAATCCCCTCCACGAAAACTCCCAACCGCTGGGAAGGGTGGGCGTAATTTCTTCCTTGGTTGAAAACTTCTGCCTTAAATTGTGTTTTGATGTAAAACATTGTGATTGTTTATCATTGCAGAGAGCCCCGATGGAAGAACAACACGTCATTCGTGAGTCGCTTTTCTACGCGACGACGTGACCGTTCTTCTCAAGGGACCAACAACGTACAGTCACCCATGGTGCCCAGACAACTTCGAAAAGCTTTCATGGCGGGAGAGGAGGAGATTTCTGAATCTTTGAACAGGTAAGTTCTCAAATCTGAATACAAACCATTCAAAACCTGAGGACAAACTTTACAAAACTTGGACATAAACTTCATAAAGCCTAAACACAAAAGTTTCAAAATATGAACACAAACCATTCAAAATAAATTCCATTAAACCTTCCAAAATATGAGCACAAACTCTCCAAGATAAAACTCACTCAATCTTTCAAAACCTGAACACAACACCTTCAACATAAAACTCACAAAACCAGGACACAAACCCTCCAACATAAAACTCACAAAACCTTTCAGAACCTGAACACAAACCATTTTTTACCAACTTCGTTCGAGAAAATTCGAACTCTTCTCTTCATTTATGATGTAGTCTCGACGTTTTTGCCGTTTCATTTCTACATCCTTCCTCAGATGTAGATAGTACTATCCGTAAGGAGTCTCTCCAATTAAATGGCATCTAACCTTTAACCTCTAAGAGAAGAGACTAATAAAAGAGACCCTCTTTCTTTGAAGATATTACAATTGAAGAAGACTGTAGAAATGAATCAGCTGAAACATTGTGACTACGTAGATGAAAATAGGAAAAATTCGAGTTTTCTAATACAAAGTTGGTATATTAATGACTCGTCTCAAAATCATAGATGATTTTTTTACCATTCTATTCATGATGACTCTTTCCCAGTGGCGGGTTAGTCATTAGTCTCAGTAAGCTTGAACCTTGGGGCGTTTTTTTTTTTTAGTTTACAAAATGGTTAATTCATTCATTTCTTGTCGCTCGCAGCCAGACTCATCAACGGCTCAGGGATGGATAGTGGTGGTGGGAACAGTTGGCTTGGGTTGTTGAGCGTAGTGTACAGATCGGTGTCCTCTGAGGATTTACAGGACCGCAACGGAAGGATGGTCTTCAGCTGCTCACAGTATCTGGTATGCACATTTGGCTACCCATCCAGGTACTGAACTGGCTCTACATTGCTTAACTTCAGTGATCATACGATAACCGGTGTATCCAACACAAATTTGGCCGTAACCGAAAGTCGAACTGATGACAAGCCTTAAAACCCCGGCAATCTTTGTACCCAGATTTTTTATTTCGTCTTCTTCAAGACCATTGTTAGAACCTGTCAACCAAAACTGTTAACAAATGTTTCTTTAGTTGTTATGTGGATCTGGCTGTCTGAGAACGTACAACGTACAGGCCACACCAATGGACGCAAAGGGTTGAAAATTTAAACATTTACTGCTTATTATGTTTAGAGAAAAAAAGCTGTTTTCAAAATCCCAAAATCAGACTTTTTTGTTGACAATTCAGATTTACAATGTAGGTTTATTCTGAATGGTTTCCTTCGACTTTGGTCACGTGACGATTCGTATTGAGTGACGAACCAGATTTTCCATAGTTTTGAGATGGATTAATAAACAATTAGAGATTTATCTCTACAATCGAACTCGGTCTCCCTGATATCTTTGTTTATTTCATACGAGGTTTCGGTGGGTGATTTTGACGACCTTCTCCACGTTTACTATCCACGTGCAAAGGGAGTTGGGTTCTTTTTTCGGTAGTTTCAAGTAATTGTAAAAAAAGCTCAGCCTAGGGGACCAGGGGGTAGATAACCCGTCACTGCTCATTCCACAATACCTCTTTCTTCCTTCCTTTCTTTCTTTCTTTCTTTCTTGAAAGTTATTTTCTCTGTTTTCCTCAAATTTTCTCATTTTTCTTCCTTACTGTAAGTTTTCCCCGGTATCCGAAAGTAGACTGTCCCTATAAAAAAAAACATTTCTTATGTCAAAATCGCGTAAAGCAAAGAAGCAATTATCATTAATTTATTCTAGCTGAACCAGCAGAAATTCCTCGGATATTGACAACTAAGATTGTCCATTGTACGAAGCCTCTGCTTTTCTCTCACTCGGTCTGTATCTTCTCATTCTCTCCCTTATCCCTTCCAATCTTCGTTACCATTCCATGTTACCTGCTAAATGCTATATAAACATGGATTGGATTTCATACGCGAGAATTTTCATATCCCCCCCCCCCTCAGTGAACTACCTAACTTTCTTTTCGACCCTCTCCCTTTCTATCCTCAAATCAATTTACCATTCCTTTATTTTACCAGTGAAAGCGTAAAAAAATTGAACGCAAGTAAGCAGAATAATGTTATAGACGGGGAACATTTTTTGTTATTTCCTGACCAAAAAATTGTGATAATGGTATGTTAGGCTGAGTCGTCCAAGGTTGTTGTGCTGAGAGGAAGAGGAGACATGGTGCAAAAGGGATATAAAGAGGGTATGCACTGTCTCTATTACGGCTTCAAGCAAAACAAAGGCTAATAACTATTTTGGCTTATTGCTTCTTTTCGTAAAAGCGAAAAGCGGCGTAAAGTGAACTTTCAGAAAGCGGAAAATCTCAGCTTAATATGCAGTAGTTGTCATCTGGGAGAAGGGCTGGTTACGCTCCGAAATTTTCCCATAGAAACTAATGATGATAGCTTCTTCGCTTTACGCTTTTTCTACTTGCTAAATGTATTTATATGAACAATCTATTTTCCAATAGGCAGTGGAAAACTGCATTCCTCTCTCTAACACCATGTAGTTAAAAATGAACTGACCTCGCAAACCGTTCATCGTGAATTCGCTTCAAGCAGATGAACCTCACTACCCTCTCCCATGATTGACTTATTTGACTCAAAAACGTCTTTGTCTTTTTTTGTATCCTTGCTTTTTCATCACTTTCCTTTTTCTTTTCCGAAGTGTAATGCTATTAAAATGAGCCCAGAGACCCGAGTTCGAATTACAGCCTAGACAGCTCATACCTTTTTTCTGTACTTTTTTTATGATCTTCTTCTCATATCTTCTTCTTTCCATTTCTAGTTTTCTTAGCACTTCTTTTCTTTTTTTTCTTTTTATCTATTTTTCCTTCTTTTCTCATTTATTTTCCCGTCCTGTTCTCTTTTGATCTGTTTGTTGAACAACCGTAGCCATCAAAGATGGTAACGAGTTATTTCCTTTTTTTATATGCGTGTGAGTTTGTATGTTTATGTGCTTGCGTATTCCAGCGCTCATTGTCATACCGTTTTGTCTACAGACTTGAAAATTCGCATCAGTACTCCAATAGACCCATTCAAAAAAAGTTTGTTTGGGGGGGGGGGATAAAAAAGCTGTTTTGACCTTTTTGACCTTATTTTGGCTGGTTTATTGATAACATCTAAATTCTCCAGAATCAAGATGTTTCTTTTTTTTTTTCACTCTATTTTAGATGTTTTCCAGTGGAAAGCACCCATAATGTCAAAAATAGATTGTTTCTTTTTTTTACCTGACTTCAGATTTTGACGCTACATTTGTTCAATTACTGACTGCGATGACAAGTTTCTTGAGCGTTTGAGGGTCGTGTTGTTCCAATCGAAGGATTAACCCTAACCCTAATTCTAAATTCTTTAATTGATTAAAACAAAGCTGTGTATGACTCTGAAGAAAAAAATTACTATTCCTTTCCGGTATTTTGCCAATTGAAATAGTTTGAATTTATTTTGCTCATTTGTTAGACTCTACGGTTGTTCAATTATTGACTGTGATGTTTTTCTTCCTTCTTTCTCTCTCTCTCTCTCCCCCTCTCTCTCTCTCTATCTATTTATCTATCTGTCTATCTATCTATCTATCTATCTCTTTCATTTTCCTTTTTTTCTCTCTCATTATTAGCCCTCATTTTTTCCTTTTTTTCTTCCTCGATTTCTTGTTGACCTTACCTTGTTCTTCCTCTCCGTCTCACTCTTCTCCTGATCCTTCCTTTAACTCTTGTGCTTTTTTTCTTGTATTCCAGAAATCCCTTAAGGTGATTTCGTCGGAGCAGTTAGGACAGGTTTTTTTTTGTTCTGAAACTGTATTAAAAGGAGACGGGTGTTTACATTCATTATTGCACAAACCGGGTTTGAACCCAGAAACAATTGATTTCAAGAACCACTTTGCAATGTGAACATCCCCTCCTTTTAGATACCGTATTTCCCGGTTGACAAGACGCGCCCAATAATTAGTTAGGTATTTTCCAGAAGATATAGTTGATGATTATATTGATTACCGTACTGGGATTTATGAATGCAAACTCTTCCTTATATCTTGACCTTTGAGTGCTAAGACGCTGGGGATTGGGTGGGGCTAGGGAATTTCCAGAGGAAAATGCGTCTTATCAGCCGGGATATACGATAATTATTTTTAAATCAATTTTTTCATGCTAATTTCTATAATTAATTATTCATTTGATATTTTTGCAATTTTTCTATTATTTTTAGACTCACACACTTATATAGAATGCTTTATTTCCATTTATAGATTTGTTTTTATTAAACAAGCTTTTTACACGTTACTTTCAAAATATTCTGACTCAATATGTATTAAGAGATTTTAGATTTTAAAAAAATAGAAATATGACTTCGTCTCCAACCCCCGCCACTCAAACTGATCTTTTGCTTATTTGAGGATTTATCCTTTTCTATTTTTAGTTATTCATGAATATTTTAAACAAGAGTATTTTTAAGTGCAATTTCGTATTGAATGATAGAATTAAGAATACTAAGGCCATTCTGAACTCGATGGGCGATATCAAGCTATATCAAGCTCGAAAAACTAAGCAAAAAAAGTTATACCAACTTTTGAGTCACTTTCTGAATGCCAGAAATGCTTCTTTGAAAATAAGTGATTGAATTTTTAGAACCAAAAATGTCTTGTTAAATCTCCTTCTAGTCGTTTTTATCATCAATATGGACGTTCACATGAGAAAGACTACCCAAAAAGATGAGATGGAGGCTGGGGTGAGACGAAGTCATACATCTATTTTATGAAAACTTATTTTTCTGACTGTGTGAGGGTTTAATCGTGAGCGAATTCTTTTGTGTGTTGTGATGGGAGATAAGTGCACTGTTTGTATGTTTCGAGTTATCCAGAATGTATTCTATTTCTGTGGGAGAAGTTCTATACCTCATAATCTCACTCCGTGACACCTATGAATAAGGATATCCGATTATTCGATTATCTAATTAAAATACAAAACCAGATGGAAAAATATGATAAACAACTGATGATCCCAACAAGAGAAATTCGCACAAATCAGCATCATATTCAACTGTATGAAAAGCATAAAATTCTATAAAAAGCTTACGTAAATCACAATAATAGATATTTTGAAAGAAACGTTTTACATCTTTAGTGATTAAAGCTTTAAAGCTTTCTAAACTATGTATTTTATACATCTCATATATATATATATATATATATATATATATATATATATATATATATATATATATATATATATATATATATATATATATGTATATAAAGAAAGAGAAAGAGGCAAGAATACCTTGAATAGTTGTGCACTTTTGATTAGTAGGGGTTTTGATGAAGTATCCTATACAAATTAATGTATATGCTGAAAAAAATAATCACCTTGAATGATAATAAGACCTTGAATAGTGCAGGAAGACCTGGAACGAATTAACTGTACATATATATATATATATATATATATATATATATATATATGTATATATGTATATGTTTGTGTTTTGTGTGTGTGTATGTGTGTGCGGTTAATTTGTTCTAAGTTTTATGATATATATATATATATGTATATAAAAAAATATATATATACATATATATACATATATATACATGTATATTTATGTGTGTGTGTGTGTGCTCGCGCGCGTGCAAATGTATGTATGTTGAAGAAACTTAGTAGTCACAAAATAATTTTTTCACTTCAAAACATTTTCTCACAAGCAGCGCATGATTTTATTTCTAATATTTTTCAATTTTTTTTTTCGCATGTGGATATAAAATGTCTTTTTTTCACTGATACTCTAGGGTTCTCTTTTACTATAAAGCCACCAAAAGTTTTCAAATCCAAAATATTGAGCATTCATTGTAATCTTGGGGCGTCAAAATTAGACGAAAATAACACTAATCAACAATTTTTCGACGTTTATCTGATTCTGAGATGGAATGTACTATCTATCATTTATTTTCTCATGCTGAATTCATACAAGACCATTAAAATTGTCGATCGGGTATCGTATCCAGCAGTTGTCTGCTAATACCGATGGACATAAATCGCCTTGATGCCGTTTCTTCATGGATAAAATATCTTTGTAAAGTCTCTCGCGGTGCTTGCTGCTTACCGCTCTACAGTTCAATGAAGAGACATCTAGATGCGTGTCCAAAGCATTTATCTTGATTGACATGTTTTATCCATACATTTTTATGCCTTGATGACGTTTTCCACCAACACCTTGTAGTTTTCTGTCTCATTGTTTCCAAGAATAATACACAACCGACTCGTTCAACGGCTAAAATTCAAAAGATCTGAGTATATGAGTCTGGTGTATGTCGAACATATGAGCACATATTTACCTGTGGTACTCGTAGTGACACATTACCGTATCGTGAAAACTAGAGCTAATCGACAATTTTAAACATCATTTTCGTTCTCAGTAACTTTGTTTTGGAAGCATTTTGGTAGTAGATCAGCGTTATTTAAAGATAAACAGTAATAATCTTACGAATCTTGGATGAGCGCTCCATGTAAACACTTATCCACGTGTTGGTCTTGCAAGCGATCGACAATGATTTCGTATCTTCCTGGATCTCAGTGCAAATCCCGAATTCTTTCAGCTAATATTAGAAACCGTCGACCAAAACTGTCATCATGGGTCAACAAAGGTTACTTCAGTTTTCAAGTGATTCTGGATAGATGATTATCAATCTGTGTGTTGTTTGTACAGACCACGCCGATGGATCTAGAGTACTCATCAGTATGTCTGAAAAATAGTTTTTAACCCTCCCCTAAAGTTTATAGCTTGGGGATCAGTTTACAGTGAAATACTAAATTGGCCCTTTAATTGATATTTACAAGCATTAACGCTTTTTTCGTGCTTTTTTAGTGATCACTGCCCAACAAAAAGAGAGAGAAAAATCTTATTCATTGATCAACTTTTTTTCCAATTTTTTAATTGATTGCCCGAACGCGACATGCTGCTAAAGAATATTGTTCACCTGATGGTCTCAATTTAGTGACTGAAGAAAACCCTTCTGAAATAAGAGCCTTGAGTTCCTGCAGGATCGTGGTGAAATATGATAAACAATTATGAGCAACAAAAAGCGAAACTAATATATGATTCATCACCAGTAACAATTATTCTAATCCAGTGATTCCTACATGGGTAGGGGGAGAATTCCACTCAAGGGGGAAATTTAGGTAGTCTAAGGGAGAGATAAGACTGTAAGGTGAAAACAAATGTCGAGGTGGAATTTCGAATGATGTGTTCCCCATTATTTTCGATTCCTTTCTTCGAGTAACAAATATACGAAGCTGAAGTCAAGATTGACTTCATTTGTTTTGGAAACATTCTGGTCGTAGATCAGTGTTATTTTGAGAGAAAAAAACAGAAAAAAATCTGTTAAATAAGTTATAACAGATTTTGTAAAATCATTCTTTGTTGCGACTTATTTAAAAGGAAGGGTAAGCTATTAATCTCATTGACAAAAGTAGAGAATGACCGTAAAAAAGATTCACCACAACATTCTGTATAAATATTTTTTTTAATCACAATCCCTTTCAGTCACATTGCTTCCTGTTGCTCCTCCTACTTCACCACTCCGGTTCCTGCAACAGTCTTTAGAGATTTTATATCCACTCTTAGCTTCCAGAAACACATGCGCGAATGCCTTAATTTTTTTTGCATGATCTTTGAATACTTTTCCAAGAAAGGCTTCCATGCCTCGCTTTTTTCTGTTCCTTATACATAACCAAAACGAAAAGAGTTTGCTGTCTTTGTATGATTGTAATACAGGTTGAATTTCCACTCGGCCGAGCAGACCTTTGGAATATACGGACTTTTGGAATTTGCCGGCTTTTGGAATTTGCCGACTTTTGGAATTTGCTGACTTTTAGGAAGTATAAAAAAACATAACATCCATTTGATGACAATTTAAAATATACTCTGGGTGTTTACAACGCAGGTGATTTCAAAAAAAATTGCCAGGGTTACCAAAACACAGTGACAGGTCCTTGAACTAAGCCAACACAAACACGGAATTTTGCCGAGTATCAGAATATTGGAAATTGTTAAATACCTGCCGGTTTGGGGGAAGTTGCCGAATTTGAGAAATTCAACCTGTACTAATCATTGACTTATTCTTTGTTTTTGTTTTTTCTAAATGAAAAACTGGTGTCATGTTTATTATACACTGATTTACACTGGCTAGTTTTCTCATCTTGGTTATCATAGTCACAGGGTTTCGGCTGTCGAACCCTCCATTTTGTTGTGACTGAGGGAAACCTGGCTGAGATGATACAAGATTGGCTGAGTATGTCTACAACTTTTAAGCTTTGGATTTAAAAGGTTGAACTTCAATTCCAAACAATGAAAAAAAGGTTTCATAGGATATAACATGAGTTTGTAAGTGTGAATAGATATAGTATTGGTTCACGAACAAAACTATCGAACGATATAATCACAAAGGCAGATAATTAAGAACTAAAACCGGTTCACACATTGTCCTCCGTAAATTCCATTTGAAAATTGAATTTCAACTTTTTTTAATTGAACTTACTTTAAATAAAAGCAAAAAAGTTGCAGCAACCTGCCTGGCAATAGCGAGTTCGATCCCTGTCTCGCATAGTGCCAAAATTAATAAAAATCAACTCATACGAGATATCAGCCGGGATGAACAGTGGTATGAGAACGATCTACGCCTGAGGATTGAATAAAAATTTCGGTTCGAAAATCCCAGGTTACTAGCTACGACAGATACCTGTGCAATAGCCGAAACGTTGTGACTATTACAACTAAGATGAGGACACTAATAATGTATAATAATTCCTGATGGAAGACATTTAGAATTGTGTCATGTTTGTTTTCTTTGTGTAAATTGTTCAGGAATCCATTAACATTTAAATTCATATTTTAAGAATTGATAATCAATGTTAAGGGTAATAACTACGGTTTAAAATCAGTTTCTTTTCATTCAATTCGCAGAAAACTTCCATTATTTTAAATTCTATTCATTAAATAGTTCCACCGTCAATTGTCATTGGGCAAAAGCATTGTATGAATTTAAGAGTCTTGATGGACATTTTAGAGTCTTTGTAATATTTTGGTAATGCCGGACAATTGTTTGTATTGCCATGAGTATAGTTATGGTTGGTAATGAACTCCTTCCATATATATATATATATATATATGTGTGTGTGTGTGTGTGTTTGTGTGTGTGTAGAGAGAGAGAGTGAATATCTTATCTAATATGAACTAAACATTTTAATAAATTTGAAAAAGTCATATTAATTTTCCATTATGTCACGTTTATTACAACAAAACAGAGAATTTATAACGATGAGTGTAAAGGCATAAAAATGAATGTAAATTATCCCAAATTTATATCCTTTGCTTAATGTTATCAGCCTGTTATTGTCATCAAAATACGTTATCCCAACGTGACACAATAAGCAGCTCCCCATGTTTGTTCGTACAGAAAGAGAAACATATGCATTCGTTATTTTTTTTTTTTTTGATTTATTGGTTTCGGGATAAATTTCATCGATGATTTTTTTACTTTACTCTTTCGGCAATTCTAGTGATAAAAATGCTACAACTCAAATGTTAGTGGAAAATGATGGATCACATATTACTTTCTTGTTTTTAATGTTTGGAATTTTTTCTTCTTCAAATATTCATTTGTAAAAAAATAGTCTCCGAGTTTTCCCCAACCCCTGCCCTGAATCTTGGACCCCTGCTGTTAAAAAATCCTGAACCCCACCCCCAGAACTCATACATATGATAATTTTTCATTGCTCGTATGATATCTTGAATTATTACTTTATTTCCAGAAGTCAACTGAGTCTGTCCGTAGGGGAGCCAGACCATATGTCAGTTCGAAAAGAAAGTTCCATATCTTCAGTCTACACCAAAGAATCCGAAGGTCAGAGATGGCTTTTTTTTTCTTTTCCTCTTTTTCATTTATTGCTTCGATTTCTATTGTATTGGAAACTCTTAGTTGTGGCTTCATGTCTATTGATGCATGTGTATAAATACTTTGGTCTGCATCTGTGTGGCCAACCGTAGAGCATTTGGGAGTTAGTAGGAGAAATGGAATTAGTTGACTGGGTCGAAATTAGTGAATAGACTCAATAAATGATACTTGTATATATATACATATATATATATATATATATATATATGTGTGTGTGTGTGTGTGTGTGTGTGTATGTGTGTGTGTGTGTGTGTGTGTGTGTGTGAGAGAGAGAGTATTTGAGCAGGATTTATTGAACACGACCGAAAGGGAATGCCTTGCCACCTGTTTTTTGATGTGCAATCATCTATAGTAGCAATCGCTGTCTCTGACTGACGGACTATCTGACTGACAAATCGACATCTCATTATCATGTCATCACAATGTGAAATTCTATTTTACTGAATCTGAAGAGAAACGAATATCAATTGTATGAATTAAATTCTATCTCATTATGATATTACCGTTAAATGAAGGTGCTTTATGAGGAAATGGCCTTTAAAGGTGGGTTCTTTGAGATGAAGGGTCTCCTTAAGGAAAGGGCTTTTCTATGAGCTAAAGACCGAAGAAGTGCATCGATGGTCTGACTTTCAGGCTTGTTATAATTGTGAACGCTAAAACACAACTCATGGAAATTTACGAAAATTTATAAAACTATCCTTGTTCATCGTTTTCAATAAAACCTGCTTATATGAAAGATAATATATATATATATATATATATATATGCGTGTGCGTGTGTGTGTATATATATATATATATATATATATATATATATATATTATTCTATTTTACTGCCTCTTCCCCTCACTGTCTCTCTCTTTCCCCTCCCTCACTCTTTTTAACACTTTCTTTCGTTCTCTCTAATCCCCTCTCCTCTCCTTTTCTTTCCTCTTCCCATTCTCTTCCCTCTCTGATCATCCCTCTCGCCTCCTCCTTCTCATTCCCTCCCTATTAACTCTCACTAATTCTTCTTCTCAATTGATAGGTTGATTGATCGATATGAACAGACAGAAAAAGATAGATAGATAGATAGATTGAATACAGTACGAATGAGCATCACCAAACTCCTCCGTTTCAACGGGGGATCAAAATGTTGTATCGTATGTGATATACCGACTGATTCTTCAGTTCTTAGTTGTTAATTGATACTCTCTAAAAAAAAAAAGCTTATACACCGTGATGTCCCCTCTGCTTTGCTGCAAAACAACAACCGGTTCTCGAGATATTCAAAAAAGCAGATTACTTTCTGGACAGACCCCGTACATACTTATACATATATATATATATATATATATATATATATATATATATATATATATATATATATATATATATATATATGCATGTGTGTGTGCGTGTGTGTGAGTGAGTGAGTGTGCGTGTGTGTGTGCGTGTGTGTGCTTGTGCGTGTGTGCTTTAAGATATGAAAAGCTCTTGTCACTTTGAATGTTTTTAGTTGATTTGTTGGTTTTCTATCACACTGAAGCAAACGGAAGGGAATAAGAAAGGAAATTGACTCCTGCTTGTAAACAACAGTAGCCTATTTTCTGTCTGTCTATGTGTGTTTTTACTGGAATTAAATGCTGCTGGTAATGTCCCTACAACTACAACTACCGCTACTCCAACTATTAATATTACAACTACTACAAATATATCTCTATATATTTATATATGAATTGTTGAAATAGATATACAAATAAATCTCTAATTACATATATGAGTGTACGTATACATATATATATATATAGAGAGAGAGAGAGAGAAAAATAAATATCTTTTTTCTCTCTTCTCTCTCTCTCTCTCTCTCTCTCTCTCACTTTACTGGTGAAACTTTGCACAGCTTTCATTCTCACTGTGAGCTATTTATATATATATATATATATATATATATATATATATATATATATATATATATATATATAACTGCATTATTGAGTTCGTAGCCTAAAAAGGGAGGAATATTTTTTTGAATTCTTAATTTTTCAGCATAATATTTTTTCTTGTCAAAGTATTTACTGCAACGCCTTTCCATTGATCACATTAATTCAGAGTCTAAATTATAAGTCGAATGTATTGGTCCATAGTTGTATCAAATGTCAGGTTTGCATATATATATATATATATATATATATATATATATATATATATATATATATATATATATATATATATATACTATTAGGAAATTGATATCTATTCCGACAGAATATTTATGAATGCGTTATGTTACCTTTTTTTAAATGAGTCACTTTGGCTAAATAGAATAATCAATCGAAGAAAAATTGGGCTGCTGCAGGAATCGAACCTGCGACTAATAAGGTTGCAACATCAACAACGAATGCAGACATTGACAGTGAGTGGGGATAAGGTGCTTAATTTGACCTTAGCTTTTCCGTCTTGCTGTTCAGCTGAACGGTTAGAAGAGCTGCTACGTTATTGTACCACACATACACACATACAGCTGCTCAGGTCTTTCTTTGGGGTCAGTTTATAAAACTCTCTCAGCTTAGAACCAGAGTCGCCATTGGCAAACCAAATATGAGGACTATTTCTTGGGAGATCCTGTATGTATATATATATACATATATATATAGGATTTATATCTAGGATGGATCAAAAGTCGCGCAGTGAATCAAAACATTCATAACTTTTAGATTTAATGATTTTCCAAATTGTTTTCAACAAAATAGAAGCAAACAAAGGGTATATAATTTATCTATTGGAAATTGTTTCTTTGATATGCCCACCATTTTCAACTTCTCAATTTCTTATTCTTTCAATAATATTCTGGATAACTGCTTCTCAGTCCACATGTATCCGATTTTCAGCATTTTGGACTGAACGTGGTCTCCCTGTTCGTAGTTGATCACAAAGGGAGCCCAATTCTAGAAAAATAGAAAATGCACAAATAAACAAAGCATCCCGTACTCAGATAGCGGTGTCTACACGTTCGAATAAAAAGATTATGCTCCTTGGGTTAACGTTAAAAGTATTCGAAGTAAAATTCAGTTGTTTCAATTCGTGAAAGCCCTCGAAAGAGTGACATGGTAAAAAACTGATGATCCCAGCAAAAGAAAAGCCCTGAGGAAAATAACATAAAAACATAAATAGATATTGGGAATTAAGTGACTGGAGTGATAAAAAAAGTTTTCTCATATGTTAAGTGTTTAAAGCTGTAATGCATTCTAGACTATATATATATATATATATATATATATATATATATATATATATATATATATATATATGTGAGTGTGTGTGTGTGTGTGTGTGTCTGGCTGGCTGGCTGGCTGTATATTCTGGGAAGAGACGTAGATGGATTTCTTTCGCTCCAAATTATCTACTTCTTTTTTCTTTTATTTGTAAATTTCTGACATTTCTTCTATTTTTCTTAACCTTTTACCTCTACCAACGATTCACTCATATTTGTCTGTCCATCTGTCTGTCTGTCTGTCTGTCTGTCCATTCAATATCCCCGAAAGTTCTCAATGAATTTTCCAATGACATTTTGTAGAAGAGTTGGTAACGGGGTAAGGAAGAATCGGTGAAATTTGGGGGCAGATTTAGGAACATATTTTCGATTTTCGAGATATTTTTCCATACA
The DNA here is from genome assembly GCA_963457665.1 of Thysanoteuthis rhombus. Lineage (NCBI taxonomy): Eukaryota > Metazoa > Mollusca > Cephalopoda > Oegopsida > Thysanoteuthidae > Thysanoteuthis > Thysanoteuthis major. Next base: position 14,841,700 of record OY735204.1, read on the forward strand.
AATCAATGTATTCACTCGTGTTTGTCCACACAATATCTCCAAAAGTTCCCAATGAAAATCAATGATGCTGTGTGGAAGAGTTGGTCATGGGCTAAGAATTGTTTAGATATGTTGGCAGATCTAGTATTTTTTTTTTTCAGTAACCTCCTCTGCATCGTAGTTTTATAATATATATATACATATGGATACGAACATGGCGACGATAAAATCCCTGGAAAAGACTGGTGATGGTCGAAAGTACTTGGAATAAATAAAGATAAAACAATTGGAATTTCGAAAATTCGAGTATTCATTCGAACTGTCTATAAGAAAAACATCAGAAAACTAGAAAAACTTTCTAGAAAAAAAAACAGACGAAAATGTCTCTACTTTTAATAATGAGTTTGAAAGAAGGAATGCTGCCTAAAAACACAATATATATTATTATTATTATTATTATTATTATTATTATTATTATTATTATTATTTAGAAATGGATAGATAATCCGACAGAATATTTATGAAAGCTTAATGGTAATGATTTCCTGTTTTCACATAGGGGATGATTCACTTGGTCCAGACAGCGTAAATAGAATAAACAATTGAAGAAAATAGGGCTGCTACTGGAATCGAACATGTGATCATGAACCAGCTACCTACGTTATTGGTTCGATTCCGGCAACAGTCTCATTTTCTTTGATTGTTTATTCTATTTACGCTGTCTAGGCTAAGAGACCCATTTTCCGTATAATGAGTTTCAAAAGATACAACGCATTCATAAATATATATATATATGTAATCTATCTTTTTATTGCCGTCAGCTTTTCTCTCTCAAACAAACTCCATAGTTTCTCCTGCTCTCTCTCTCTCTCTCTCTCTCTCTCTCTCTTTCTCTCTCTCTCTCTCTCTCTCTCTCTCTCTCTCTCTCTCTCTCTCTCTCTCTCTCTCAGCTCTACATGTAGCGCTTATACATTGACAAAGATCTTTCCTCCGACAGAATTTACAGAGTGACATTGTTTAGAGCGTTACTCTTCATCATTAAGCATTTATCAAACCAAGGTTTTTCCACTGTAATAACAAGAATAATCTTCATCTGATTTAGGGGAGGAAACTCTTTACTGTCTGTTTACCAGTCACGTTAAACCAAACCGATGTACAAAGTTAACATTTCCCTACTGTCACAACCAAGCGATCGGCAGGCAACTCTCTTGCCGACCGAGCCAAACTGAAAAGATTTACATATCTACGGAAATTTATGTTAAATATGTGCGAGGGCTTTTTTCATTATAACATATATATATATATATATATATATATATATATATATATATATATATGTGTGTGTGTGTGTGTGTTTGTATGGATGTGTGTATGTGTGTGTGTGTGTGTGTGCGTGTGTGTGTGTGCGTGTGTGTGTGTGTGTACAATACAGAAGTTGCAGTAGTCATCTCCAGTCGAAATGGATGGAGGAATGGAGTCATCTTATTTTTTTTCCGAAAATAGGAATAGTGGTTGAAAATGAAGCATTCTTTACCTTGCAGCTATGTACTTTCGAGAGACCCCATTGGGCACTTTTAAAAGATTAACTGAACATAAGATAGATCGAGAGATAGATATTTGTGTGTACGTATCCACATATTTCTATGTATATAAATAATAAACTCAGGCGTAGGTATATTTTTATGTCTATGGTCATATATATATATATATATATATATATATATATATATATATATATGTATATATATATATATATATATATGTATATATATATATATATATATATACATATATATATATATATATATATATATATATATATATATATATATATATGACCATAGACATAAAAATATATATATATATATATATATATATATATGTATATATATATATATATATATATGTATATATATATATATATATATACATATATATATATATATATATATATATATATATATATGTGTGTGTGTGTGTGTGTGTGTGTGTGTGTGTGTGTGTGTGTGTGTGCATCTGTATGTTGTCTACACGTTTATGGATGACTGTGATAGATAGATAGATAGTTAGATATCTGCTCAATTTGATAAACAATTACTAAACCAACCCCAAAAGCAGACAGGGTCTGTATATAGCAGACACTTTATTACCCGATCACGTTTTTTATGGTTTTTTTTTTTTGTTGTTTTGTTTTGTTTTGTTTTTCTCTAAAAAAAAAAAGGCCAGGGTGACCTGGCCAAACATCAAAATAAACCAAGAAATCTCATTTGTATACAACATGGAGTGCTGAATCGTCATTTCACCCTAATATTGTCGGATAAATTATAATCCACATCAATACACGGGTCATATATAGATAGATAGATATCCGGTGATAAACTCCGAAGACAGGGAAGTCTCAAAGCAATAAAAGACTCCCGTTTGTGTGCCAAAGAATTTCAATATTAATAATTCAATCCCTAGTCGCCGTGGCCGCCTTATCTCCAGTCCACATCCCATCAAGATAAGTTAGAGGTTATCAAATGAAAACATTACCGAAGGCCAGGCTATCATAAAAATAAATACGGGTGCGCAGAAGTGTAATAAAAGATAATGTGCAATACGTTTATGTCAGGGTCAATTGATTATAATCGTCTTTCTTTTTCGCTCTCACTCATTCGGTATCTATCTATATCTATATCTATATCTATCTCTCTCTCTCTCTCTCTCTCTCTCTCTCTCTATATATATATATATATATATATATATATATATATATATATATATATATATATATATATATATATATATATATATATATATATATATATATATATATATATATATATATATATATATATATATATATATACGTACTTATGGATACATACATGCATTACCAATGGCTGTTCAGCTCAATGGTGAGAGCAACGCTGCGTCGAAGCCGCTATCCTATTGGTCGCAGGTTCGATTCCTGTAGCCGCCCCATTTTGTATAATTCTATTTACGTTATCTAGGCCAAATAATAAATTCACCGTGTAATAACGGGAGATCATTTCAAATTGAGTTTCGAAATAGTATAATACAATTTATCAATATATATATATATATATATATATATATATATATATATATATATATATGTGTGTGTGTGTGTGTGTGTGTGTTGTGGTTAATATTAAATATCATTTTTCAAGAGTGCTCAACGAATAGGGTGAGTTTTTAAACCAAAACAAAACAATATTATTATCAAAGAAAATTAGGGAGATATACCCTACACATGTTTCGTGGTTTACCCACTTGAAGAAGCTAAACCATGAAATACGCATTGTCTTATATCTCGGATGATCTACATGTATATGTGTGTATGTGTATATGTGTGTGTGTGTGTGTGTGTGTGTCAACAGCAGCAACAACTCTTATGTGTCTACTGCTGGACAAAAGCCTTTCCCATCTCCTTCTATATATTCTATTTTGCATCCTGTGTCTGGTCTTTTCCAAGTCTATGTGCTACTCCACGGACACCAATAGGTTAGGTTTTTCTTTTATCTGTTTATCCCTTCTTCTCGCTATGTGCCCAGCTCATCTCCCTTTTTGTCGCTTAATCAGTTGTATGATATCTTTAACCCTGATATATTTGCAGATCCTGGTTGATCTTTTTCTATCGGTAAGAGTAATTCCTATAATTGCTCTTTCCATTCCCTTGTCTGCTATTCTATTTCCTGTTGGTTTTGTAAGTTTTCAGGTATGTCATAGCTGGTATTATGCATTGATTATATACTTTACGTCTTAAGCTTATTAGCAGCTTGCTCTTCAATATGTATTTATTCATACAAAATACTTTCCAGGAAATCGTTATGTGTTGTTTTATTTCATTCCTGTGGTCCTCGTCTTGCTTTCCTTTTTCTATATTTCTGAACTTTTTCCAAGTCTTCACCGTCTATTCTTATGTTTCTTTTTCGAGACTTTATCGTTGAACATTATTTTTGTCATTGTTTTGTTCACCTTTAAGCCTATTTTTGGCTTTCTCTATTTATATCATTGAGCATGTTTTGAAAATCCTCTGTCATTTCTGCTGTAAACGCATTATCATAACAGAACCTTAAATTGTTCAAATAGTCTCCGTCTGTTTTACATCCATGTTCTCAAAGTCTATTCTCCATAAGACACTTCCAAGGCTTAAGAGTTTTGGTGATGTTATATCCCCTTATCTTACTCCTTTTCCAAGCTTGGTCTTAGTCTCTTTATGAAGTCTATTAATTGCATTACCGTTTTCATATACATTCTCAATTCATCATCATCATTATCATCATCATCATCATCATCAGTCTTTTAACGTCCGTCGTTGGACATAGACCTTCCCCAGGATTCGCTTCGCCACACTTCTCTATCATGGGCGTCGCTGAGCCAGTACTCTCAGAACTTGTGTAGCTCGTCTCTCCATCTAATATTCTGCCGGCCTCGGGGGATCCATGTCGTGAGTAGTGATGTCCATCGATTGTCTGCCATTCTTGCAGTATGGCCAGCCCACCACCATTTGAGATTTTTAATGGATTCTATGATGTCCCTGACTCTTGTCTTTTCTCAGATGTACTGTGCTGTCTTGTGGTCTCTCCATGTGAGGCCCAGCATAATTCTTTCATATTGTCAATTACTTTTCTATAATTCTCATTTGTATCTTTCTTTTGCATTGAGTTGAAGTCTGCCGAGTGTTCTATAGAACCAAAAGTTTTTTCATAGTCTATGCAAGGGAAGCAAAGTTATTTTTGTACTCCGATATCTTTTCGATTAGTTAGTTTAATGTATGTGAGTGATCTATTATCGAGTAGCCACTTCTAAAGCCTGCCTCTTCGAGCGATTCATTTTCATCTAAAATGTTTGTTAATCTATTTGTAAGTATTTTTGAGAAAAGTTTGCAAATGAGAGGTAGTAAAGTACTTGGTTAGTAATTGACAAGGTCTTTATCGCCTCTTTTCTTGTGTAGTAGGATTACTATCCCATTTTTGGGACACCTTTTCCCTCATAAGCATTGTCCAAATAGTTGCGCAAGTCTGTTGTGATAGACTTCTCCGGTATCTTAAAAAATATTCATCAATACGTCTTCTTCGCTTTGGGCTTTTCTACTTTTGATATTTTATAGCACGAAAACTATTTCGTCCGTTGATATGTCTGGAATATTATTATCTTCTATAGAAATGTCGCTTGTACTTTTATTTTTGAGGCATAGAGGTGTTCATAGTATTCATCATTTATTCTAAATAGCTCGTCCCTATTTTTGTGAATTTTGCCTTTTTACCTTTAATGCAAGCATCTGTTGCTTGCCAGTGTGGCCTGCGGCTCAAGCACATTTCAAGTTCTTCCTTATTCTGATAGCTTTTACCATCCTTTTCATATTTTTCTTCATTTTCTACTGTTTCATTTCCGTTAAGTTCTGCCTTTTCTTGTTGGTTTCGCCTTGCTCCGTTTTTGTTACCATATCCCTCTTTTTTTTAATTGGCTCTAAAGTTGTCTATGTCTATCTCCCAGCGTTTCATTTCTTTTCCCTGCCATCTATGTTGATTCTTCAATTTTCTTCTGCAGATGTTTACTCTTTTCCTTTATGTTACTTCCGTTATTTCTCATGTCCTCGAATCTGTTTTTCCTACCACTACCAGTAAATCGGTAATTCTCTCTCTTTTACAGAGACGTATTTTCTTCTTGAAGATCACTTTGTTCCTTTTTCGAAATCAATTCTGCTTGCTACCATTCTATGGTCACTCTTTATATTTACTTTAGTGATAACGGTAAACTCTTTGACGTTAATGATTCTATTGGTTATCATGAAGTCAATTTCGTTTCGGGTTGTTTGTTTTTTTGGTTTTTTTGGTTTTGTTTTTTTGTTATTCTGTTTGGGCTTTTTCAAGTCCACTTGCGACCTTCTCATTTTTGGGAAGAAATTGTTATATTCATTCAGTATCTCTCTGAGAAATTCGCCAGCTTGTCTCCTCCTTTGTTTGTATCTCCTTCACTTGATTTCCCATCTTTTCTTCTGGCAATGGAATCTCCCATGAGCTTTGTTTTATTTGTTTTCTCCCAGACCATTACTTTACTGATATCGTTATAAAACTCTCCAATCTAGTCAGAACATTTCGGGGTTGTTGCGTAAACTTGGATTCCTTACAGATTGTATCTTTTGCTTAATGTATTATCCAAGCTATTCTGTTTGATGTGCTGTCAAAATATGTAACTTTGCCTGTGATGTCATTATTTACTAAGAATCCTTCGCCACTTAATCTCTTATTCTCCCATCCCTGGTAATAAAATAGATGATCATTTACCTTCAGCTGTAAGAGGCTTTCTCCTTTTAGTAAGCTTTTTATTCGATATATCTGGTGACCACATACGTATCTATCCCGATAGTCTCCATTGTCTAAGCCATCCATGGACAGTAACTGATATATCTAGGAGGCAGTTACCCATCCAACACTTGGGGATATGTCGGGTAGTAGAGAGATCTGCTTGTCAGACCTTCTCAAAAATAAGCCATGGCTCCCACACATCTATTGGGGATATTCACGGTCAACACTTTCTACCCCTCATATCAAGGTATTCACGCATTTTCACTCGGGAACATGTAGGGTTGCCGGGAAATCCTGTCCTCGTTGAGCATTCATGTTGGTGACTGATATATATATATATATATATATATATATATATATATATATATATATATATATATATATATATATATATATATAATTTTTTTACTTGAAATAAGTCTGTTTCCAGGCTATTCATTCCCGTTTTCATTATCCCTTCACTTCCTTCTCAGTTTTTATATATATAATCAGAAATCAAGGGCTATTTTTTCTTTTTGTTTTGTCTTTCTTCCTTTTCCCAAATTTCTTTCGAACTCCCTTCTGACTTTGATGTGATTGGTGGGGGCTAATATGGGGATATATATATATATATATATATATATATATATATATATATATAGTATAAATGCATTATTTTACTCTGAACTTTTAATTGAAATGATCTCCCGTTATAACTAGATGAATGTATCATTTGGCCTAAACAGCATACATACTTCATAGGGCTCTTACCATTGAGTTAAACACTGGCCGGTAAAGCAAAGACCCAAATAACTACTTAAACTCTAAATTCTCATTTTGTTCATTCATTGCCTATATCTGCTCTATTAGTTTCTTAACGTGGACAATTATATTATTATGAATTTGATATATAATCCGACAGAAATAATTATAACTGTCTTGAATCTCCATTTGAAATTATCTCCCAGTATTACATGGTGAATGTATAATTTGGCCTGGACAGCGTAAATAGATTAAACATTTTAAGAATTTGAGCCCTCTTTTTTTAAATTGCCTATTCTATTTATACTGTCTAGGCCTAATGATACATTCACCTGTGATAACGGGAAACCATTTCAAAAAGAGTTTCAAAGTAATAGAACGCATTTACAAATATTTCTACCGTATTATGTGTACATGTCTTAATATATATACATACATATATGCATCCACGCTTATGTCTATAAAAATGTATACACATGCACACGCTTGTAATTAGTGGGAAATACACATCGCAAAACCTTTCTATTAGTCCATATGAACACAAACACGTATTTATGTGAAAGAGTTCGTGTATCAACAGAAAGCTTACATATATATACATATATGTATAAATTATCTGAATAGAAAAATTGAAAGACGTATGACTTCCATATATTATACTTCCAATTACTGGTTTTATTGACTAGTGACTTCATCGTATTGGAATCAACATGTATTTTCAAATTGGTGATGCTCCCATCTTTGTCATGGGGATTATGCAATTTCATCCTGTTCTTGGAGTGTTATATTCAAATTTATATATCGCTGGAAATTAATATTACACACACACACTATGTGTATATACACACACATGTACACATATGTATATGTACGTAAATACATATGTAAACACAGATATGAGTGTACTCTCTCTACATCAATCTATCGTCATTGAAGCACCTTTCGGGTATCAGGCTAACAAAATTTCTTGTCGGATATTTTATAACACTAATATACATACGTGTGTGTGTCTTTGTTTGAAGTATCAGTAGATGGGTGATCATATCCGACAGAATATGATAATTATAAAGGCGTTTTAGGGCTTATCTATTTTGCTCGGCACCAATGTATCTCAGTTGCTAATCGAGCGACCCCGGATCGTGTAAATAAACTAAGAAATGAGTGTCATGTGGGGATTCAACCTGCGTCCACCAGGAAGCAGCCTATACGCGATCCCTGCTCTTACCAACTGAGCTAACGATACTCTGGCGAAGCAGGAGTCCGAGAAGCGCATATGTTACTTATTTTCCTCTTTCACTATTGTGGGCATATATACAAGTGAGTGCTGACACTATGAAGTATCAGTAGATGGAAGATTTATATCTGATAAAATATAATGATTTTAAAGACATTTTAGCCGGAACTTATTTTCCTCGGAACCAATGTTCACACAGTTGCAAATCGTGCAATCCCAAATCGTGTACCACCATAAACAAAAACAAAAAAGTGAGCCAGGCGGGTATCGAACCTGCGACCAACGGAACAGCCATTAGCTCTGGCTCTGCTCTACTCTACTCTTACTAACAGAGCTAATTCCACTCTATCTAGGCAGTTTGCCTAGAAGCACACTTTGTCTATTCCACGATGTGTGTGTGTGCGTGTGCACGTGTGTTGGACGACAACTCTTTTTATCAAACCGGGTGACATGACATGACTCCCCCCAAGGTAATTTAGTTTAGATATTGATTTTGTATACCGACGTATGGAGGTGCAGGTGGCATAACAATTAACGGCGTGGACAATGGTATCGATGAGTTCAAACCCTGGTCAGATCTACTCACGTGCACTTTGCACTAATACCCTAGGGATCAATCTGTGTCTTCTCCCTTTTATGACCCATACAGTCGTAATGGGAGGAGTTGGAAAAGGTCTTTTCCGGCAGTGGACTTGTTTATACATAATGTGTGTGTGTATGTGTGTGTGCATGTTTGTGTGTGCATATTTATGAATATATATATATATGTGTGTGTGTGTGTGCATATTTATGAATATATATATATGTGTGTGTGTGTGTGTGTGTGTGTGCGTGTGCGCGTTTGTATTCATGTGTGTGTGTTTGTTGTGTGGATGTAAGGTAATCCAACAGAATGGTAGTGGTAATCTATCAATGCAGGAGTGAAAGATTGAGAAGTAGGTGCTCTGCATCTCGAAAATTTTTATCATCAGACTTATAAGGCTCATAAGTTTTGATGCATTTCGCCGTGTTCCGATCGACGTATTTCTGTATACAATTGTGGCTTGGAAGTGTGGAGTGATATATGATCTTTTTGTGCTTCGGTTCTTTCTTTTGGGTAAAACAAGAAGACCATTCGTCACTCGACACTTCCGTAAGTGCTGTAACACAGATATATCTTCTACTTCAGCTGAGATACCCACTTAAAAATCAAAACATAGAAAGATCCTTCTTCTTTCGCCGTTAACTGTATACAGATATCTCAAGCTCATTTCCTCCGACTCAATACAGGTTCACTGATACTCCTCAACTTCCCCCTTAACAGCCGACACTGGCTTTCTTCTTTCCAGTTCAGTATATTGTCTGAACACGTGACTGACTGCATGCGCTACAGTTTTCTCCATTGACAAGAAAAAGCTTCTGATTAGAACACTGCGAAATAAATCAAACCTTATAAACCTTAGCTTTATGATATCAAAAAAAATGAGATGTAACACACCTTCTTAATCTTTCACTTCCACATTGTCGAATTACTACCATAAACATATATGTTTGTTGCGTGAATGTAGAAAAATCTGACTATATGGCAGTAATGATTGACAAAATGGAGATAAAATTATTGAGAAAACTAGGAGTACATCTCAAAATTCAATGTTTAGACAAGAACCTGGTGCATTTCGTTTGTATCCAAACTTTTTCAGAAGAAGCAGAGGGAAATGATACTACATTTTAAAAACACTTATTGAATGTTTAGGTAGAAGCCCAGATGTTAGCTGAGAAGGACGTCAGTCAAAATCTAACCTCACAGTAGAGGGGAGAAGAGGGAGCGATGTATGGTTGACAATGTGTTTGTCTGATCTTAAGTAGGTGTCATCCAAGGGTCTTGTTACTTTGTTGTTTGTTGATATCTGATGCGGGTGTTTGTATATAGTGTGCATTGGTGTGCGTGTGTGTATGTCTGTGGTCAAGATATGGTGTGAGTGTAGGTATGTACGTAAGTGTGAAGGGATCTAGAAGGGGTGTGCGCCCCTCACCAACCAATGTTTCTTCAACTTCAACCAGAACTACAAGCAAAAATTCGGCTTGCCTATGGGATCTTCTCCTAACGGAGTGCTGGCTTGCCTTTTTCTATAGTTTCTAGAATCGGACCCTTTTGTTAACATACCCTAAATAGCTGCCAAATAAAATCAGATGATCTAGAAGCACAACTCAACATGGTCGAACTATCTATAAAATTCATACACCGAGATGAATCCAACACCACATCACCGTTCACTGACACCCACCGCATAAAAATGACATCATACAAATCAGTGTATTCTGCAAAGCCAGAAACAAAAATGTCAATATAAATTTCATTCATTCCTGCCATTGTCAATCATCGTTATTATATATATGTATATATATATATAAAGAGAGGCAGAGACAGAGGAAGAGAGAGACTGTCAGAGAGAGACAGACGAGCTGACAGACATGTCAGAAGTAAATGGACACTTTTAGCTGAGAGCGAACCTCGATAAAAAGTATCGTACGTGCCAGAGGAATTTCAATTAGCTCATGAACGACATTAAATTATTTCCATTAATTTGGTTATTATGGACTAGCACTTTGGCACATCATATTTTTTTCCAAGCGAATCAAGTTTTTCTTGATTTTCAGACACTACCTCAAACGTCTTCTTTGGCCAAGTCAGTCCCCTGACATGAATCCCATTAAACACAAGCCAGCAACACGATCAGATTTACTGAATCCCCTGCGCAAAGTACGGTGTGAAATATCTCATACACATTTCAGAACACATTAATTCTTGGCTGAGATGAGTTGTTGCACGTCTAAAGTAAACAAAATATTAAATGAAATCATTAATAACAGTTGAACTTGATATATTTGCTCAAAACTTCATTTGGTACTATCAATGCTCGAATGATGTAATAGCAAAACTGGTGGTGCCCATTTACTTCTTGCATATATATATATATATATATATATATATATATATATATATATATATATATATATACATATATATATATATAATTGAGTAAAGATTCGCTACACAAACGCGTTTATGTTTCTGCCCCCCCAAAATAAACGTGTTTGTGTAGTGGATCCTAACTCCATTATATTAAAGCTCTTCTCTGAATCAACTTGATGTTTGATGTATCGAACACTTTATGAAATAAACCCATCACACATCGGATAATATATCGTATTATATTATATTGTATTATATCATATTGCATCTCTGATTTGTATTTTGTGATATATATATGTATATATATATATATATATATATGTGTGTGTGTGTGTGTGTGTGTGTGTGAGTAGATATATATATATACATATGTATGTATGCATGTATGTATGTATGTATGTATAATCTTAGCGTGTTTAATATAGCTAGTGTTACTTCATTAATCTTATAAAATCATCGCCTTGTGTGAGCCCTTGTCGATAAAAAAAAGAATTCTCTCCTTGAATGGTAAACAAGACCGCCCTAGTGTTTGCCTCGGTAGGTCAGTTGTAATCAAACTGTCTTGCTTCCCTATATCTGACGCGCCCGATACACCTGTCTGCATCGTCCACGAATAGCCACAGACTGGCATTAATTACACACTTTTCTACGACTCTAAAATAGATTTTAGAGCCAGATCTGCAAAATGAAGAGGCTACAAAGGAGCTAAATATTAACTGTGATAAAATTCAGTTCTTGCTTTACTTGGAAATTTGTAACAGCAAATAAGACTTTACAGAGACTGATAGTAAAACTTCTTGAGATGATGAGAACTTGCAAAGCAGTCAGCTTGTATTTTCCCTTCAGTCAAGTTGAAAACTCGCGAGAAGAGAAGATAAACGTACGCTGCCAAAGTCACCAGATACTGTCATCAAATTTTAATAAAATTTTCGATACTTATTAAAGTAGGATTTTTCTTTAGATTTTATACCAAATATGAGAAAAGTTGAATTTTTTTCTTACGATTCTAAGCCCATAAATCATCAAAATGGTAAGAATCATGTCTTTAAAAAAAATCCGATGTTCTGAATGAAAATTCTTTTTTTTTCAAATTCGTCCTTCGATAAATGAATATCGAAAATTCTAACTAAAATCGAATAATATGCTGATTTTTGCTATATCTTTGAGTTATTCAGATGTCGATTTCTCGGTGAAATTGTGTCCATATTGTTCATACTTCTTAAATAAAATCCAGCGAGACCACCACCGAAAACTATGGAAACTAGAACACAAAATAGCACGGAAAATATATCTAAGTTTTAATCATACTTAACTAGTATTCATAATTATTTCATCAATAAGAAAACAGGTTAGTCACTGAAAAGAAACTATCACGTGACTAACGTCTTTTGGCAGTGTACCATGTTGGGGGTGATCAGTTAAAACATTTGTAGAAGGGATGATCAAAGAATAAGTTATTTGTCTCGCTTTTTGTTGTGCAGTGATCATTAAAAAATCTGAATTATCCCCACCAAAAAAAAGATGGACGCAACCTAGGGATCAATTTAGCATAAACTCACATTGCAAACTGAAAAGTCAATTAAAAACCTATTTAGGGGGACGGTAAAAAAAAACAAAAGAACTGTGTTCATAGACATAAGGAGTAAAATTTTCAGCCCTCTAACTCAATTCGTGCAGCCTGTACAAGTGATACATATTGATATACATGCATAGCCAAATAGACCTGCTTGAAAACTGAAGAAACCTATGTTTTTATGACACTTTGTGTTTACGTTTTCAAATATGCTAACAAAAAGTTTGATGAATTGAAGAGGAAGTCAGAGGTAGAAGTAGCAAAAAGAAGCTAGATCTAGTCCAAAAATGGCTAAATTGGCAACACTTACTGCCATTAATTACAACTTTCAACAAGGCGGGACATTTTGGCAATGGCCCAAAACGCAAAGTAATCATTCTGTCTGCTTTCTACAGGCACGGATGGAGGTGTCGGCAGACCCCAACACATAGCGGTGCAGAGAATAGACAGGGTGAACTGAGTTCAAATCCTGACTGGGACGGTGTGTATTCACTTCGCATTAACATCGTTGAGAAAGGCATGAACCTATGTACCCCCCAAGCTATGGGTTGAATAGTTCAGGATGAAATGAGTGACGCCAGTTCGGGGGCTTGTCTCCTCTGTCCGTTTTGCATATCAGAAACCAATCAGTTGCCTGTATCCTACTGACACCTAGAGTTGCCACTTTCTGAACTCTCTCTCCAATACTCTTCCTCTTCTCTCTCTCTCTCTCTCTCTCTCTCTCTCTCTCTCGAGTTTGCTGCCTTTTTTCGCTCCGACTCCCTCCTATTTTTTCTTTTTTTTTTCGTCCCCTCTCTCTCTCTCTCTCTTTCTCTTAATACGCGTTTTTTTATTTCTTTTCTTTCTTTTCTTTCTTTCTTTTTCTTTCCTTTTTCTCTTCTCTCTTTCTCTCTCTCTTTCTGCTTCTTTTTTACCTCTATCTCTCTCACTCTCATTTTCATTGCATCTCTCTCTCTCTCTCAATACGCGTTTTTTTCTTTTCTTTCTTTCTTTTTCTTTTTTTTCTCTTCTCTCTCTCTCTCTCTTTCTCTCTGCTTCTTTTTTACTTCTTTCTCTCTCACTCTCATTTTCACTGCACCTCTCTCTCCCTCTTTCTCTCTCTCTCTCTCTTCTACTCTTTCTCTATACTTTGTCCCTTTACCTTCGATGAACCCACCTATTTTTAAAAGCCTTTGTTTCCATCAGTATCTCGATAGTGTTCCTGTCAATATCAGTTACGTAGTATCACCAGAGTTGATCAACGTCTTGTCGGGTCGTAACCTAGATGAGTGACCGTCTGGGAATACCAGATGCTGCAAACAGCTGAGGATCATATAGAAAGCCTCCTGTGGCGATCCGGTCAATCTTCCCAGGAGAGAAACCGATCTCTACACTACGCTCAGTAATGCAAGCCAACCCCCTCCCCGCAATCTACTCTTCCCCTCCCGAAACCCTCTGATTAGCCTGGCTGCGAATGACAGGAGACGAATTAACTAATGAGTTATGATTCTTACCGGAAATTTGATTAAACGCTTTCATTACAAGGAAGAAATTTTGGAAGGAATTCCAGAAATAAAAGATACACACAAGAATGCATACGTAGACTAAATTGAGCTACGTCTTGTTCAAGGCCAAGAAAATGGAACAACCAGTGAAAATTAAACTGGCTTGCTCTCATCGCTCTGGAGTGGGGCTTTACGTACATATAAATAGATATTTGGTGTCGTCTACTCATGAGCAGGGTCAAAATAGTGGAGAAACCCCTTAAGTATGGAAATAGCTTGCTATTCTCAAACGAGTAATTACCTATCAATTTATCTATCAATCCGTATTCTGTCTTTAAATATATTTGTCAATCCTATCCTGTCGAGGAGTATATATATATATATATATATATATATATATATATATATATATATATATATATATATATATATATATATATATATATATATATTACTTATTGTCACACACTATCTATCTCTATCTCTCTCACTTTCTTTCCATCCATCTCTCTCGATCTCATTCCTACCAAGCTTTCCAACAAAAGCCTAAACATCATATATACCCCGTCAAGGTAGTGGCAAAAAAAATGTGTTCATTTTACATTGAAGTATCATTGTAAATCGAGCACTCTTCTACTGTTTTAAAAAAATTTAACTGACTTCAAAAGGTTACTACTGTGGTATACATTTAAATTTTCAAGGCTTTATGTGCCCCCAAAGAAATGTGACCAGGACCACTGAAACAGACAAAAGGACTGACATATTGATATAGGGTCCCGATAATGCTTAATCTAAGGGTAGAACAAAATAAATCTAACACAGACGTTCGAGATACAACCCATAATTGCTTGCAGTAACATCTTAAAAATCAGGATAAAATTCATATTCTGAAGAAGGAGACGAATTCGGAAAAAAAAATTCAACTCCCTAGATCCGATACCTGTTCATAAAGTTCCTATTGAAAAGATTTCGAATACGTAGTCCAAGATAATAGATTATTTCTTCTGTGTCAGATGGATGTGAAATTGGCTTGCGGCTTGATGGCGTGGATAACGGAATCGGGAAACCGGTATCAAACTCAAGCCTAAGCTGTTCACTCCGCACAAAATACCCCTGGGAAATTCATGGATTCTCATGCTTCTTGGGAAGCAGTCAGTCTAACATTGGAACCATTCTGGATCCAAACCAGCTCGTCAGAAATTAGTGGAACGGGTGAGATTAGAAATGGGAAAATCCTTGACCCAGTATTAGAGATGAAATGGATGGTGATGATTACGGTGACTACTTCATGGTTCCATTTTAGAATATCTTAATCTTTTACTTCAGAACTTCCAACTTCCCTCAGAACTTTACTGTTGCCTTCAGACTCTTTTACCAAAAATCATTTTCCATTATTGTGCACTTTGTATTGCACGATCTTGTTTTCCATTCAGATATTTGATTAATGGAAAGATTTTGAAACATTTATGATGGAAGTAACTGAATAAATCCTTACTAATTCCAATGTCATTATTCTAAATTGTTTATGTACAATTCTTATTCATCACTCTCTATTCATAATGGCATTATTACTCTAACACAAAATAGTCATAGATGTGAACCATTCACATCTATAAGAATAAAATGAAACATTATCAGGGAACGAATATATCTATGTATATGACATTGCTTACGAACTCAACAAACAGTAAGATAGATTCTATCAAAAACCTCTAAGATGCGTGAAGGTCTGAAGATAACTTTTGCTTCAAATCAACCATGTTGCAGGGTTCAAGTTTTCACCATTCAGAACAGCATAGGAGGATAAAGTGGAATGTTTATAAGCGTTGACTCAATCCGGAGATCTCATCTGGTTGAGATCTTGGTCAATATTGGACTGCAAAAAAGCTATTCTTAGCTCGCTAACAGCAAGAGGATTGACTGCACCTGTTCTAGCATCTTCTGCTCCACAATGCTTTTCATTTTTTACCACAGTATTTCGTCAGGACTGAATTGAAGAACGATAAACACAGGATATTGAAAGAGACATTCGTATAACTTATTGTGACAAGGAGCATTATCGCACACAAGGACAACTTACGTTGCTGTATCTCCAGGAAGACAAGATGACATTTCAAGTACCCATTCCTTCGTGGCTTCGGATTTGGAGGCTCCTCTTGGATGGATGGTATAAAGGACTTTGTAGAATGACATGGCAAATATCACGTGTGCAGTTGGAACTTTATCCCCAGGCAATAACAGCAATGCCCATTGTCCTTTTCGGACGTGTCCTCGAATTCTTCGACAAAATAAGTTGAAGTTAGTTCCGTCCATCCATATTACAAGCTGTCGTTGTTAAATGTATTGGTTGACTTGTTTTGCATATTGACATTGAGATTGTTTGTTCTTATCAGAATCCGTTGTAGAAATATGAATATGGGTCATCTTGTAATGTAATTAATGGCACTCGTAGCTAATTGTGGACTGTCACTTCTAACACCTGGACTTGGAACTCGTCCTTGAGCTTAATTGCAAGTTGCTTCAGTCTAATCTGGGAATCCAGTACAGTCCATGCACGCAGAGTTTTCATTTGTTTTTCTGATAATATTCGTCTTCTCCGACCTCTATCGGGCCTTTTCGTTATTTCACCACAACGCACCCACGAGTATGCAGTTCTATATTTAACTGTTGGTTGAACGTATTCGTTCGTCTTCTGCACATCTCACTATCTGTTCTCTATCAAAAGCGCTGGTTGGAATTGTTGATGACATTCCGTCAAGAATTTTGTGATTCAAAAAATGTATAAAGTGACAGATGTTTTATCGACCCTACGTGTTGACTTTCATTTTCATATTCGAATCTCATCCTCTGAAAAGATGGCTTAGTCTTGGAATTTACATATCTGGTGCAGCAATGTACTTAGAAAAGCCCAATTTACGCCTAACCTCGCCGAGCTTGATATTTTGAAAAGGGTGAATACATTTTTTTTTAATATTTCTTTTCAAAATATTTACATTAGATTTTATCAAAAACAACTTATCTTGATGAACCCACATAGAGAAACACTGGTGTATGCACGCTGATTCACTTCTTGCTATGTTAAGTTATGAATAATATTCTATCAGACTGGGGAAACACTTACTTCACACTTAAGCATATTTCTTAGAATCGACTTAGAATTGTTCTCGACATTTCTGAAGTCAAAGATGAAAGTTCTGGTGACAATCTTAGAAGTTCTAAAGTCAAAGTTGAAAGTTCTGGTGGCAATGTTAGAAGTTCTAAAGTCTAAGTTAAAAAAGATGTAGTATTATCATCTTGTTACATCATTATGGCAGTCGGAAGAATTGAGGTTGGATGGTTAGAATTGATCTTCTCCTTTTCATAACTCAGCGTTGGATTGAACCAACCACTCTAAGGTTTTTGTAGCTGAAGCAGTAGAGCAGCTGATACGGAAAAAGAGGCCTCCCGGGGTGAAAGTTCGGATCTCAACGTGAGCTTATTTATTATTTATCATCTGTGAAGTTTGCTCATTGTCGTCGACTGACAGCTGGAGCAGTAGCAATGAGAAGCAACAGAAATTAAGATAAAATGAATACGAAACGAAAAAATACTAAACAAATTAATGTTAGCTGAATCCATTCAAACGTTGATGTTAGCGAGTCGCCAGATGTAATTGGCGAATCAACATCGAATCTATCTCACTGATGCATTTTTCTCACCAATAGTACCGGGAAAAGGCATGAACTCAATTATCCTTTATATCTGTCAAAGTTTTTCAACTGAGTCCAGTTCTCTGAAATACCTCATTATTTGAAAGAAACCATTAGAAATGAATGAGAACACTGGTTATCCAACTTACATATAAACTTGCATGAAAGAAATAGTAGCAAAAATATCTTATCAATAATGACAGAAAATATTGAAATTAAGAAAGAAATTTTTGAGATATTGTTGAGAAAGATAACTACGATGCAGGGATGATAACTGTGTAGACTCCTGTATCCACTCCAAAATTTAATCGATTCTTCCCTTGCACGTGGCACACCATCCCAATAGATATCACTGAAATTCATTCTGAACTTTGGGGGATATTGTGTGGACAAACAGACTGACAGACATCAAGACGACAGACAGACGGACAGATATATATGATTGAATACATGCAATTCTTCTTCTAATTTTGGATGAAGTATCAATTGGAATGATTTTGCAGGATAAAGTATCAAATGGAATGAGTATAACATGATATCGATTATTTTTCCCTATTCTAGGGAGTTAGTTGTTCGGTTTGGACAGGGTTTTAAAACATTGGATGAATTGTTTCTACAAATATTTGTCTTCTGTTTTTATATTTTTTCTGTTTTCGTTTTTTTTGTGTGTGTGATGTCACCATTTATTTGTTAAAAACAAAACAGTGGCCCCCACCACCAGACCGCTACTATAACGCCAGGTTGAGGACGCCTGTTTTTTTTTAAAAAATCAAAACGTATCAAATCATGTCACTGTCGTTATTAAAATTGTCTGCTTGTTTCACTTCGAGTTAGATGCTTTCTAATCAGTAATTTCAAGTTTTTCTTCCTCAATTCGTCTTGATTGTTGAAGTCACAATGTTTCGTTGGTAGGTTGTTCTCATTCCTTTGTCCATGCCAGAGGATATCTCATATCAGTTAATTAATCCTTCCTGATTCGTTAAAACGATTTCGCTAACCTGCCTAAACCAGAGAGACTGACTCCTCTGCACTACGCAACCGAGGGATTGAACTCGCGATTGCATGACATTTTACTAGATACGCTCAAGCAAAGCTTTTATCCTCAAGGAAATGAGTCCCAGTCGAAATAATATGACTTTTACAATCAATATGAAGACACTAGTTTGAGTGAATCTGTGTATAAAAATGATAATTTTGGTCGAGTAAAGATCGGGACCACTTTTCTTCTTAATGGTACTAATCTTCACTTAGTTCAATTAAGTGGCACTAATCTTTATTTTGTTAGATTTGGCTATTAAATCATACAACGAGATCTTGGGTATACTTCCGGGAAGACCTGCACAGATCCCCCTGCTTAAAATGACACAGGGCCCCTGATGATCAAAAAATTAATGGAGTTTCATGAATTGTTGTAAAACGTTTTTTTTTTTTTCTCATTCCTACCTGCAATTTTTCTCCGGGTGGCACTGGTTACCTTAGTCTTGTTGAGTGGTAAAAATCTTTACTTGGTTATATTGAGTGGTGCTGATCTTTGCTTGGCGAACTTAGAAGTGCTGATCTTCACTTCATCCAACGATTCCATCTCAAAAATTGAGAACAGAATCTTAAAGTTGCGTGTATGAAGAGTAAAAGCTTTCAAGTGCTAATGATTTACCTTCTTAGATATGTAGGAGATTCTTCTAGAAGAAGAAACTATCTCACCCACAATTGCTCGTCCGCCGAACACACCAAGCAATTTATTTATCACATCTACTATAGCGTGTGGTCTACCGGGTCCTGTCAGTAATCCTAGCAGACCGCAGCTTCTCGGTCTTTTGGCTAAGAACAAACTGCTGAATCTGTTTTATCAACTTGATATCTTGTACGTCCCCGAAGTTAAATGACTTAAACGACAATTGTTGAGTAAAGAAAAACAACTCAAGTTAAAGAAAAAAAATTTAATCTACTAAATCTCAAAGCTAAGAACCCTAACCAGTACTTTAGTTGGAACAAACTATTTCATTCCAAACCGAACTACACGCAATGAGTAAAGGTTAGGTTTTGGAATCATGGTAAGTTTTAAGAGACTATTCTACTATTTTTTGTCGATCAGTCCAATGTCAGGAGATCCCATGTCGGACACATATCTGTTATTAAGCTAATTCAGTAGAACTAGACTGATCTTAGCCAAAAGCCTGAAAAGCTGTGGTCTGCCAGAACCACAATGACTCACCCAACGATCTCTCTAAGCCAAAAGCCTTTCTTTTTTTTTTTTTTTTTTTTTGCTCACTGCTTACTTAGACGTATGTTAAAGATTAAAACATACTGCTGCCTTCCTAGCATAGAAATTAGTTTTTCTTCAAAACAAACTACAGCCCACTTAAAATCACACATCACTCACTTGTAGGCGGTACGACCCACTTCGAAGGCCCCTTCTCTAAGCAATTTACCTATCTTTGTCTCTAACAATGAACAAGCTTTTGTGTTGTTGTTCCATGGTGTGTGTATATGATGTATTGAAATTTGTGTCTGCTGCTTCGTTTCTCTCCAGATGCTCACTGTTTTGGCTGTCCGCCCATATGTCAGCTTTTGCATAGAGGTACGCACCAAATACGTTCGTTAAAATACTGCGGACTACTATACAGAACTTGAAAACGAGGAACTTATTCTTTTTTATATACTTTATTCAAACTATGAATAACACCAGCATAACCCAATTCTTCACTCCATAGCGTCCTTTTTATTCCATTTTTTTTCTTTTTTGTACTCTTGATTCATCATTGTGTATCAATTACAAGGATGACCACAGACTTGTTGCAAAATTAACACCCACTGACAGAGAAACTATCCAGTCAATATATAAACCCGCCATCACAGTTTATAATTGAACAACCGTAGTGCAAAAATCTGAAATAATTTTTTTTTTTAAATCTATAGAAGAATATGTTTAATTAATGGTCAGAATGAACACTATTTATGCCATCACTGGCATTTTCTACTGGAAAACATCTAAAATAGAGTTCGTTTTGGGGTTTTTTAATATCTAGAAACATCTAGAGCCTGGAGAATCTAAATATTATTAATAAACTTATTAATATAAGCCCCACAAAAAGTAAAAAACTTTTTTCCAGAAATTAAAAAAGGGGGGGTCGTGTTGCTACCAAATCTCCAGTCTGACCGAACGGTATTGTATGTTCGTGTATTCAAGTGGAAAGCTCGAACACACAAACATACAAACATATGCGCAGGTAAAAAGGATAAAAACCTTTCCCACCTTGGGTGGCTACGGTTGTTCAATATAAAAGATTTGTTAAATACTGCTGACCAGAGGCGTAGATGAGGGAAGGTAGGCGAGAGGGTATCATAAAAAGCCACTGGGGACCCTAAAGAGGGGAGGCCCATAAAAGCTTTATCACTAGTTTACCTACTGCATTTCTTCTAACAAATCTCGGAAGGTGGGGGGCACAATGGGCTAAGCCCCCATCCCCGGCCACCAAATCCTCAACTATGCCTCTACTGCTCATTATACACAACAATTCGAAAACAAGAAACATATATATTTTTAGTATTTTATTTAAATTGATGATGACACGAACTTGATCCCATGCGTGAAAACTTGATCCCATGCGTGAAAGGGGGATAACTCCTGTTCGCTGACCCGTTGGAAAATTTTGAAATATACTGTATTGAAAAATTTGAACTAGTTCGAAAAATGTCGTTTAGATTATGTTTTGAGGGAGTTTTTTCGAGCTGGTTCAGATTATTTCCATACGGTGTGCTCAGATATTTCCAGGAGGGTCATCCTCTAATGAGTGTCAATCGAAAGAAGCTTCGAAGGATTTATTTAAAAGAACAAATTTAATTTCTTCCCCTCTTTTATGTTTTACTATACATCTGTATATATTTCACGACAGAATTATTTCTGTCTTCTTCGTTCTTTCCTTTAAAAAAAGACTTAGATTTTCAAAGATTACTTTGCTAAAAACGATCAGAGGGAGCTGTCTATTTTGATCACTTTTCGATAGCCTTTTAAATAACAATAAGCAGTCGATTACACTAAGCAGAGGATACACAGTGGGACGGGGTCTTTTATACAATAGCCGGCTGATAACATTAAGTGAGGGGTATAGAGAGGGAGCAAATTATCATGTATATACACATATGCAAATAGATATACACAAAGTCCAGGCAAATCAGATGGTCGGACTATCGTACCACCGTGGAACTTGGAGTCACGATGAAGCCCTGATTTATTTAGAAATGCTCTATCCCCCCATATACATATATATCACATACACATGGTGGGTAGGAGATCAATTTCTCAGCAAAATTGTTACCCCTAAATGGATGAGTCGATTGTTACAGCTAGGAAGACAAAAAATGTGCGTACTGGTCCGTTGTTCATGTTTTGTTTTTTTTCACATGATCAACTGGTTAATACTAATGAAAAGATTCACGAAAATCTTTTAATTTCTGGAAAGTCTTCTGGGGTACAAAATGTTTAAATTCCCGTGATTAGCAATTACATAATAAATCTAATGATAAAAATATTTTCATAATTCCGTAGATTTTTATTTGGACTATTGTCTTTATATCTCTGAATTTTTGAGATGAGGTATTATTATTATTTCTATTATTACTGGGACTTTCCTCATCTTGGTTGTTTTTCATACATGGACACATGGCGTAGTGGTTACAGAATCAGACAAAATTACTGCAAGTAATCTGATGGTTCTAGGTTCAATCCCAGTGTGAGACAATAATAATGCTACTAATGCTAAGCGGGGAGTGTGGTCAATATCCTCCCGTCGGTTGAATAAAGGGTTCGGTTCGTTACTTCCCCACACCTACCAGATGATACCTGATGAAGGCCGTAGAGTACAACGGCCGAAACGTTGAATGAAAAACAACCAAGATGAGGATAGTCCGGATAATAATAGAAATAATATTGTCTTTATTTTTGTTGTTTTTAAAACAACCTTTGGGTCGTTACACTCCAAGGCTTTTCTCTATCGTCTGAAGTTCGAGGATGAAGTATTTCCATTACCCAAAAGAGTTTTTGGACTATTGTATTCATATTTGTTGTTTTCGACACAACGGTTCGGTCGATACATTCTTCGGCTTACCTTTCATGTATGTTGTATATGGTTTTCTTTAAAAGTCACTCAGCGCTTCTTTTTTCATCATTATCATCATCAGCAGCAGCAGCCACCGTATGGTACAGACCTTTGCAATACCACACGATTATGGGCATCGCTGGGGCAATATTTTCTGAACTTGTCTTGTTCGTCACGCCATCTTACATTCTGCTTGCCACAGTGATTAATGTTGTGAGTCGTAATGTCCACCAGTTGTTTGACATTCTTGCTACATGACCAGCCTATTGCCATTTGAGTTTGCTAATAGATTCCATGATATTAGCTTATCCTCAACTAGAACGCGAAGTCCAAGAAATCTACAAATTTTATTGGCGAACGTGTTTCGGCCAACTTCGTTCACTGCTTACGCGTAACCATAACACTCATTTTTATGATTCTATTAAGCAATTGTATATTACTTGACGAGATGAAAAAGACAGAAAAAGAGAATGTCTCTGGGTGTAGATCAAACTGTATATATCGGCCGAACCGTTGTATTGAAAGCAACAAAGACTCTCCTTGACTATTTTCGTAATTGATTTTATCACTCGAAAAGTGTATGTTAATCAATCCGTAATAAACCTTTTCTTTAATCATAAGCATTCATGAAATTGCAATCAAACAGAGAACAGTATATCTGAAAATGTTTATAATTTTAATATAAGTTGGAGTACAATTGTTGAACTAATTTTTATCACTATTTACCTTCATCTCGATTTTCAAGTTGTTCTTATCACACCTTCAACAAGAGCTGCCATTTTTATGGAAACAAACTTTCGGCGAGATTTGAAATCATGTCCTTCTTGCCAATAATCGGAGAAAGGTTTGGTTTTTAAAAGTAATTTCTGACTTCTGCTGGCTATGAAGCTTTTCACGTGGAGGGGTCATAGCAGCTAGGTGTGAACTTATAAGAGGGACATCAGACCGAATCTCACCTCTAGTTTCACTCTTCATATCCGATCCACACTGTTAGGTCGCTGACGTAGAAGTGACGGTCCGAGTCGAAGTTGTGATCAAAATAACTTTTAAATCAATAAGTAATAAGTAATCCAAATTAGTTCAACGGGTATCATATCTGAAGTTTTAGCCGTGATTTCAGAATGATTTTCAAATAGCTGATCCACGTTTTACGGTGATCATTTCACTACTGCAGATCTCACAAGTGAAATAATGTACTTGTCTAGTCAAATTACACTCAGACCCGGAAGTAAATACACCATTAGCAATTTTAGCATGAAGAGTCACATCATTCCATGTAGAATAACAGAAAAAAACAAGACTTGAATCTCTGTGGAAAATTTTCACAACACATTCAAAATTCTAGTATTTTTAGTATTTTCAGACAGTTTTATCAGTTTAGTCAAAAAAAAATTGTTTATAATGATACAAATATTACTATTGAAGTGATCAATCTTCACCAATATTTGATATAAGGAGAGTAGTATGAATATTCAATACTAAATAACTCTTTGTTGATATTTCATGGTAAAAATGACAATCCAGTGGTCATGTAAGGTCAAATTGATAAATTCCCCAAAGTTTCATTATAGTCCATGAGAAAGTGAAGGTTATCATTTTTTTCTATAGAATCATGGCAATCAGGTTAAATAATACATAAAAACCATACATATTAGAAAACACATTAAGATAAGAACAATAAGCACATAAAATGAGAACAAAGCTATCTATTTTTCAATAATGTAGTTTGATCAAACAATTGGGAAAACCATTTTATAACCATCTACAGTGGATTTTATAGCAAACTAAAAGGCTTTCTGAATTAATCACCATAAAATTGAACATTACTTCAAATTCTTTCTCTGCATTTAGCTTTGTGGCCAATCATTTCGAATTCAGAATTTGTGCTGATAAAAATTTTCCCCCTAAGTTCTAGAGAGGTTGTTATTCTACATAAAATTGCCCTTCGTTTAGTGGGAAATTTGTTAATGGCATATTTACTTCCGGGTTTAACTATTCAGGGGTGAAATTCGGCTGGATTATACTGGTTGTTTGGGATTGGAAAGATAGGACTGATCGAATTTCCCTAAGTGGGGAGGACGTACCTTCCTTTAAAACATCTGCATTTGAAACTCTCGCTTTTGTACTGACTACAGTCACTATAAGCGAATAAGCCACAGAGCTGCGATACACGTCTGAGATGGCCTTTTAGATTGATAAGTCCGTAAGTTATACCATAGATGCGCTAGTTTTTTTGTTTGTTTGTTTTTTTATGTGAAGATCTCACCAGAGCAGGGTTACCAACTTTATTTCCAAGTATACTTCTAAAATTGAGTCAGTGATTCGAGAGTGATTTTCAATGGCCCAATTCATGTTTATCTTAAATTGATAATAATTCAAGTCAATCTTTATTTCATCTCCTTTACCTGATTTAATTTGAATACTTAAAATCCTTTCCAGAAATTCATAAAATTAAAAAAATTGGATGATTGTCAGAATGTTTTTCGTTTGAACAAAAGAAAGTCCTTCTATCACACGCACTCACACTGATATACACATTGATACATACATACCCACGCACACACACACATAGACACTGGTACATATTCCCTTGCACATTCTCTCTCTAGCCTTCTCTCTCATTATTACTTATATATTAATAAGTGTGGTTCCTTTGTTATGGTTAAGGTGGGTACCTTTCAAAGATGTTTCAATTTTTTAACCCACCGCTTTTTTTACTCTTCCTTCAATGATTCGTTCATTGTTGCTTTTTGTACTTATTCATCCCTTCCGCTTTTTTTTTCAGAATGCATTTGCGTTCCCATGCAAAAATAACCTTTTCAATCTCGCTTAAGGCACTTTTTTTTCTCTTGAGAAAATCCTTCCACCTCAACTCCAAATGAAATTACATCTCGTAGACAAAAAGGAAGAAAAAGATGCCATTCTACAAGAAAGTTATTGGCAATTATATATATATATATATATATATATATATATATATATATATATATATATATATATATATATATATCATAATTATATATTGTATATTGGCAATAAGATGTTTGTATTTGTACTCAGGGTGCGACCGGATATGAGTTTGTGCGCATGCGTGCTCAAAGGTGGAGAAAGTTTGAAATGGAGAGTAATCAATAAAAATAGCTCACATGAAGATAGCACGTGATTCGCGAACATAGATAGATATGAGCAAATCCAGATATATAGATAGACAGATAGACGAATAGATATGAACAAACTGAAATAGATAGATAGATAAATAGATAGATAGACAGACAGATAGACAAACAGATAGATAGACAAACAGATAGATAGATAGATAGATAGATAGATCCCAGTAAGATGTGCAGATCAGATGACCCGGACGAATGTACTGGTTGCTTGGGATTGGAAAGCTCGATACAATTTTCCAAGGGAGGAGAATGGACGTTACTTGAAAATCAGCATAGGAAATTCCTGCTTTTGTTCTTGTCACCATGAGCGAATAGGCCACGATGCAGCTATATACGCTTGAGAACCTCCACAAAACCATAGTTGCAAGGGCATAAGAGAACTTGACTCGGTCAAAGGACGAACCCTGATTATTCTGACCCAGACTACACAGAGCAATGCCAAGGTCATTGCATCTGCATTTGTCTGATAAAAAAAAATCTTGGATGATCAACAAGCCTGAAAGTCAGACCATAGATGCGCTAGTTCTTTACATGGGTGAAGATCTAGAAAGGACAGGGTTGACAACTTTATTTTCAAGTTTATATATAAAATTGAGTCAAAAAGTATCTTAAAGCATCTAGACTCACCTCGGTTCTCCGGAAATATAGATAAAAATCTCAGAAATATATTACATATTATTGATAAATTGAATGTGACTCTAATCTTCTACACGGAACGTAACTAACATTCTGGTATATCAGTCAGTAGCGGTGATCGTCGCTATAGATGCTAGCGAATCTTAAAAAGCTTCCCATCTAGATATAATCAACTTTCGTTTTATTCGTATTGGTTTAAAAATGAAATCAGCGAGTGAAAGTTATTGAAAGTTATTTAAGGACTACGTCAATGCCAGAATCTCATATCTTTTTTTTCTCAGCATGGAAAGGCTTCTGTCGGTTTTTGTCTACGAGTTGTCGTTCAACTCTCCCTTTGAAATTTCCATATAGTCTCTGTGTACGTCTTTTTTTGTATCTTTTTTCCCCCTTTTTTTCTTAAGAATATGCTTTTGCGATTATTTTTGTCCTTTTCACATTATTTTTCCTTCAATATTTGTAACTCGGTAAGTCCTTATCAGACATTTTTTTTTTCAAATTTTGCACTTGCTGAGAGTATTTATAATTTCTCGTTTCATGGATTTTTTTTCTTTGAATTCAGTGATGGAAATGGGTTTTTGAATCTAAGTATACGGTAAGGCTGGGTTTTGGGAAGTATGCATACAGTAATGCCTCCATTAGAACACATTGGACATACAAAATCTGGAAATTGAGAAAAAGGTACTACCGCCTACCCTCCCCCTTTCCATCACTGTTTGAATTTTGAAAGGTTTATTTCCGTTTTTACCATTTTGCCAGGGGAGATTATTTTTTAATTTCATTTATCTATTAATGTTTCCAAATTAATACCATCGTCTGATTATCGACAGCATCAGAACGAACACTTTTCAATTCTTTTGAAATTCAAGAATCTTTACCAGCAGACGATTCTTTTCCATCTTCTATCTTTCATAAATTCTTCCCAATCCTCAATTTTCTACTTTTCAACTTGTTCTCGTCTTCTTTCGCGATCCTCTCGCGAGAAAAAAACTATCTTTCTCGAGAATTTGTCCTCATTTATGTTTTTATTTCAGGGCCTTATACTATCAATTTTTTTTTTTTTTTTATCAATAATCGTACCTTGATTTTTTTCATTTTACTTCAGAATATTGCCGTCTGCTAGGAAAAATTCCTAAAGGGCAGACAAGTGTTTTTCTGTTTTTGTTTTTTCTCTTCCATTGATTATATTTTTTCTCTCAGAATTGGTTACTTTTAACAATTCTTTGCGAGGTGAATCGATTATTTTGTAATCATTTAACGATCATAATTTATTTTTCTTATCATTCAACTCTCATTTTTTTCAATCATATAGTTCCTTTTTTTTAATTTCTGCCGGTTGTTATCATGAGTATCATTATCATTTATTATCCGGGTTATTCTTGAAAGCAGTGTGGCTTGGTGTACATCCGTGCCAACAACTCTGATTTACATCTCAGAAAATACTGTCTTAAGAGACTGAATCTGCATAATTTTAGACCAAAAGAAACTGAAATAGTCGCTTCTTGCCTAGATTTCAAAATATATGAAATAAATGAAATCACATGATTTCACCATCATCAGATGCTTTTTTTAAAAAGAGACTGACAATCGCCGACTTTCCAGTAATAGACACATGGTTGATGAAATCTCTGGTTAAATGTTGCAAAAAGGGACACCTTTTATGCAACGCGACATAAACTGGGGACGCCAATCGCTAAAAAGTCTTGGTGGTGAAGTGGTTCGCAGCCTACAAAATGGAATCGATGGTTCGAGTTCAAATTCTGGCTGTGTCTACTTCGCACAAATGCCCATGGGAAAGGCATGATTCGGAATAGATGATACAATTGGAATGGAAATTTTTCTAGATTAAGAAGAAATTACGTACATTAATATAAAAAAATTGAAAAAGCTGTATAGAATTTCATTTTAAGTCATATATTCGTTTGTTTAAGTTTTGGTTTTGCTAATCTTTATAAAAGTCAAATATAATTATATTCGTAATTGCTTAGATAAAAATATCCTGATTGAATCAACTTTCCTGGAACAACTGAGAATTGTCAGGACCTCTTTAAAGCAATTGGTAAAAAGTAAGTGAACTCATGTGATTATATTCATTTCAGATATTCACAGACCCAGGAACGGTTGGATACTTTTGCTGCTCTCTATCTCTATTTCTCTCTCTCTCTCTCTCTCTCTCTCTCTCTCTCCCTCTCTCTCTCGCTCGCTCTCGCTCTCGCTCTCGCTCTCTCTCTCTCTCTCCATATATATATATATATATATATATATATATATATATATATGCATCGCTCTTACCATTGAGCAGCCGCTAGTAATGCAAACTCCCAAATAACTGTTTCAACTCAAAATTCTTATTTTGTTTATTCACGGTCTATATCAGCACGATTCGTTTCTTTCGACGCGACACTTATGTTATTAGGGTATAAATATATGAGCCAACAGAACAATTATATTCGACAGTTTATATCCGAAATGATAGTAGAGATTTTTTTTAGGGAACACATTTCGTCCTGCACTTGAATCAGCCAGAAGTGAATCGAGCAGCCAACCATGTAAATGTATGAAGAAAATGAGTCTCGTATGGAACTCAAACCCACCTGCACTAGGAAGCAGTTTTGATGTGATTCTGCTCTACCAACTGAGCTAAAGACACTGTTGATAGGCAATAATCCGAGATAACACAAATTGTTCATATTTCTATTCTGCTTCCTGGTGACGCAAGTTCGAGTCCCGCACGATGCTCATTTTTTGGAATTCATTTACAGGGTGAGCTATCCGATTTGCTACTGGTTAACACCGGTGTCGGACGAAATATGTTCCCTCATAAGAATGTATCTACAATTATCACATATACTGTATATACTGTACATCAGTATGTTTACATTCACATCTACTAATAAATGTATATCGATCCATATTCACACATGCTGATCCATTTATTTTCCAATATCCCCAAATGATCATGAGAATGCATCTGTAAAATAAGCCTTCACCGTTTTCTTTGTTTCCTTTATTGAAGAGTGACTTGTTTTTATTGAAATTATGTTAACAAAATCGATTTGTCTTTTTGTTGTGTTTGTTTGTTTTTGATGATTAAAAAATTACAAAAGTCGATCATTTTTTTTTAATTGAATTTTCTCTCTCTCTCTCTCTCTTTCTCTCTCTTTCTCTCTCTCTCTCTTCACTATTTTTGGCTCTTTCTTTCCTCGAGACATGTCTTCACATCTTTTCTTTTTTTCTTACTCTCTCTAATCCACTCGTCTTTTCACATCTATGCGTTCTGTTGTTTATCTCCCTTTCTCTTTCAGTTTGTCTCTTTCTTTTCTTAATCCAACTCCTGTCTTGATTCTCCCTTCTCTTTCTCTCTCTTCAATTCGTCTTCACTCAGGAATTTCGTTCTTCAGTGAATACGATATAATCGCTTCTTTTCTGTCCTCATTTTTTATCTTCTTACACACACACGCGCACGCACACGTGCACATACGGATATATATATATATATATATATATATATATATATATATATATATATATATATATATATATATATAAGATTATAAATTACGTTGTATTATATATAAACATTTATTTGGAATGATCTCCCGTCGTTACGCAATGGATGTATCACTTGACTTAGACGTCTGTATCTTATCAAGTAAGATACTTGGGCCTTTGCATTACTGGCGGCTGTTTAGCTCAATGGTAAGAGCAACGCTACGTTGGAGTGGCTGCCCTATCGGCAACTACCTTCACTCTGAATTGGCCCATCCCAAACACCTGAAAAAACTACCTTTTTCATAAGCACTTAGAATCAGGAGAATTTTCTCTACAAATAATGAAATGGACAGATACAACTATAACCTATCACAACATTTAAACGAGGATCTCCATTAAAAGATACAAAAAACAATAAAAAAGCCTCACTCAACAACATCCCTAAAACCGTTGAATTCCTTCAACCCTGCAACAAAAGAAATATTCTATACAACAACCACTTTAAGCATACCAGCACCTTTACCAGCTCTACCACCAACCAGATTTTCTACATATGCAATTAATTTGTCAAAGCAAAAATGTTACATACCTTCTAGAGTGTAACAGATGCAAATTACAATACATAGGCAAATCAGAGTTCCAATTCAACAGTAGACTTGATAACTATGGGCACAGAATCAAATCATCCATACCTACTCCCGGTAAAACTAAACTTCCACACCCCAGGACATAATTTCGTCACAGACGCTAGATTCTCAATCATTGAAAAAATAAACATAAAAAACCCTGCAGACACAACAAAAATTCTTGAACGATAAGAAGATATGTGGATCAACAGACTTAAAACTCTATCCCCTAACTGACTTAACACTAAACTAAGCAACCCAGACCACACCGATCTCCAACATCATAATCCTCCCAATCATAACAACCCCACATCCACACCCTGCTCGTTCATGAATATCCAATACTAGGAACTTCACACAATCACATAGACCCCTACCTATGGAAACCCTTGTACGGTATCCCATTTGTTCAACACAATGCCATCAGACTTCCCAGAACATCTACAATGACCATTAAGGATAGAGAACACGCAGTTCCCTAATGAGATTCGATCATACATAACAAGGACTCCCTTATCCCATCATCTGGACTATCTTCAACCTACCAAACACTCCCACAGTCTTATACTAAATTGCAACCAACTCCCTTGTATCCATGACGAGCAGTACCCCCTCTAAGCAGCAACACCCATGACCTGCTGCTGCTGCTACCTACAAAGATATCCATGAACATACCAACACAGATTTCTCCACAGACAGGACAGTCCTAACTCATCATGATGACCCAAAGGGATCCTCTTCCTTGATTTTCATTTTGGCTTCTAAAGCAGAACATCTGATGCTGAATTTTTTTTATACGATAACCCTTTAAAAACTGAAAGGTACACACATGCTACTGGAGAGAGGAACTCCTCCCGAAACATATATAGCATACTAATTAATTAATTGATTAATCAAAAAATAAAGTTTCCATATATTTTAACTACTGAATATGTCTCATTGCCTATTGTTCATATATATATGTATATCTTATTTTCATAT
Source organism: Thysanoteuthis rhombus (assembly GCA_963457665.1). Taxonomy (NCBI): domain Eukaryota; kingdom Metazoa; phylum Mollusca; class Cephalopoda; order Oegopsida; family Thysanoteuthidae; genus Thysanoteuthis; species Thysanoteuthis major. The sequence goes on from OY735204.1 coordinate 14,873,668, forward strand.
AAAAAATGAAATAGACACTGAACGATGAAATCACTATTTGATTAAGAAACTAAAAATGCATGTGTATTCACATCAGCATAATTTCATTTTCATAAAGTTTATCAATATGCAAAGTAATGCTCTGATGATGATTCAAATAAACAAAGAAATTTTTATAAATTCGATAATTGTTTTTCCATTCAAATACCGTATGAACTCGTGGAATGTTAGAAATTTTCTGATCAATTTTTGAATTATGATTAGGAGATCGAATACACCCCGAGTCTTTTGGCCTAGCCTAGCCCCTAAATGTTTACTTTCTTGAAGGCATACCTCGTGTAATACTCGACCCTGTCGGTTTGAAATTTGATTTCAAAAAGTCGAACATTACACGATTATGTGCGGTATTGATTACCTACAAGTATTTACTTTGGATAGTTTCGCGACAATTTTGTATCCCTTGCAATATTCCAATGGACAAATTCCCTTATATCAGATATATGTTTATACATACATATAAGTACTAAGAAATGGATACATTAACCGACAAAATGATTATGAATTGCATTATTTCCTGTTGTAGTCCCATTTTCTTCAGTTGTTTATTCTACTTCCGTTGTCCAGGACAAGTGATATATCAACTGTGGAATGACAGGAGATCATTTCAAATAAGAGTTTATATACAATATAACGCAATTTATAATCATATACATACATATCAATCTCTCTCTTTATCTCTCTCTCTTTCTCTTTCTCTCTCTCTCTCTCTGTCACTAAGAGGAAAAGAATTGATTTTTTGTTCAATATCACGCAAAATCTATTCTAATAGTTTCTGCCTTTTATTTCCAATCCACTCATTTTTGCATGAAGAGAAAGCGAATAAACGAAGATAGATAAAAAGAAAAACTGAGATAACCGAAAAATACTTTTGCATGTCAACTTGTTATGTCATATCACACTGACATCTCATTCAAATGGGTTCCTACATCCTTACATACATACATACATACATACATACATACACACACACACACACATACATATATATATATATATCGATAGATAGGGGCCACTCCCAGCTTGTTTGTATGACTACAGCGATTGTGCTAAAACCTAGCATGACTAACTGGGATACTTATCTATCTTATTCCCATCTATATATATATATATATATATATATATATATATATATATATGAAATAGTCAATTTATATCCGACAGAATGTGATAATTATGATAAAGACATTTTTGTAGGAACTTGATTTTACTCGGCACCAATGTTACTTGGTAGTAAATCGACCGGCCTTAGATCGTGTAAATAAATAGAGAAATAGGCATCGTGCTGGTCAGTTGGTAAGAGCAGAGCCTGTGCATAAGGCTTTTCTAAGGTAAACGTGTATTCGATCCACACATGACGATAATTGATTTTATATTCATTTACTTATTTACATGATCTAAGGCCGGTCGATTTGCTACTGAATAACATTGGTGCCGTGCAAAAAGTTACCAAAAAATGTTTTTATAACTATCACACACACACACACACACACACACACATATATATATATATATATATATATATATATAAGATTTCATGTATGTAGGTATGTATGTAAAGAAGGTTACCCATCTAAATATGATTCACATCGACTCGTTGACCTTTTAACCACACATTACGTGCATGTAAGACGCATGTTATTAAACAATTCCTGAAGTTGCCTTCCACCTCCAAACATTGTCTAACACCAGCTTGCACGCACGCATTGTCATGCGAAATACAGGCGTTCCTCGTTTTAACGTGGGTGTCGGGGTTCAAGAAAGATAAATCATATTAGAGATGATATTATAACAGCTATAGCTATTTTGTAGCGAAAAATATTGCAATTTTGTAGCTTATTCAAGCCATTTTCGAGCTAGATTGATAAAGTTGGGGTAAACCATCTATCGTCATTTTAACGCTAAGTACGCTATAATGGACTTGCGTTATAACGGGGAGGCCTGTAAGGAACACGAGGGCGAGTGCTTTTAAAAACGACTAAATTGGAATTTCAACTTTTGTTCGGATAACTGAATCTCTTCTTCCCATCTTTGATGATGTCAACAATGGTGGAAATTGGAGGGGCTTACGTAGGGAGGCACAGCGTATACCTAATTCATAATTCCCAGGTTTTTTGTAAGAATCAAAACGGCTCTGAAATAGGCTATACTAAAAAGAAATTACCAAAGGAGTCTTTCAGTACCCTGCCCCTTCCTACAAGGGTTAACTTAGCTCATCGCTGATGGCCCCCGCTGCGATCTTCGAGCATAAATCCTAGACACGACTTTACCGTGTAGCTAATTCTCAAAACCCATTTCTACCACTGGTTGTCAAACCAACGTTTCGGCCGATCCATACTTCAGTCTCTATCAGGTGTATAATATAAGGAACTGGCCAAACCTTTTTTTCTTCGGCGAAGAAAGCAATTGTTATTTATACATCAATTATTTTCTTTGCCGAAGAAAATAATTGTTATCAATATACCAATCAAAACAATCTACTTTTTTTTCAGCAGGTTAGGTACATAGACATATCCATACTGCCAACGAATAAAAAAAATCATATATTATCTGAGGGAGAGATTCAATTGTCAGAATGAAAGCCGGAATACAACAGTTATTTCATATCTATTTATATATTTTTAAGTGAAGTATTATAATTCATTATTATCGATTTCAACTAGTATTTACCTTCATCTGATTTTTGGTTGTGAGAGATTAGTCATAGAGGGTAGGTTCAAGGGGATTTACTTGGATTTCCGCCTCTTGACTAGCCTCTGTAAGTTTGAAAGAAAGGCAGGGCATAAACTTGGCCTAACTTCGGAGACGTGAGTTTCAATCTCACCGAAAGCTTATTCTTCATTCCCAATCAACGCTGTTTTCTCATTGTCGTAGATTAAAGACTAAGCTGAGGAAAGTTGCGACAGCAAGCCTGGAATTGAGACCATAGATTTGATGGTTCGAACTCACAGATTGAAACATAACATAAGCTATAATTAATGTAAGCATTTGGACGTCAATGCCTTCAAAGTATTTACAAGTATATTCTCGGATAAAGATTGCATGATGATTTTAAATAGTACCGTTTTTCTTTGCAAATTATATCAGATGACGGAAAATAGATGATATCTTTTGGGTGTAAAGATCTAACAAAGGATGTTACTCTCAAAAATGCATTTTACATGAGTTCTCATCCTTACACATTCAGTTTTATATATGGGAGGAAGGGAAGAAAACGAGAGATGGTTTGAGTGTTTCGGCCGGTCAGTCGGTGACAATCATAGGTACTAGAGATGCTTACGCATCAAACGAGCCACAGAAACACTATGAAGGTAAATAGCAGTTGAAAATTGATATGTAAGTTAGAATGATAATGACCCTTCTTCAAGTTGTAGCAAACCAAATTGGAATCGCATTTTGACAGTGTTTACGGTTACTTCCAGAAGAACCAGATCTGTCCCCGAGGGTTACCCAATTGACAGAGACCCACAAGGCGGCCATCAGAGCCATCAGGAAGATTAAATATTTCGTTGCCAGGCGCAAATTTCGTGAAGCTTTACGGCCGTACGACGTGAAGGACGTCATTGAACAATACTCTGCTGGTCATGTAGACATGTTGAGTCGGATTAAAAACTTACAATTGAGGTAAGCAACATTTTTATATGTATTTATATATGTATCATTGTCGTCTGCATAACCGTACATCTTTTTCAAGTTTCAGATCTATAGATGAAGGATGACTCAGTGATTACCTTTTGGGTCTGTGAACCGGTATTTAAATACCGATAAATGCCGGTTTTGTGAGCAATATCCTTACCCAGACATTAATACCGGTTTTCTTTTTTTTTTATATATATATAAATTTAAAATGTCCTTCCTAAATCTAAAAACATTTTTTTTAATTTCTTTAAAAAATGCCTCAAGCAGCTGAATATGTGATGATGAGTATTCTTTCTATTAAACGAAAGTCTTAATAATAATTCATTACTCTGCCTAGATTTGTTGATATATTTTCTAAATGCATGTCACGTATTCGCTTATTTCACGCTGTTTTGTATGAAATCATGTTGGAAGAGGAGGAGGACACTGACTAATTTGTGACCAAGTGAACAACGAAAATGTCTAGAAAAAATATGCATTAACCATCGCCCTCACTTTTTTATGGCCTTTTCTTCGGGAACAAAGTGTAGTATCTGTACCACGGGTACTGACACTTGCCCGTCGAATGGGCCGGAGATTGTGTGTGGGTTGACATCAAAGCCCGAGTGCACCGGTGCAAGCGTTAGCAAATAAAGTTTTTCTGAGGCTGCGCTCTGCTACCTGCATCGGGGAGCCCTTGGACTCCGCCCAGCTGCGGGAGGTCAGTTTCCCTGGAGCAGCATTGCTCCATTGAACCTAAAGGAGTAGGTCCCCTGGTGGACGCTTTCGTGGTGGTTGTCTAGCCTCTACAGTGCGCTTGGCAACCTTAGCCGCATCGGCTGGGGCCATTTTTGGAAGGGTTGCTCCTATTTCTTCCCAGGTTAAGCCCAACCTTGTGTCAGATATTGCTGTGGTGGGATAGTGATTAAATAGATATGTGTAACGCAATACACACACACAGGCCTTGTATGAAACTTTATAATCCTTTGCAGCTATGATAACGATAGTTACTTTTTAAACTGAGTTTAGTTTGGCACTGGGCCACAAGTATTGAGCAGCCAATGAAGATCGAAGTCACTGAGTTGCTAGACCATTTTGCTAACTACGATGACGATACTTTGATCAAACTATAGGAAAATCAGAATCGTGAAACAGTAATAAATCAGAAAGCGTGCCATTATCACTAAAAACTGAGTGAAAAACTGTTCACATACACATATATATATATACATTTATATATATATATATATATATATATATATATATATATATATATGAGTGTTTGTGTGTGTGTGTGTGTGTGATGCACTAAAAAATATTGGCTCTTCCAAAAAATGTAATCAATTCTCCTTTGGCATATGGCCCACCTTTCTATAAAATGTCGTCGAATTCATAGAGAACTTTGGGAGATATTACGTAGACAAAATGTGAATATATAAATGTGTGTAAGAAATGAAAAATATCTGTCAATCAGAATGAATTTCTGGATCCGCCCCAAAATCTAATCAATTCTTCTGTGTCTATGGCCAACTATTCTTTCGGAGATATTGCTTGGAGAAACAGACAGACAAGTGTGGATGAATTACCTCTTCCAACTTCGTTGGCAGAGATAAATTACCTCCACCAATCACTTGTCTCATTATGTTTGTTCCTCCGCTGTTTCCTGTTTAAAATATACGGAACGCCAAACTTATGAGATGGGGAAAAACTATAAATCGATTTTTCCCGGAGGCAGAATCATTATTTTCCAAGCTAATCGACTGGAAGATTTTTGCACGGAATAAAATAAGGATCTCTTGCTTCATCGAATATGTTAAAGCATAATTGCGTTTAGGTCTTACAAGTCCATGAAAATGATCTCATACATATTTATAAACAAATGTATAGAATAACAATTTTTGTACAATTTATTGATGGCACGTGTATATGATTATATTCCAGTAGATACTTACAGAGCTTAAGCTAGTCCAGCACAAGGCAAAAGCGGTTATAGGTAGATTGTGTTGAACCAGTCTTCCAAATGGTTTTCCCTCACTGAAAATCAGCATTCAAATGCTGACTGGTCTTAAATCTTGGCCGTGTGTCAAACTAGGATATCCCAAGTGCCTTCCTAGGCCATTGTTGGCACGCTGGCCACATAGGTTATTGCTTGTGAGTTTGATTCTTGCTGAATTCTCTATATCTATAGTCTTGTCCCAGCTTAATAAATATCTACTTGACTAATCCGTAAATCTAAGTACCACCCAGCGGCGCAAATGATCAAAGCCTCGGACAGAAACTTCTGCATCGCAAATAAGGCATCACATAAGATCAAAAACCTCATTAGTAATCTTTATGTTGATTAGCTTAATGACTTGCTAATGGGATTTGGCGTCTGCTTCTGGGTAATTAGTCTAGTTATGCTAATTACAAACAAACATTGGAGTATTCCCCCCCCTTTTGATGCGCATAATCAATTTCAGCAATGTAGATACTAAGTTCAGCCCAAACAAACATAGAGTCGAATCAGAGGAAATACATGGAAAGAAGACTGTGTTGCGTCAAAATTCCCAAGAGGGGGGCATTGTATTAAAAGATTCCATTACAAGTGCAGTATCGCCACTAAATAAGTACACCCTTACCATTCTTTGGTTGAAAGTTGATTTTCTTCTAAACCAAACATAGCCGGATTCTATTATTCCTATTGGAAGATACGCGATCAAAATAAGCGTTTTCAGGTTTTACTAATGACCAAACTCAACAGCATTGAAACTCTTGCCAAAAATATTTTTTCATAAGGGGTGTACGCATTTTTGACGGCAACGTATTCATATTTTGGGCGACAATCGAAAGGCAATACAAGAAGAATGACGACTACAACAGAAATGAAAACAAATTTTTTAAAAAAGAGGTAGTTGGGGGAGGTATTGGGGTACTCCGGTCGAAAGTAATCTTTCTTTTACCATTTTCTGTCTGATGCTGCCCATACATTAATTAACTTTTCTCCATTTGTTCAAAGTTAATGGACACATTTCCTCCAAATTTCAATTAGTATAAATTATCAATAGTCATGGTATACCCTTACGCTGGCTATAGCATCAGCCGTCCGTGTCCAGTATTCACATATCCAAAGTTTCTCTTTCTCTCAGTTAGTTCTTCGGGGTATGCGATATGTGAAATGGACTTATAGGCGTCAAGTACACAAAGAGGCGTCTGTCGTATGCTTTTCAATTCATAGGAGTAGAAGAGACAGATTCATGTCTCTCCCGGGGACAAATTTCAGTCCAACTCACAGTTTGAACTTAGCAAGTCTATTTTCCGAGCAGCGAGCAGATTTTTAAAAGTTTCCCGACCAAATTCATGATATACTCAGTTAGCAGCTTAGCGCACAAGGAAATTTATCCTTATGAAGAGTTTTCTACACTCATCGCTAATACCAGGAATCGAACCCGGATCCTGTCAGTGTTTTTGGTGTTGTTGCTTTTTGTTGTTGTTGTTGTTGTTGTTTTTATTTGTCCATTTATGTCCAATCATGACCGCCAGACAGCACAGTACATCTGGGAAAAGACAAGAGTTAGGGACATCATAGAATCCATTAAGAAGCTCAAATGGCAGTGGGCTGGCCATGTTGCACGAATCGCAGACAACCGATGGACATCACGACTCACGACATGGATCCCCCGAGATCACATGCGCAATCGAGGCCGGCAGAATATTAGATGGAGAGCCGAGATAGACAAATTCAGAAAGTACTGGCTCCACGACGCCCATGACAGAAAAATGTGGCGAATCCTGAAGAAGGTCTATGTCCAACGACAGACGTTGAAAGACTGATGATGATATAGTGTAATGACTATAACGCTACATCACAAGGTCCTGGGTTCGATTTGGTATTAGTGTAGAAAACTCTTGAACTGGACATATTCCCTGTGCAATTCAGCAGCTGATAGAGTACCCTCTAAACTTTGCGATTGTAATGGAAGTTTCTCTTGCAAGGATCACTAAGATGAGGCATGCTATAGACTTCACTACCAACAGTATACTGAGACCATCATTACAGCAAAATAGCCTCTTCCTGTGGCCTAAAACAAAAAGGCACTGAATACATAACATATTCATTGTATATATATACATATACATATATAATGTAACATATATGTAATGTTATATAATGTAACATATACATTGTATTCGAAAAATAGCAAGGGATCTAGATAGGTTCCGTTGGAATTTTGAGAGCCTAAAATATTGTCTCTCGGGACTTTACTTACTCTGAGTAGTGAACAGAAAAAATTGGTCTTACGGTTTAAGTTGGAGTCATTTCTGAGAAATCGAATTTTCATGGAAATTTGTTTCCTTCTTGTCTACCGACTCGATATCTCCAAAAATAATCAATGAATTTCAATAAAATTTCGTGGAATGATGGACAACGAATTAGGGACGAGTTAGTTGAATTGGGGGGCAGATCTTTGGTTGATATATATTTTCATTTCATGACTGCCCACCCTCTTCGAAAGTTTTCAATGAATTTCAATGAAATTTTGTGGAAGGCTATGGAAGATGAGATTAAATTCTGGGCGGATCCATGCACAGATATTTTCCCTAGGTCGTATATATATATATATATATATATATATATATATATATATATATACATATATATATATATATATATATATATATATATATATGTCTATCGCCATGATAATTCAAGATGGTGGACATTTCTCAGAAATGACCATTACTCAGATCATGTGACCATTCTTTATTCACTATAGAAAGTGTTTAAACGGACACAATTTCTGGCTTTCAAAATTCCAATAGAACCTTTCTAGCAGCTAGACTATAATGCAACTCCAAGATATGATAAAAAAAAATGAGATCGTGTACTTACTGAACTAAATCTATTGGTGGCTATATTTTAAGGGTAGAAAGTACCCAATGAAGAAATTTGTTGGTGATGATGTTTTACATGGTGTCTCTAAAGAGACCACCTATTTTGGTGGAATAGAGGTTTTTTGAACACCTTTTCGATTTGAATTGTTGTATGCGCGATTTAATTCCAAGTGTATGCTCCCTTTTTGATGTTTCCTTTTAGATTTTTAAGATATGTTTGAGGTGATGAATATGCGGGAAAGATTTTTCGTAGTTACAAGCAAGATAAAGGCATGGGATGTAATCAAATTAGAGGAAAGTGAATGAGAAAATTTAGTAAAACAGGTGCTAAAGGCCGGTATATTCGTGATTGAAAAGCTCGAAAGAATGTTCCAACACAGCGAATTGCTTTGAGACCCGTTGAATCACAACGTAGAATCCAATATTTAAATGGACAATACGGAAAAAAGTATTTGAAAGTATATGAATTTTGATTCAATATATATATATATATATATATATATATGTATATATATATATATATATATATATATATATATATATATATATATATATATATATGTACACTTTGATTAGAGCATTTGATTCGTTTCCAACTTTTACGCGCTAATTAAATGCAGTTTTTCAGCTTATGCTTAATTACAATAATTTACACTGCAATGCCTTAACTGTAATGCTTCAAACCAAATACTATTCAATAACGCACTATTCAAAGTATTGCTATGTATTTATTTATATCATATATATGTTTGTTTTGTAAGTGTAAGATACTCCGACAGAATAGTGGTGGTAATTTGACAATGTAGAAATAGAAGATTTGAGTAATATATATATATATATATATATATATATATATATATATATATATATATATATATATAGTCTGAAAAGCTTTGCAGCTTTAAGCACTATAGATGTTGCTGAATGTTTTCTTTTTGTCTTTTAGTTGTACAGAAAGCTTGTCTCGAAGCACTTAAGATGTTACAATGGATATTTTAGATCTTACACGCGGAATTTTTTTTTCTGATCATTAGTTTATTTCATTATATGTCATGTAAATCAATTTGTCATAAATAACTTGATGAAGAATTTTCCAATGGATCTTTATTTTTTCACGTAGAATTAGATTTTATCGTGCTATAAGTTGATTTTTCTTGTGGGGACCAGCAGTTGTTTACCAAGAATTAGTTATTTTACCATGACTCCCCAGTAGTGCTGAGCAGGCGCCACCTCATATATATATATATATATATATATATATATATATATATATATATATATATATATATATATATATATATGTATATATATATATGTATATATATATATATATATATATATATATATATATATATATATATATGTATGTATATATATATATATATATATGTATGTATATATATATATATATATATATATATATATAAGGTGGCGCTTATATATCTGTGTGTGTATTATTGAGAAATGGATATATATGTGTCCGTGTGTATGTGTGCCTTAGGCTCTTTTTCAGTTCATAATTTCCAAAAATGCTTATCAAGTTATGTTATAAGAGACTCAAACATATTTTCTGTTTCCAGACTGGACCAAATTCTCGGAAAATCTGGAAGTAAAAATAAAGACGTCTATGAGTCAAAGGTTAGCCTTGCATCTCGCGTTGTCAAGGTAGAAAGGCAGGTGAGTAAGTAAGGCATGTATTTATCTCCCATTCTTCGAACACATCATGGGCCAGCAAGGCAGGGTAAGGCCACTTGCCCTACCTTGTCTTACAACACTTGCTTGTATATGTCCAACGACGGACATTAAAAGCTGATTGAAATAAAGATACCCTTGTCCCATAACACGGGATGGTGGACCCTGAAATATTTATCCGGATCCTAAATAGCTAATTTAGCTATATTTAGCTTTATTTGGCAGCTGCTTATCACGGCTTGGTTATAACACGGTTTGCTCTTTGATTTAATTTTTACATAGAAGTTCGGCAATTGGTTCTCCGGCGTGTCCTAAGTGAATAGGGTGCTCTGGAAGCGGCAGTAGTTGAAGGCCAGAAAAAAACGAGGTATTCAAAATGGATCTTTGACCTTAGCATTCCTGTGAAACATGCTAAAATCTGTGCCTTACAAAATAGCATATATCCCAATTTACCATCAGTTTTCCTTGTTCTGCTTCTTTTTTTTGTCGCTGTTGAAAAGATGTGTTAGTATCCCAGAAATAATTACTTCATTTACATATACATATATAAATACATATATATCACTATTTCTTTTCCAGGTGGAAGATATCGAGTCGAAATTGGATTTGCTTATTGATTTGTACAAAGAAGATCGACAATTGGTTCTTCGACACGTCCTTGGTGAACAGGGTGCTCCGGAAGGGGCAGTGGTTGAAGGCCGCAAAAAACCTCAGCCGTTATCGTCCATAAAACCGCGGCCCATCCTTGTGGACAAACAGTACACTAGCGAGCCCAACACACCAACGGGGACGGCACGGAATCCCAGCCGACCTATGCAAAGAAATCTGTCCGATCTTGGCCAGAGAATCAAGAAACGTGTTACTTATCGGTGCCTCTCTTACAGCGAGGTACCACACCGAACTATGTCCGAGCGAATCACGTACGATAGGAATCGGCCAATCAAGGATCTGTTTTCGGTGGAACCGAGGCCAGCCCGGAGCTGCCTCCTTCCGCCTCCGTCAGCAACAAAGGACCAGTCACCTCCAATAAGGGGGGACGAACAGACGCCACTATGCTTCGTGTGTTCAGAGGAGAAAGAGGCCTTCGATGAAGAGTTTAGTATTGAGGAAGGAGCTTCAAGTTCAACGAGTACTTCTCAGAATAAGGGCCAAAATATACACAAAACATTATGTGCGACCAAGTCAGTCACTAACAATGTAGCAGTTACGTAACCAATAAGTGAGATTTATGAAAAATAACCACAGTATTAGCAAACAAATGCACGCACGAGTGAATAAATATATATATACATACATATATATATATATATATATATATATATATATATATATATATATATATATATATATATCGTGGCTCGACTTTTCATAGAATGGCATTTCATGAAAGATGCAAAATACATACACACATACACGTCATAAATTGTGTGCGTGTGTGTGTGTGTATGTGCCATATGTGCGTAAGTGTATGTGTATACATATGTGGTTTGTGTATGCACGTGTGGATGTATGTGGTATGCGTGAATAGATGTATGTAGCATGTGACTATGTGTGCATGCGTATGTGGCATGCGTGTTTTCGTGTGTGTGCATGTATATGTATGTGCGTGCATATCTGTATGCACGTATGTTTGTGTTTTGGTCTTGTATGTCTCTGTGTGTATTTTGCATTATCGATGAAGCGCTGTTCGATGAAAATTTGAGGTACCATATATATATATATATATATATATATATATATATATATATATATATTCTGTGGCTGATATATATATATATATATATATATATATATATATATATATATATATATATATATATATATATATATTTCCTATACAGGGTGAAACTAACTCTGAACAATCTTATTTGAATAGCAAGCATGAAAGTGAATTAAATTCTGTTGATATTACAGTGTTTTTACATTGTCTTCACTTCCATGCTGATGCCCTGATGATGATGCAAGAAAACATTGAAATATAAGCAAAACTAGCAACACTTTCCTGTCTGCCAATTGAATATTGATTACATAAACGTATTTCTTTCAGAGTTACTTCGTTTCATTATATATATATATATATATATATATATATATATATATATATAAGAGGCGTTCATTAAAGATATGTCCTGACTCATTTCCAGTGGATACTAAGACACAAATTGGCACATAGATTAATCTTTCTTCACATAGCTTTCACTCATAATTACACAATTCTTTTAACGTTTAATGCAGTTATGGGGACCTTTCTTGTAGAACTTCGCAAGTTGGGACTGCTGCCAAGACTGCGTCTCATTAATCATAGTGTCGTCATTCTGGAAGTGTCTGCCTTTCAAATATAACTACATGGAGGGGAAGAGGTAGAAATCAGATGGTGACGGATCAGAAGAATTTGAGTTGGAGAAGAATTTCGTAGCCAGAGGTGCGTGCTTTCATTCATGCATTATGGATGCTGTTCGCTGGCGTAATTCCTTGCAAGATCCGGACACCCTTCTGAGGATACCGCTGTCTATTGGTCTTGACGGCTTCCCTTAATGTCAACAGCAATGAGGCATAAGTCTCGGTTATTGTTGTACCTTCGGCCAGCAAATCCATAAGCACCTCACCATTTTGGTCCCAGATGACCATGAGCATCACCTTGCCAGCAGAGGGTTGGACACGTGCCTTTTGGGGTGGTGGGGAATCACTGTGCTTCCATTGTTTGGACTGTGCTTTTGTCTCTGGTTAAAAGTGATGAACCCACGTTTCATCCTGTGTAATTAGTTGGGCGAAAAGTTCTCTTGGTTTTCTTGGTACATGGTCAAATGTTCTCCAAAACAATTGACTTTGGTTTCCTTCTGGAAATGTGTGAGCAAACGAAGAACCCACCGCGCAGACACTTTCCACATGTGCAGGTGTTCATAGATGATTTTGTTCTATTGACCCCAGCTAATCTTGACCCTGTCCGCTAGTTCCCGAATGGTTGTGTGGCGATCTCCTAAGATGGCAGTCTCCACCGGTCGGATGGTGTCACCGTCAATGGTTGACTGAGAGTGGCCGGGAATTGGGGCCGTTTCTTCTGAAGTCCGACCACATTTGAAGTGCCGATAGCAGTATTTAGTAATGCTATAGGATGGGTCATCTGGTCCATACACTGCCGTCATCTCCACTAAATTGTTTGGAGTGTGTTGCCTTTCAAAAAAAGAAAATAGAACCTGATTACAGGTATGTACCCCACTGGCTCTATGGTCACATTTTACTGCACATTCTCACCTGAAAACACAAAACATTTATCAGCAAGGGCCTGCAAATTGACGGGTATCCCATTATGAATACCTGTTTTTACATGCGCAATTTCATCTCCCAACGCTTATTGGAATTGGAAGTGGTCAGGACAAATTTTTAATGAGCCCCCCTGGTATATATATATATATATATATATATATATATATATATATATATATATATATATATATATATATATATATATATATATATATATATATATAAACACAGAATTGTACACTCGTATACATACATATATATGTACGTGTTTGCACATCTGCATGTATAAACATATATATATATATACACACACAAATATGTGTATGCATATAAATGTGAGTATGCATATATAGATGTGTGGGTGGGTGTTCTCGCCCGTGGGTGAGGTAAAACGGGGTGTTAGTAAACTTATTTCGTGTAACTTCTTTATCGAGATTTCATCCATGAAAGAACACAAACGTGGGCAAAAGAAAACATGCGCATAATCCATTGGTATATATGAGTATATATGTATACGTGTACGTGTATATGGGTTTTGTATATGTGTTCATGTGTGAAAATTTGCGTATAATTGTTTTGTGTACAATGTATACAGTCGAGTCTTCGAATTTCAGCTTGTCATGTGACAGCACCTTCCCTTGTTGAATAAAAATAACGTTCTGCCAGGATCTGTTCTCTCTTCCAGACATGGCATCCTCTTCCAGGATGGAAGGACTAAAGGATATATTCGGATAGGGTAAGGGATTAGACAAAGCATACGTCCGGATGTTGGTTGTCGAGTACGGGACTTGAGAGTATTAAGCTGTCACTGTTCATAGTGACTCCAAGGTTCTCGGCCTCCATAAGGTTCCGACTTACAGAACCCCCTGCTCACGGTGTTAAGACCAGATCCCAATGAATGAGAGCTGCGAATTCCCTGATTAGTACATGCTTTCAAACAATCCCTGGATTCTGTCTACTCTTATCTTGCCAAAATACTTACACAACCATTGTCAGTAAGCGAACAAACTTCTAATGTAATCATTTCATTATTTACTATCTTCAAACCCGTCAAAAATAACAGATAACATTATTTTCCGTACTGTAACAAACCAATTAATATCTAGAATTATTATCTTCAGGTAAATTTAAACCAAAAGGTGCAGAGCAAAAGCAAGAACCATGTTATTATAAGTATTTGTATTTTTGTCTGTTTAGTTTTTGTGTGTGTTTCAATAATTTTAAAATTTGCGACGATAAGAGGATAAAATACATTATCGATATTCAACTATAAGAAGTGGGGGTTGCATTACGTTCGAAGTCGCATTGTATTCGAGTAAATACGATAATGAGTATTAAATATCGAATTGATGAAATTACACATTAAATAAATTGATAATTTGTAACTGTCGCCCTCTGTAAGCTTTTTAATTCCTCTTTTTCAGTTAGGCCGTCTGTCTGGCGACTTTTGCTCCTTTGATATTAGCTTCCTCCTACCCAGTCTGACTGACTGACAATGCTTGAAATCATAATTAATTTCATCTCCTTAGCGGTTGCTTTTGTGTATGTCATTAGTCCACTAAATCCTATCTCAGGAGATCGAATATCAGTTACAGTATTCCTTATATATCGGTTTTGAATGACGTGACAGATGAACAGACATCTACACAATAAAGTGATAATGATATTGATTCAATTAGATTCTTATCATAAGTTAAAGTATTGTAACCGGTCGTATTATTTCAAGTTCTATTTAGTTATCTTAATTTTAAAGGGTTTTTTTGTTTTTGTTTTTTATTTAGTTTTTTGTTTTTTTTTAATTTTTTTCACGACTTCAACTCAAGTTGTCCCACCGTGAATCGGAAATAATGAGTTTAAAAAATACGAACTATGAAAATTTAGAATAACTTGTCATTGTGTTGAGATTTTGAACTAAAATTTTTCAATCTATCGTTTACTGCTGGGTAAATGAAGTATGGGGTTCAAAATGGGTTATAGAAGGTGAAAACGGGATGGCTAATGGACAAGGGTGTTTATGCAGTGTCTTCGGGGAGAGAAAATAAATCAGCTTTGCACAGCCTTATCAGATTCCCCCGAGAGGTCCTAGTAAAAGGTAAGAATTGACTATTGCTGTCTATGAAGCTATCGTGTGAGAGTAATAATAGCAGCGGGGCACAAACCAGGCTTCCCTTGAGCAGGAGGAACGTCAGTTCAATTCTCACCGAAAGCTTTCTCTTTGTTTCCGATTCGAATGGTTTATAGAGAGATACACTTTCTCGAAATTTATCGAGGGTCAGATTTGCACGTTCAAAATCATTCATTTCTTGGCCTTTCTAAAATTTGTTAGTCACTGGAAAACCTTTGCTCAGTGAGAGTGTTCTTCAGAGTACGGGTCCTGAACCATTATCTAGTGGTAAGATCCTTCTGGCTGGGTTGCAGGTTCACAATAAATAAAGGGTAAGTGAGAAAAATAGTGATGACGATGAAAATGAAAATGTCAAGATTTGAAATATGAATATATCTAATAAGATTATTACCTTTGTCATCAATAATATATCAATAATACACCTGTAATAACATTAATAGAAGCCTTGGTGAACGGCAGCAGAAGTTTTATGAAAGAGGGACAGAGAACGGAAGTGATATAGAACACGATCAATGTGTGCGCAGTACAACTGGTACGTTCCACACATCTATGCCCTTGAAACGAACACGAGTTTAGTTGCATTTGAACTTCGAGGGTGTGAAATCCTGAAATAAAATTGATTGTTTTTTATACGTCAGTTGGTCAGTTTATTGCGTGAAATTAAATGCATACTGCCTACAGTTTTGAGAAGGGTCTTTCAGACGAATCCTACGTTATAAGCGTTGCTACCATCGAGGAAAAATCTCTGTACACCACAATCACATTCGGATACTACATCTGATGGCCGTAGAATAGCTCGGCTGAAACGTCGTGTTAGCAATACAAACAACAACAAAGAGTCCCATAGTCCAAAAAACTCTTCGAATGACTCATGTGTGTTTCCATTTTCATATGCATTTATATTAGTGGTTCTACATTGAGAACAAAATTAACACACCTTTATAATTACAAGTAGGATTGTAACAAGCGCATGTATGTGTCTGTATGCGTGTTGACTTTATCTAAATATATAAAAATAATAAGTGGCTCGATGACAAACTTATGTAGGTTTACAAGATAAGATAAAACAAATGTACGCGATGTTATTTCTGTCCCTATAAGGATTGTCCGATAGAATTCTGTGAAACGTATTTTCTTGCATATAAGACGCATTGGTAATAAGAATACTTGCTGGGATACCTGACGTTACCTGATGAAAATAACTTCAAGTGTAACAACTCAAGGGAGAGGTTATTATACAGATTACAGTATTATATACACGTTCTTCTTGAATAAATACGTTCCCAAATGAAAAACTACTGAAAATTGAAATCCGATATTGTTGATTTGGCGAGATTCATAGATCCCAGTTGCCGTCGGAGAAATATTTTACTTCATGAAATACTAGTATGGTTCGCCTGTCACAGTTGTCAAAAGTGTGCAGAATACAGACTCACTCATAGTGTAAAGAATGTTTTTGAAAAAAGCTGGGTACAATAGAAAATCTATTCTATCACAAACTAAATTATTTTGAATCAGACTTTAATTCAGGGACAAATTGAATTTTACGGATTCTGCACGGCATGGGTTGGCCAGCACACACTCCGAGCAGACGTGTACACTAATATTTGTTCAAGACAAATACCTACGGACACTTTTGGTCAAGTAAGCATTATAGTTATATCATGAATAAGGGATCAACACTGACTGTAACACATCCAAGCCAAGCAGCTCTCCATATCGAGCTCTGGTAGACAACTTCCATGCCAGAATAAAGTGAAATAACAACCTGCAAACGTGTTTGAATCGACACCAAAAAGCCACTGTGTTTGGAACGACTTCATTGGTGGTTGAAAGGGCATCTTCCGAAAAACAAGGGCGAATATGAAATACAAAAGAGTTGAACAAAGATCTGAGAGGGAAAAAAGGGTTCAAATTTGACAGGAAAGCAGAAACGTAGAACGAAGATTTTCCTAAAAAAACTAAGAGGAGCGTTGTGTTTCCAAGTCCCCACTGATTTTTAGTAGTTGGACCCTCTTTCCTTCACCTAATTTGATAGCTGGCTCCCCTTCATCTTTCCTACTTCCTCTTCAGCTGTGGAGATTTTTATGTTACCAGCTCATTTAACATCTGTAACAATCAAAATCTCTCCCTCTTCCTACCATGGCTAATGGTTTCTTTGTTTGAAGAGTGAACCAATGAAAAGAGAAAGCTATTCTTGAGCTGCCCATTGATTGGCCATGCGAACCATACAACTTTGCGAGAGACGCCGTGATTGGCCACCAATCCTACACCCGCTCTCACTATTAAAATCTAGGCAATATACTAACGGGTTTTTCTTTGTTCGAAAATTTCAACACACGCACACATACTTATATACGTATAGGACGCAGTGTAACATTTGCATAGGTCTTTTTTCTTCAATTTAAATGTGCGTCTTATATGCAGGCAAATACGTTATTTGTCGAGAGAAATAAGCTGAAAGAATCGATACAAAAAACAATTATTTGTTCGAACACCAATAACTAGGGGTGGATGAAGGATTTTGACCAAAGGAAAGAGGTCAAATGCAAATGAAAGTTTGAATGGGGGAATCCGTATGATTTTACAGATAAATTCACTTCTATCAGATGAGAGAATTGTAGATTGTTTCCAAGATTGATTTATGTATTTGAGGGATATATTTTTTTGATCTATCGAATTTCTTTATCAAGGTGATGAAAAAAAAATTTTAATTGTCTTTGCCTGAGCAGGTGATGGGGCACCAGACCCCAAGGACCCCCATCCCTGGATCTGCACTTGATGAGAGTTATGAGCATTCTTGCCCAAACGGTTTCCACCAGTGTCTTCTGAGGTTCTGACAAGAATACGTATTTTTATTACTCCATTTACATTTTGAGATACTTACCTCGATTTATTTTGTAGCACAACATTTCAGCCGACATATTCTTCGACCTTCTGCATTACCTGGAGTTTTCCATTTTCTATTCTGTAGATTTTTCAGACTACTGTCTTCATCTTCGTTGTTTGTTCTTTGTCTTTTGATACAACCTTTCGGCCAATATTCGGCTTCCTTGTGTTGGTTAAAGATCTAAAATGGAGAATTATTATTCCATTTCTCTGATCATTGTCTTTACCTTTTATTGTTTTCAACACAACTTTTCGGCCAATATATTCTTCGGCCTTTCTTTGTTGTCTAGAGATCTGAGATGAAGAATTCCATTATTCATTTCTCAGACGGTTGATTTCATCTTAGTTGTTTTTAATATAACCTTTTAGGCCAATATATTCTTCGGCCTCCCTATATTGTCTACAATTTTATTACAGTATTTCCATTGTTCAAAAATCTTCAGACGGGTGTTTTAATTTTGGTTGTTTTTTAACACAACGTTTTGGCCGATATATCCTTCGACCTTCGACCTTTTGAAGTTGGATGAGGAGTGAACAAGCGGATAGCAGCATGAAAAACGGAATCGATTAGCCGTTCACTTCTCATGAATACCCTTGAGAGAGCCATGAATCTACTTTTTCGTCCTTCCGTGCGTAAATAACGGTGTAGATGGGGCCCTTCAGCCCTGTAAGACAGTTCATCAACCAAGTCCAGTTGAGAAATTGGGAGCAGTCAGCGTCTGGCAAGCGCCCGAGCCCTGTAAAAACCTAAATTGCGACCCATTCAAATGGAGATTTAAAAAAAATATACCTTGTCGTCGGGTTGGACTTCTTCCTAGATGGCCTTATGTCAGACTGGCTTAGGCTTCAGCAGCCTTCTAGCGCCCATCATTGGATGTAGACCTTCTCTAAGATCAACCAGATCTCTCAATCCCGGTCGTCATGGTGCCAATACCCAATGAACTTGTCTGAATAGTCATGTTATGTTTGCCCAGCCACAGTTTCTCATATGATCTCGAGGAATCCATGTTGTGAGTTGTGATGTCTTGCAGTTGTCTGACATCCTTGTAACAGAAAAAAATAATGGCGTAAGCTTAGTATCAATATATAAATGTTTGTACGTGTGCGTGTGTGTTGTTCGTGATTTTAATCCTAATTACATAAACACATTTTCTGCTAAATGTATCAAAAACATTTTCGTCAAAACGAAGAAACGGCTGGAAACTTTTTTATCATTTCATGAGGCATTTATCTAATACACCTGATCCTTGATATTAAAAGATCGCAAACAGAAATTCAAGCTCACTAACAATCATACTGTTATTCTGCTTGTTTGTATGTCCGACCGTTACTCTTTCTGATAATAATCAGTAATCGTAACGTTCGTACACTCTTTTTTCTCATATCTTTCATCCTTTCTTTCCTGTCTTCCTACTCACTCTTGTAGTGAAAGGAATAAGAGTAGGAACAGAAAAATGTGCTTGAATGGGGCGAGAGAGACTCAACTTTCATTATGACTGTGATTCATTCATAATTCTTCACTCATCAATCTGAAATCTGAAACTTAAGATAAGTTAATCGTTGTGATAGACCACAAGAATCTGGACGGATAGCAAGCCTAATTAACGTTATGTTTGTATAGGTACTAAAGATATTCCGTTGGTAAATAAATAACTTATCATATATTTTAATTGCATGTATACATATATATATAGCGATGATATGTTAGTTGTAAACACCTGAGGAATTTCCATGTGTCCAGCAAATAAAAGATTATCAAAAATACCTGATCTTTGATATTAAAAGAAGATTCACTAATTTCAGCCTGTCGTCAAAATGACAATATATGTGAAATATATGGATGTGCACATTGGATTTTAAACGTACGCGGATAGAAGAGATTTGCATTGAAGTGAGGTAGGACAATAGCGTCCATTGACCGCGGACGGATTTTTATGATGTTACATTTTGTTTTCTATTACTTATTATATTTTTCTATTGTTCTTTGTATTCAGCATTTTCATTACGTCATTAGAAAATTGAAATTAAACTCTATTTTACAACGTCAGTTACACGAATGGAATTCTATTTTACCAAAACAGCAGCATCCCTTTAGCGTAGAAGAAGATATCTGCACATTGCTACTTATTGTATGTGTTGATAAACACTGTAGAACTCTTCAAGGAATAAGTTTTGCTTTTAATTGGAACACTCTCATGAATTGAATTAAAGAAGAAAAAAATACCAAAAAGTGCCAGGGAAATAACTTTAATCAAAAGTTGAGTAACTTAATTTCGCTTTTAAATTTCACTAAATGAATTTAAACGTTAAATCAGAGCAAACAGGAATGCCAGCCGACAAACAATGGAAATAATTTTTTCTATCTGCTATTTTATTCTTCAAGTGCTATCTTTTTATAGGTAGATGAAATAGATAAATTATATATGCATCAAATTGACTACAACCACATTTATCTTATTTCTCCTAAGTAGTTGATACCCATGAAAAAATTCACGGATATATTTTAATTTCTAAGAAATGATTTTTTCAAGAAAAAGGAATAGTGAATTTTATTTTCAGTTGGAAAGTTCATGGTATCAAATGATGATACGAGTGGGAGTCTTTTCTATCTGTTAATTCTTTACCTAGGAATGGAAGAATCTGGTATCATAAGGATCGAATCGAAAAATCTCACTGTTCATTATTGGAGTAGATATTTCTCTCCTCTTTTGATGGAGAGTTCCATCGGAGTGAACTCGGTTTTCGTTACGTATTTCTTCTGCGTTTTATGGTATTGAATTCATAGTTCCAACAATTTTCTCGTTTTCCACATTCTCCATCTCCCAAGAGTTGTCTCATTTTTCATTCCTGGGGCGTTTCTTTCTCCGTGCTTGTAAGATCTCCATGAATTATTCTTTACAAAATGCAGTGAATCACTATTTACACCTCCAGTCACCAAAGCACCAACTTGCATACAACTGAATGTCTGGAAACTCACGTACTTTTCTAGTGTAAAATTCTTTTTCAACATTTAGCGTTATTGCCAATACAACCAGATCGCGTGGCTTACATCAGTTATTGTACACTCTCTGAAGTTTAAAGACGTCGACCCTGGTCATTAACCAGATGATGTGACCGTCTGGGAATACCAGTTGTCATCTGCAGCCACAAGATTGTTCTGTAGCCATATCAGCCTATGCTGTACGGCCTATCAACAGAACATCTTGCCAGGCTAGAACTGGAGCGTGCACCCAGTCCTTTCTCACACACACTCTGCTCCATAGAGGACACATGGAAATGTGATTTCCTAGGATCCACCATATTCATATCGAGTGATAGTGATCAATGCTGCCGATAGCCAATTGAGCCGACAATGAGAGTACCCAGAAAATTTTATTATAAATGATGTTTAATAATAAAGTATTTTAGAAAATGTCTCAATCAGGAAGATGCAAATAAATACCATCGGTAATTGAAAGTATCTATGTATAATCTATGTATAAATCAGCGGTGTCGGTCTGTATGTGCGTTTGTCTCTTTGTCTGTCAAACTATACAAACTACCTAAACATGGGTGCTGCACAACAAAATTTAGCATGCTAACTCAATGGACTAACAGGAAAGTAAAATGATTTTGCTGGGGAGGGGATAATAAATAATATTTGCACTAACATAGATTATAAAGATTTTATTTTCATCTATCTATCTATCGACCGACCTATCGATCTTATTACAATTTGCTTATCTTTTGGGAAATTCCCCCATATATTCCAATTGAATCTTGCCCAGAAGTTCATGATGGTGATGATTAGGTACGAAAGAATAAATACATAGTTCAAATCCATGATCTCAAAAAATAACTGAAAAACCTCCTCTAAAAATATTATAATTCAAAATGGATTATTTGAATAAGAATTATAAAAGTTTGAAACACTAATACATTGCTTGTTTAAAATGAAGGAGATTCCAAAAGAACAATAACAGAATTAAAAACAAGCGATACGAAAGTAAACTTAAATATCATTGTTTTAACGGGTTGAAGTAAGACAGATGCCAACCTTTGGCAAGTTACTTGAACAGGTCGAGAAATCATTGAGAAGGAAGTTTATCGCACATAGCATCTGTTCTTCAGAGGAAGCTATTGGCGTAGAATTTGTGGCAAGTCTGTGAAATATCCAAAAGGTATTGATGTGTTTTGTGAGCTGACTGAGTTTTGATTTCAAATTTCCGGACAGGAGGAATTCAGGAATGTAGTTCGTCTGAACACTTTCTATTGAAGTAACGGTAGAAAAAGGCCGAACTTGCAACATTGCAATGATGAGATGGTGGTTGGAGTGCAGATAAAAGCCCATCACGCACTCGTCTACATATTCGCTTCTGTACTCTATCGAGTGTGGAGGGTACCTGATGAGAGGAACCTACCCAGATGTGCGCGCAGTACTCCATTTTTTTTCTGGTTCCTATAGAGGTATAATGTTGTTTTAGGTGTTGGAAACGTTCTCGGTCGAGAGAAAGGTCCTCTCATTTCAAATCAGGTGTGGATTTCAGACCCAGAAGTATATTCAAGTAAATGAACCTCTTCAAAAGAAATAATGTCATCCATTGGAATATGTGGAAAGTCGGGATTTGTACGGTGCTGGTGAAAAGATATGAAATTGGTTATGGAAAGATTGAATTCAACGAACCATTTGATATCCTAATAAACAATCACAGTGAGTTCACTGGGAAGATCTGAGGCTAGGTCCAGATGACTCATGTTTTTAGTAGAAGTAAAAACCATAAAGTGTGTTGTCATCCTGATTACAGGTTTTGCTAGATCATTTGAAAGCTAAAAGAAAAGTGTAAGCTCTCATACAAGTTGCAAGATTCTTTTTGAATAGAATTAGCAAAAGCACCACCAAATTGTAGGGAAAATAGAATACAAGAAAGCCCAAAATAATACATATATTTAACTTTCAATTTCATTTAACTAATATTCGTAAATTACTTCATGAATGAGATAGTCTTTAAAAAAAGGTTCGATGAAGATCGAAAAAGGGCTAACTCGGGAACTAGGGTCTACATGCGGGCTCGGAGGTCCAAAAAGAAGCTAGATATATTTCCAGAAGCGCTAAATTAACAACCCTGGATCTATAACGCCCCACCACCCCGAGAGCAGATTTGACTGTTAAATTTTCAGTTTAATTTGGGGCTCACACGCGTACATGTTGGTAAGGAAACATTGCCCAGTACCCGGGACGTATGAGCAGTAATTTTTTGATAAACGATATATATATATATATATATATATATATATCCAAAGATTGCAGACGCAATTGAGGACTTTGAACCGTAGGTCCATTCAACTTACTAGTCTAGGAATTCTTCCGAATAGAAATGAGGGTTCGCCTTTGTGAGTTTTAGTGAAGATTTTAAAATGATAAAAAAAGAACTTGTTTTTCTTTTCATTTAACAAATTAATTCTATTAGGAGAAATTTTTTCAAAAATTTAGCATTCACAGCAAAAAACAAGGTTAAATACATACCTTTTTACGTTGATTACAATACAATTTTTATTTTCTGGCGTAATTTTTCAACTTTCTAAACCAAGCGATTAGAAGCAAAATGTATGTTCAAATACTTATTGTATACATATATGTATGTATTTGTGTGTGTTTGTGTGTGTGCGTGTGCGTGTATGTATTTGTGTGTGTGCACATTTGTGTATGCATGTAAATTGCTTGTGTGTCTTTATATGTGTATATTCAAATCCTAATCGAATTGTCTATTTCTGTCAATGTGTGTACATATATATTAACATATATATCGATGAGTGCGCATATTCCGTAGTATGATGTGACATATCCACAGCGTATTGAATGGGTGTGGCGGGGGCAGGGGGGAAGGGGGTGCTGTGTTCATTCATCTGCCACTCCGGTACCCCAAAAGACCACGGATGATCTCACTTATAACCCACCCAAGTCCGACATCCATCCATTTATTTTTAACTTTGATAAATGTGCCAGAAGAAAAAAAGGAACAGAAATTTGTATCAAATGTAGAATCTGGACCCCAGAATTGATTCGAATCAAAGCCAGAATTCTTTCAGACAACACTGGGTATGACGCCATGGGTCACGTGATACATCGGTGTATTAATATTGATAGATTGTAACGGGCTTTTCTTTCACGCAGAATAGATACATATGTAATTTTAGTTCGATCACAGTTTAATTTGATTTAATCAAAATACGGATCCTTACACCACACCCGAGCATTGATTTATGAACACTTCTTGACGATTCCGATGCCTTTTGACTGTTTTTTCATGTGTACTTCAGTATTTCTGTACTGTCAGTAAACCAGAGCAAATTATTCGCAATCTTGTGAGTAATTTTCAAATTTTACACGCAAACTCAATTCTAGAAATAGTGCATCAATAGAAGAAAGAAAAAAAAGAGAATCGAAGAAAGAAAATTTTCGGTGAAGATTTCGGTAAAAACACTTAACGTCCGTGAAAACTAAAAAATAAAAAAGGAAAAAAGAGATCTGTTGACATCTTGAGGTGGCACGTGACACGCGACGTTATATGCAGTGTCATCTGAAAATTTGTGACTTCCACTTGAATCAATTTTGGGGGTCCGGATTCTACATCTGATCCCGGAATTTCAAGCGATGTCATTTCTAAAATCTCAGGATACACATAGAAAAAAAAAATGATCGATTGATTTGGTGCCTGACATTATTGATTGGTAAAAATCAAAGTTTATTAGAAGAAAACAATCAATTTAGTCTGGAAAAAAATGATGACTTTGATTTTTGCTCCAAATGGTCTCTTTTTTTAAGCAAGGAAAGAAAACTAGATTTTAAGGCCTGTACGAAACGAAGAGAACGGAAAGAAAAATCGTCAGAAAAAAAGATAAGTACGAATGAAAATATTTGAAGGAAAACGAAAGAGAAAAGAAAATGAAAAAAAAGGTGAAAAAAGAAACAATGATTTGAAGAATGAAAAGAATGAAAAAACAACTTTCTTTTCTTTTTTCCCTCTTTCTCCACAAAGAATGATGTTATACCAGATTCAAAAACAAAAATGAAAAAGGATTTTTTTTTTATTTTCTGCGTTGTAGGAAAAATCATCTTTGTAATTATTTTGTTTAGGGATTGATTTAAGTTTTGCTTTTTGTAAAAAAAAACAACAATATTTTAGAAAATGAGACAGAAAAGAAAACGAGAGAGACTTCAAAAACTCCACACCTCTTCCCTCCACTCTCAACTTATGTATATATACGCATATAATCATAAAAACAAATACATTCATGTTTATATACATTGACGTACGAATTATTCCGAGAACTCATTAATCAGTACATATATGTATATATGATTAAGAAATGGATTTATAATCAGACAGAAATAACTACAAATGCGTTATATTACTTTGAAACTCTGTTTGAATTCGGAGATAAAGCAGTTATTTTGGCCTTCGGCGGCTGTTTAGCTCAATGGTAAGAGCATCGCTACCTTGGAGCGGCTACCCTATCGGTCGCAGGTTCGAATCCTGCAGCAGCCCCATTTTCTTTAATTGTTTATTCTATTCACGCTGTCTAGGTCAAATGATACATTCACCATGTAATAACGGGAGGTCATTTCAAATGGAGTTTCAAAGTAACATAACGCATTATATATATATATATATATATATATATATATATATATATATATATATATATATATATATATATATATATATATATATATATATATATATTCACTATACATATGTATGTGCTAATTAACTGAAAAAAGGAATGGTGGGCCTTAATGATCGGTGTACGAGCCCAGATAAAAAAACTTGGATTTCGAATGCTGATTTTCAAGGTAGGTAGGCCTTCATCATTTGGAAGATTGGCGTAACACAATCTTCCATACTCGCATTTACTCCCATTTGGCACTGTGCTGAACTAAGCTGGGCTTAGTTAATGTCATAACGATTCGTACTAACAAAAAACTTTAAGAAGATCGTTCCAGAGTTACGTCCTCTTGACGAGTTCAAGCGTTGTATTCAATGGAGTTAATAGATTTTGTGAAGATTGTTTCAGAAATTGGATGGGTTGGTGAGGTTGTTGCTCAGCTTTTGGTTACTATTTGTTCGTTAGGATTTTTTGATTTTATTGGTTGTTGCTTTGATTTTATTGCTCTGCATATATATGTATATATAAATATATATACATATATATGTGTGTGTGCGTGTGTGTGTGTGTGTTTGTATGTGTGTTTGTTTATACTTTTCTTTTTTTCCCAATATTTGTCATTGGTTGCAGAAAATGTTTTTAGCCTTTTTCAACTACAGTACGGGACCATTCATCCGGCTAGCTTGACATCAATGGAGATCTGGGTTTCTGGATATTCCGGATTCCTAGATGTTCCGAATTCCTGGATATTCCGGATTTCTAAACCATGGCTTAATACATACTTGAAATACGAAATAAACAAAGAAAGGTACAAAACAAAATTGTATTTAACATATACAAATTGATACACTTCTAAAGTTATAGAAATATAGAATAAAGAATAAACAATATAAAATATCTGACGAAAAGTAAACAAAGAAAAGTAACAAAATTGTTTGCTACTAATCAAACCAACTTCAAAAACAGGGTCTATTTAGTTAATACTAATCTACTAATCTTCATTTGAAGACAACGTGACCAAGCGTCGAAAATAAAAACTAAGAACATCCTATCAGCATACTATTACGAAGTTCGACAGATTCCGAACTAACCAGTTTTTTGTTGTTGTTTTTTTTTAAATAGCCGTTTTTCTGGTAATTTCAGTTTCATAGAAGCCGGATAAATGGTCTGATACTGTATTCTTAAAATGCTGGTTGCTCAAAGAGGTTGAAGATCAGATTTTTAAAGACGCAAAGAAAGGAACCGCTGCCCTTTTACCTTTCAATTGAGACAGATTGAGAAAAAAAAGTTTCAGAAGGTCAGAGTTTGGGGTCAGGGCTAGGGTTAGTTTAACCCTAACCCTAACCCTAAAAAAAAACAACGGTAGATAATCAAACGAAAAAAGAACAAACTTATGATATTTTATTTTAACTTAAATCCCTTTTTTTTAACTCTTAAAGTCATATATTCATGCACTTACGCACCCAAGGGCAATCACACAAGTAAATGTAATCTATATATTTATATAAAAACGAATAGAAATAGAGAGAGAGAGAGATAGTAAATATATAAATATATATCATACGCATATATATATATTTATCATTTAGAGACTTGCCTAATTTTATTTGTTCTTTCACATATTTAGAGTAATTTTCTCAGGATCTCACTACTATTAGAGTGTATTAAAAGTATTTTCGTTTTTACTGACCTTCACTTCAATGTGTTTTTCGTGTGCACATCTAAAGACTATACAATGCTTTTCATATGTTATCTTTCGATCATCCAAGTTCTGAAAGTTTTCAAGTACTGGTGATCGGGTTCCCTCCCACTTTATGTTTTAAAACATCGTAATCGACAAGTGATGGTAGTCCACTTCTGGGCTTTTCTTCAAGGGACAAGTCACAACCCTTAAGACGGCTAAACCAACTTTAGTCAGACGCTCAGATATTACTTCATTTCTTTCTATTTTCTGGATTCTGCAAGCAGTTTCAGCTGTTCGAAATAATGCCTCGAATTGCAAGAATTTCACCATTTATATCCGCTATAATAACATCTGAAACCAAAGGAAAATCTGATTACCATTGATAATGATATGATACATATGATAATAGTAAT
Organism: Thysanoteuthis rhombus; assembly: GCA_963457665.1. Classification (NCBI taxonomy): domain Eukaryota; kingdom Metazoa; phylum Mollusca; class Cephalopoda; order Oegopsida; family Thysanoteuthidae; genus Thysanoteuthis; species Thysanoteuthis major. The sequence goes on from OY735204.1 coordinate 14,901,911, forward strand.
AATATAAATTATATATTTGAGTCATTGATAGTCTATAGATGTGTACAATAAAATAAGCTTTGGAGTAAAGGTTTATATGAAAACGAAACAACTTTTGATACACCTTTATAGTTAAATTTATTTAGATTGTTTTGACACCAAAAATATCTTGATAATAGCCAGAACTTTTTATATTCCAAAACGTTTAAATAAAAAATCAAGCATTAGCGAATGGCTACTGGGAAGGGAGACTGGCTAATGTAAAAGCGGATATGTAGAATTAAAATGATGAGTCACTTCCGTTATTCCATCAAACAGGCTAAAACTTTTCCCGCCCTCGTAATATTTTTTATCTTACATACATTCCACGCTAGAAAAGCAGGGTTCTTCTTTTATTATTATTACTATTGTTATTATTATGATTATTAATTAATTTTTCTAATATCAAATTCACTATTTTTATCAAGAATGCATGTCACCTGACCTAAAATGGTCCCCAACGTTAATAACATTTATATTGATGGGCGTCCGCTGCCATTTTTCCAGGGGGGTGGGAGGCAAGAAATATTCGGAATACAGGAATACCTTGATGTATGGTTTCGATCAATGTGGGTTTTGATCTAATGCGGTTAAGATATCGCTGTAAAATAATTGCAACCAAGTATAAGCTGGAGAAAAACGCAATAAATAAGACCTGGAATAGTGCGCTTTTGAACAGACAGGACAATTTCGGAACGATTTAACTGCACTAATCAAGGTAAATACCTGTATAACTTAGTGGGCACCCTGTTACACGATAGGTGTAAAGGCCTGATCCAGAAGGGGGAGACAATTGCCCCATTTGCCCCTGCTCCCAGCGGATGTCCATGTTTCCATCGTGCCCTTATGATAATATTTATTGACACATTCAACAACAGCTTCACAATGACAAAATGAAACCTATGGGGGCATTTCAATTGCCTTTTTTCGGTTGGGGGCGTCTTTTGGCTTCCTGTTTGCTTGCTTTTGATTTTTTATTGATATTTTTATTGTTTTATCATTTGTTTTTCTATATATCTATATAAGTAAAAGTGAAAATTGCCAATATACAAAAAAAATGTTCTTACACCCATTCAGGTTTTAGTATGAGTTTGAATCTGATGTTTTGTATACATACGTTATTTCTTCAGTGTTTTACATACATACATACACGCACACATACACACATACATACATACATACATACATACATACATGCATGCATGCATGCATGCATATACCATGTATGTGCAAAAGTTCCCAGCGCTTTTTTATCTAAAGACTAAATACTCAGTTGAAAATCGTTTTTTTCCGCTGGGAACTTTTACGCATACCAGATACACTTTAATATATATATACACACATATATATATATATATATATATATATATATATATATATATATATATATATATATATATATATTTATACACACACGAATAAGCATCAGTGTGTGCGTGTGTGTTTGTATGTATGTGTGCGCGCGTGCAGCTGTGTGTGTGTGTGTGTGTTATTCGGATAAAGGATCCGACAAAATTGAAGTATCACGAAATTTAGGATAAATCTATTCTAAATGTTTTGATGTAGCCCCAAAGGCAAAATATGTAAAATATTTTAACCTGAATGTCATAATACTTTAATACATGTGTGTGTGTATGTATATATATATACATATATATATATATATATATATATATATATATATATATATATGTGTGTGTGTGTATATATATGTATAAGTGTATATATATATGTGTGTGTGTGTATATATATATGCATTTATACACATATATACATACATATATACATACACACACACACACACATATATATATATATATATATATATATATATATATATATATATATATATATATATATATATATACGTGGGGGGTGCTTATCATTATATATGTGTATTATAAAAGGAAAAAGTAACTCATAAAATATGTTTACGGAATCTGGTTGATCCACATCATCTTTTTCCATCATCTTCGTCAACATATTAACAAAATCGTTGTGTTTAGACCTTTGATAGGTTTGTAGATAGATATATTATTATCTATTAGATAGATATATCAGTAAATGCCCTACTTTCGACGAAGCGGTTTTCTCTTTTAGAGAGGAATGTGAATGGCTGCTATCAGATCAATATGTCTACCGTCGTGGCACGACATTTCGTCGAAACGACTTTTTATCGAAACGACATTTTATCGAAAAGACATTTCATCGAAATGAAATTCTATCGAAACGGCGAAAAATTCGTTTCAATGAAATCGTTTCGATAAAACATCGTCTTGGTAAAAAGCTGTTTCGATGGACAGTCGTTTCGATGGATAGTCGTAGTACCGACTACTACACATACAAAGATGGCTTCTGAATAAATGGTTGCTATCGACTGTTTCCTAATGTCTTGACATTCTCGAGTTTTGACTTGCCGAAGGTCTAGACCAGTGATTTTTAAACTGGTGGATGATTCACCCAAGGGTGAATGGAATTATGTTACGGATGTATGATTTAATTTACCCAGATATTTATATTTCTTTTAAATTTAAAAACATATTGCCGTTAGGTGGTTAGTGAGCTCTTATTGTTTTTACGGCAATGAAGCTGATCATTTTATATGCTTTTCTCTCTAACAAGTTCCATTCTTTAATTTAATAATAATATGCTTATCATTGGAGAGGATAAAATATACATGTAAGAGTTGAAGTGTACAGAATGTATTTTTTGTGGTAAACATACACCAAAAGATGATATTTATTCTGAGAATTTAATTCTAACTTTTAAAGAATGTTGTTTACTAACTTTATGTAAACTAGGAAAGTTTTAATCATTTTTCTATGCGCATATTTTGTCGTTTTTACTTTCCTTAATATATTTTAGGATGTTAAAAAAATTTGAATAAAATGGACACTTGAGAAGTGAGTTTATGTTTTTTTGTTCGTGATACAAAATAAATGATGTATAGAATAAACCACGAGAGAGATTTTTTTTTAAAAAAAACGTAAGAAAATTTAGTTACAGGTGAATGAAATTGTATGATGAAGACTTGGCGGTGAATGACGCTGAAATAGTTTAAGAACCATTGGCCTAGAACACACTAGACCGTAAGCGGCCTTTCTATTTGATCACTGTCGATTCAGAACACCAGACTTGCTAGACGCCACATTTATCTTGTCTAGTATGCTCTCAGGATTATGATTGATAATCTTCATTCTAAATTTAACTGCAGACTTTTGGGAGAATAGACACTCCCGAACAAAATTCATCCTTACTAATTACTTGTCAACCAAATATTATCCACAAACATGTTTTTTCAGAATTACTTTCATCCTACGTGCGTCTGCGCGTGCGCGTGTATGTATATGTGTTCGTGAGGTTTTTTGTTTTTTTCATTATACCATTTTTTTATTTACTGATTGATTTAACATTGTTTGTAACAAAAAAAACAGAAAATTGATCAGGAGAACATTACTTTTTATACATATCAGTTCTTGTTTTCGCTGCTTCATATTGAGCAAACATCAAAGTAGCACATTTCTAACTTCTTTTTTCGATAAATATTATCTGGGCTTGTGTAATAGCAAAACATTTTTTAAGCCCAACTTATACGTGACCAAATTTCGGTTGGCTATAAAATGGCTATAAAATGGCCACCCCAATAGCAAATGACTTGAAGATAGCCAACCCGACTGTAAATTGTTGAAGTTCCTCACACTCACTCGATGTTTAAAAAAAATGTTTTTGATACCGCGTGAGCGAGTATGTTAGACTTAACATTTTGCAATCGGGGTGGCCATGCTGTAGTCATATACAATCGTGGTAGCCACTTTATAGCCAACCTGGATTTGGCCACGTATAAGTAGGAATTACCAACATTTTAATAAACAATTAGAGCCACCGTTTTTAAACTAAAGCAATTTTCTTGCTTCGATTTTTTTCGAACAATTTCTGTTTCAAATCAAAATCAAAAAGAATTGAACCAATTTTTGCAAAACAAAACAATATCACAATTTATGTGCTTATTTGAGCTAATATTCCAAATTTTACTATTTTTATTATTCGAACTAATTTGATTGTCATGTTCTCTGGTGATTTTCGGGGTCCACGCGGTACCCAATTGATCCATGCTATCGGCTATCAGAGGTGGATCCAGGGTTTCCAGCAGGGGGTTCGAAATGGGAAAAATATTTTAACAATACTTTGGAAATAAGACTGATTCTAAGCTTCAATAACAAAAATGTAACATGTGATCTGGGATTTTTTACTTACATTTGAGTCATAGCTTTTTTTAGCTCTAGAATGGACCAAAGGGTAGAGAAGAAAAAATCAAAGAAATTTACCTCGTATAGAATAAATTGAAAAAATTACAAAGAATCAGTCAGAAGTCATTCTATCTATATTATTTGAAAATCAAAAAAAGATGTTGTTTTCATAGATAATTTAAGATTACTCGGGGTTGTCTGGGGGTTAAATTTATAAAACTTCTTATCTGGATATCTTCTTTTTAAATTACCTATCTTTCCATGTATTACGCGCATTTTTTCTCGAAAATGTTAAGCTATAAATCCAGGTGCGTATTATCTATGGAAACATTCGCTGTACATATTTGTATACATAATTATATACACGGAATGATGGATTTTTCATTGGCGATTGAAGAGCAATCTTGGGTGCGGATTATCTATGGCAGCAGATAATACATGGAGAAATACGGTAAATTATACATTAGCTAACGATTGGGGTGTTCAGTCCCCCCTGCCCCTCCCTGGATCCGCCCCTGTGTACTTGCGTCGAGATTTCCACAGGGACGCAGACGTGATCACGTGCGGAAACCATTCCCTTCACCTGAAGACTCTCGGGAAAACAAGGGAATCGAAAATGGTAACAGAATGAAAAACAATAACAACTTGATATTAGTCCAAATAAACTCATTAATTAAATATATTTGTCTCGTTTTTTTTTTCCTTGTTAAATCTTGAATTTATTTTTTAAAACAAGATTGAATGTTCTTATCGATAAAAATAACTCCTGATAAAAATTATCTCCCTTCGACCATTTGGTGACTTTTCAGATTTTTTTTTCTATTCAATACAAAGATGAGTTTCAGTATTTTAAATCTATTCTTTGAAGACTACTCTGTAAAATACAAGCGGTTTCGAATGGTTTATGAATGTAAGTCAATAAACTATTTTAATGACATCCTTATTAGTACAGTGATAATATATATATATATATATATATATATATATATATATATATATATATATATATAATATATATATATATATATATTGTTTTTCTTTTCAGCGGACGTACTACTTCATTTAATTGTGTTGGTAATATTTTGACCTCACTGGTCAACGCTGCTTTTTAACTGAATTATAAAAACGTTTACACAGTGGCTTATTGATGGCAAAAACGATTCTCAACAAGAAACTTTGTGACTCTTTCCAGTTTGAAAGCAGCGTCGACTAACGTGTGATTTTTTTCAAAAATTTGTATGTTCACCGAAAATACTTCATTATGTTTTAGATTAACCTTTTTTGTCCGATATCCCACATCGACGGCTCAAAATATCTGATGACTCCCTTGCTATAACAAAATGAATTCGACGTTGAAAAACTATGATAATATCGTGCTATATTCAAACATTTACAAAAATTTAGAATTTATAATTTTTTTTTAAATATCTGTAAAGCAACATTCTTGGAAAAAGCAGCCCTGGTAAATGAGTTTTAGGACACTTTATGATTCTAATGTAATTTCTTTATTGTGTGAAATTAGTAAGAAAAGTGCAAACATTTGATCATTTTTACGCCTCAGAAAGTGAATGAGTTAAGCATTAGTTACCATAGCATCAATATAATGAACTGTATTGTGTAATCAAGAATATATAGTATTGGGTGATTAGGAAATAATCAGTTAAGCCTTAACAGGACTCAGTTTTGGTTCATGAAAAATTTCCCCCATATATATTTAAAATCTACCCTTGTGGGGTGTGCGCTCCACTTTGAACATCAGTGTTTCAAACAGTGGATTTGTTTATTTTATTTATGCATTATCATTCTCTGATTCACTAGGACGTGTCCTCATCTTGTTTGTTATAATCACAGCCTTAATTCTTCAGGTACCTGTCGTAATAAGTCACCTTCTGGAAATTTCGATGGGAACTCTTCATCCAATCCAACGGGATAGATTGTTCTCATTCTGCTATACCAGCCAGGGGATATCTTGTATCAGTTAATTCTTACTACGTAATCCGTCATTGCAATGTAGCGGTGTGAATTGGTAATCGTCAAGGAGTATGCTCTGTGCTATCGAGCTGAACCTAGTACTCTGACCTAAGTATTGCTTGAAAAATAAACAAACTTCGGGCTATTTCTAGACATAGCACAGATTGCAAATTATATGAATTTCCATGCATAAATAAACTGAATTTCTAGTATTAGATAAATTGCATGTATTGGAAAATAAATAAAAATTTCATTGGTTGTTTTTTATCAAAAATTGCCCTGACCGATTACCATCCAGAACTGAAGAAATTGCGTTGATGGGATAATAAAGAATAAGCCTTACGTCCCCTACCCAAAGGGAAGCATCGTTTAGCCTAGCCCGCTTTACCAATTAAGTCAACTGAAAGCAGAAGCGCAAATATCACCCGTAATCCTATCCTTCTTTCCGATTATTTGTTTACATTCTGGTAGAGTTAGAGAATTTAATACATTCTTTCCGTTTTCTATTTGCTCAAAGCCGGAACGTAATCGACCTGAATAAAAAAAGTTGCAATAAAAAAAACACTAATAATATTAAGATGAAGCTAAAAAGAGAAGTATTCATATTTTTCAATAATAATGATTTACAATATCTCATCTAATAAAAGATTTAAAAAATGGAAAGGTTACCAGAATGTAAACAAATGGTCGGAAAGAAAGGTTGGTTTAAGTGTGTTATTCGAGCTTGTGTTCTCAGTTGAAGTCTCCGTGGCTTAATTGGTTATTTCATATAAATCGGAAAATTGGGTTTTTTCATACAAATCGGAAAATTGGTTATTTCATACAAATCGAAAAATTGGTTATTTCATAAAAATCGGAAAATTGGTTATTTCATACAAATCGAAAAAACACTTGTATTGAACACAATTAAGACTGATTCAGATCTTAGTTATACCTTAAACAAAATTAAAAACAAATGAAACTAAAAATTTGTGAACACGACTGAATAATGCTCGTATAATAAACGTAAAAGAAGTAAGAGCTGGTGTAGTTGAGAATGAATCAAAAGATGTAAAACTGTGAATTCGATCCATACCCCTCAACTTTCCTAAACGAAAAGGAAGATTCTTAACAAACGTGAAAATTGAGTGAAAACAACATCGTAAAACACTCTCAAATATCTAGATTTTCCAGATATATTTTTATCAATAAATCAAACGTGACTTTAATTTTCAACATACATTTCATTATAATGTAACGTAATTTATTGAAAATATTACTTATTCATTTCTTCAAATGGAATGAAAATATTACTTATTTTATTAAAAATCATCTAAATAGAAATTTCTGACATCTAGGTACAACCAAAAGCATCTAGATTTTGATGAAAAATATCTAAATTGATAACACTGGCGTGCGATTAAAAACATAGCACACTTTGCACATTTTATTTTACCGCTTTGATTTTAATGATTGTACGCCTTTCTTCATATTTTTAGATAGCGACTTAAATGGACGTTAGTCGTGCTGTGATCTTGCTGCTCGACTTGGACAATTTTTCTGTGCAAGGGAGACAATACTAGGTTTTGAATTATATCCCTTGACCGAGTAAACTGAAATTAGGAGAAACAGCATTATTTTTTATGAAGTAACAAAAAACGAAATCAATGTTAATGGATTATTTTATGGCTGTGGAGCCCATGCCTACCACACTGGGAATATATGCTCCTGTTTGTTAGTCTCTCCTAATGAACCAGACTGTGTGACTTTTATCACCTTCTCGACTTGAACCGCGTCTGCAGAATAAGAACAATTTACCTACCGTTCTTGATTGAATAAAAAGTTCGGTTTGAAATTCTCAAGAGGTTACCAACTACGACTGACATCTGAAGACAGTTCAAGGGAACATCGACTGAAATGTGGTAACTATAACAACCAAGATGAGAACATTTGTCTGAATAAATCAATGAATAATTATGATAATTCCTTATATAAGAAATTCTTTTACACCTAACGAAGGGTACAACGGCTGAAACGTTGCGATCCAAACAAACTAGATAAGGACAATAGTCCGAATGAATCAATCCACACATATAATAATCAACAATGTACAGATGTCTTCTGACACGCTTAGGAACCCAGGTGACGTAATAAAACAGAATTCCATTCATGCAACCGACGTAGTAAAATAGAATTATTTCATGCAAGCGACGGAGTAAAATTTCATGTTTCGATGACGTAATGAAATGGCTGAATTTTAAAATATATAAAAAGTATTAAAACAAAAAATAAAAAATCCCATTTGTGATCAACTGAACGCTTCTCTCAAAGCTCAGTGCAAAACAAACTCCTATTATAGACTTACTTAAAATACATAATGCAACCATATATCTAATATATACAAAAACGGTACTGGGGAGCTGTGGAGGGTGCCGGAGATCTCAGAGTGCAATATCTGAGGAACCTTAATTATACAAATAAAATATCTAAATTGGCGACACTGAAGAGGCATTACTGAAATACTTCGAAGTCGTAGTTCCGTGCAACGAACGGAAAGTCATTTTACATGACAATTATGGAAGGCTGCTTCAAACTTCATGAAATCTGACCCCTCCCAAATATGCACCTTTTGTTGTCGATATTATTTCTCGTTGATATTAATTACATAAATGTAATTTTTCTATACATAAATTGATATAGATTTATTACTCTTCGATTCAACAGTGTACGATTTGGTGAATTTCTGATTTCAGTATTGTATTGACACACATTTTCAACGCCAAATTTATTTTGTTATAGTAAAGGGGGCATAAATCATTTTGAACTGATGAGGTGGGTCATTGAGAAAAAATGGTTTAGAACCACAGCTCTAAATTATCAAAGAAATAGCAATGCACTTTTAGAACTTTGGGGTCAAACTCCAAGTATTAGAGTCTTGACCTTTTTTTTTTCTTTTGTATGTCACTACAATGACAATGACCAAACCAAAAAAACTGTGACGTCATATATACAAAAACCAATGACGGATTCACTCTCTCAACTGAGATCGACTTATTTTACTAAAGTTTGCAAATCAAATTTACAGGGACTTTTAAAAAAGAGGAGGTTGAAGAACGAATGCGACATGTCCTGTGAATGTGATCTTGTGAATAAATGAGTTTATAGACAAGGAAATAGTCTGACTATACCATAAAAATTGAGCAATGATCTTTGATTTTCTTATGAAATTTCTCGAGAAAAAACTCGACATTGATTTGCCTTGTTTAACGACTGATATATCTGGCGAATGTCAACTTCGGACAATGGCCAGTTGTCTTGTAATCGACGATTAATCGCGGTGAATACACACAGACACACACACACGGATTTCTCCAAATGTAGTTAGATATGACATTTAAAATAATACTTTAAATCTAAACTATCATCTATCTGCAAAGTTAGTAATTAATATTATTGAGTAATCATAAACAAATAGGCTAGTATAATTAGGAATTAATCAGTCGAATCATAGCATGACACACTTTTTCGTTCTTCACACGAAGATTCTGAGTTGCCCGCAAGACATTCGGAATATCCCCTTGAGAAACGCCCACTCTACTTTCTGAATCACTCAATTAGAGGATGTCACCTTGTTATAAATCTTAAATAGCAAGGTATTTTGTAGCTGAAATTATATAACCATTGCTACACGCTGCAACAAACTCCGACGTGCGTGTTCAAGTCTCGCTCGAAAATATTTTGGGGGCTTTCTTTGAATATAGTATCTTTTTGTTTGTTGCATTTTGATTCTCTGATAATCTTTATTATATTTTTCTAATGTATTATATTGCATTCCGGATGTTTTGAGTTTTTTATTTTGGCGGAGGGAGGGTGTTTTACTTCTGATGTTATGATTTTTTTTATCGGGCGTTTATGTTATGATATAATAATATTTGTTAGCAATAAGACTCGATTTGTGAAACAGAAATAAATGATTTAAAAAGATCAAACTTGGGTCCTTTGGATTTGAAAAGTCTTGCATCAGAAATATAATCAAAAATAGAGTTCGAAATTCAATATATTTTATTTCTTTTATATTTGAATTCTATTAAATGACTTTTTAAAAGAAACTTAAAATGTATCAGTGGAAGAGTCCATTGTTTAAAATGGCGGGTAGGTGATATTTCTATCATCAAACATTCCAGGGTTACGGACAGTGAATCAACAAAATCACACTGTTCATTATTAGAGAACATTATTTTATGAAATGCAATATATGATCTAAGGGAAGTAACTCTGCATTCCTCAGGAATACAAGGGAGATCACTGAGATTTACTCTAGAAAAAAGCGCCTAATTCAAATATTTTGAAAACAAAAAGTTACAGCTTCTCCTCTTTATCTACTATGATTAAGTATAGTATACAATACATTATTTGATTGCTTTTGAGTTTTTTATTCAAAGTGTCAGCGTGAGATTATCGTATCAGTCTCGATTAATGTAGAAGTGTTTGTTATGTAAAAATCGTGTTTTTTTTTTCTTTCCTCTTTAAAACACTTTTGTTTTCAACTGAACTGTAGAATTATGGAGTTGAAGAACATTTCTACCCGTGAATGCACTGTTCTGGTTAGTCGCTCAATAGAAACCGTCGCGTGACGAACGAGCTCTGACAGCACGGGGTGATCAACTGAAAATTGGAAAAGGGATGATCAATGGATTAGTCATTTCTCTCGTCTTTTGTTGCACAGTGATCACTAAAAAAGTTTGAATTATCAAGAAACAAGCGTGAATGCGGCCAGGCACAAACCAAGGGACAAATTTAGCACAGACATACATAGTAAATTGAAACACCAAACTAAAAACTTGATGGGGTAAGGAAACGATTTTTATAGAATTTATAGGGGGTAAGGGTTCAATTTTTCAGCTCTGTAGCTCTACGCAAGATACATGGATGAAAAGTGAAAAAACTGAAAAAGACCGCTGGCAATTTCTAACATTTAAAATTCTGACATTTAATCAATGAAATCGTCAACAGCAGAATTCTTTTCAAAATTCAAATTTATTCGCTCAAAACATCATTTTACGAAAAAGAAAATTTTATTTATTTCGTTATTTATTAACAAGGCATAAGGTAATTTCACGGTGGCATACGATTCGTAATTTTACTTATTTACTTAATTGATGAGAAATCCTTTCATTCTCTTCATAAGTTAAAGAATACATTTACCAAAGTCGAGTGATAAAGCTAGAAATAGACCACGAAAACGAAATAAGACGCTGCATAACAATTGGCTGAAAAGCATTTGGTATAAATAGTGGACTTGCATGATACCGATTTTGACGACGGTCTCAGATGAGGTGAAGGTGCAGAGTGGCCCTACGGTTAATGGTACGAAGACGGAGATCGGCGAGCCGAATTCAAACCCCAACCGAGACAGTGAGTGTTCACACCCTATGGATAGATAGTAGGACAGACTGGGATCTGTAGCCATGGTTTGAAACCAGTCTAGAAGATATCTTTGATTCCAAATCAGCTTGAAGTGGGGTGGGCTCAGTCAGGCTGTCTCTAGATACTGCCATGATGAAATTATCCGTGGTATCCCAAAAATCCAGTTTGGACACCATTTAAGACAACTATTTCAACATCAAAAGTAAGTAACAAAACAAATGTCAAAAATGCATTTACTGATCATAATACAGGGGATAATCTAATTACGATTAAAGACATCTCTGTATGCGTGTGTGTGTGTGTGTGTGTGTGTGTGTGTACGACACAATTACTCAACAACCAGCAATTGTACAAAGTTGACATTCGCTATATATATATTAGTCAGTGCACAAAGCAGCATAGTGTGAAAATTGAAGGTTTTTTGATTCGTCGTTCACGGGAAATATAACAAAAATGAATACTATCTACATTTATTTATAGTTTATATACATCTCCTTCGCCGAAAAACTTCGAAGCCGTAGTTTCATAAGGCAGGCGGAAATTATTTTATAAGATGATTATGGAAAGTTGCTCCATATTCCATGAAGTCCGACCCCTTCCCCTAAGCATGCACTTTTGGAAGGGACCTAAGAAGTGTCTAATCCAATAAACAAATATTTGCATAAACTCAATGAGGAACAATTTCTTGTAGATAGTTGTCTCATGAAGCATTCAGTGTGCCGTGAAGGTTTCGGCTCCATTTTTCAAATTAGGACATTCGGAATTTCTGGAGCGAAACTTTCGCCTACTTTTCAAAACATTTGTCCGTTAAAAAAATTTTTGGAATAAATTCTATGTCAGTTTTATCTTTATCTGATTATGATAATACGTCAGGGGTATTTGATTATTCATTCCTTTGTCTTCTGTCACGCTGACGGATGCAACTCTCCTATATCATCATTTGGTAGGAAAGAGAAAAAAAGAGAAAATAAAGTTATAAGATGGATAGAGAGTATCAACTGACATTTAGGGGTGGGTAGTATCAAATCTATCTCTGCCTGTCCCCCAAAATAGGCCAAAAGTG